>VXBA01005659.1:2667236-2746436 GCA_013399895.1 Serilophus lunatus
GGCCCATTTTTAATCGAATCGCAGAAGGGTTTGGGTTGGAAGAGAGTTTAAAGATAGTCTAGTTCCAACTCACCCACCCCCCGCCCCGGCGTGGCCAGGGCCACCTTCAAGTAGAGCAGGTTGCTCAAAACCCCGTTTAACTTGGGCCTCCATCCTTGTGGGACGGGGCATCCACAGCTTCTGTGCAACCTGTTCCAGTGCTTCGCCATCCTCACAGCAAAGAATTTCTTCCTGTTAGCTAATCTAAACCTGTTCTCTTTTAGTTTGAATCCATCTGCCCGTGTCCTATCATTACATGCTCCCATAAAATGTCCCTTTCCATCTTCCTTGTAGGCTCCCTTCAAGTACTGAAGGGCTCCCTTCAGGCAACCTTTCCCCAGGGGTTTTATCCGAGTGGAAGGAGAGGACGAGATCTGAGCTTGAAGTGGAAGGGTAAAAATCCCCCCTGCACTCAGTGCCCTGGCAGCACCGCCCGGCCGAGATGTGTTCTGCTGCCGCTGCCTCATCATTTGGAAGATTAAGCAGTCCCCAGGCTCATTTGTTCAGATTAAAAATGTTTATTTCATTGCAAAATGAACCCAGAATCCATAAGGACAGATGGCACAAACGACATTTTCCCCTGAAGAAAGCAGCAGGCCAGCTTGCAGGGCTTATTCAGTGAAGAGCCATTCCTGACCCTCGCAGCTCAGGGGCTTTATAGCCAGCCCAGCCAGCCAGACGTGCAATTACCGTTTAATGAATCCAGCATCCAACCCATTAATCCCCGTCTTTTGCAAGACTCCTTCCCAAAAGCAAAGGACACACAGAGACTGAAAGCATATAACTGAGAAAGACGACTTTAATTTAAAAAATCTAATTTTTAAAAATTTTTAAAGGTCTTTTACAGCTGCCATATCCCATTCTGTTTGACTGATCGAGGTACTACAGGAGTTTGCCTCACTGCTAATGAGACGGATGATCGCATTTCTCTGTGCACAAAATAATCCCCTTCTCCCCTGGTCTTGGCTGGCATGTCAATGGGTCTGGGAGAGGGCAGTGAAGTTCTAAAGCAAATCCCTGGACTCCCAAAAAGTACACCAGGGAGGATGGAAAACCCACAGACTGAAACTCCAGTTTTTGCTCATATGGAGGTGAGAGAAAGGGAATGTTGTCCCCAAAAGAAAAGCAAACCAACCATATAAAACTGCCTCTGAACCCCACAGGCATTTCTTCATATAGATACATAGTGAAATGCTGAGACCCTCAGGCCCAGCATCTGTTCAGATGTACTGCAAAGGAAGTAACAGATCTGGGGTGGAATATCCTGCCTGGCAAAGGCAATCTGATCTGTAAGCCACTGCCCAAGTGTAACTCAGCAAAAACATGTTTGTCCACCTACAATACTAGGAAACTTGAAAGCCCAGCCATGGCTCCTCCATTTCTACTAAGGGAAAAAGCATGCCATGCTCAAGGAGGCTCCCAAAGGGTTTGTGACTTCAGTTTAACTTTGACAAAACACCAATTTCTTAAGTAATAGAAACACCGAACCTTCTTGTTTGGAAAAAAAAAAAAAGTAAAATCTGTTCAGCAACTAAGTTTCAACCACAAGCACCACAACTAAAAGACATGATTGGTTTTTGATGAATCAAAGCATTTAAACCCCATCCCCCTCCAGTAGAAGAGTAAATTCTGGTTTTCATGAAGAAAAATAGCAGTGGGTACTGATCTGATTATTCTAATTACAGAATAGTTAGTGAAACAGCATTTAATAAAACTGTTCCCTATTGCCATTTTCCAATGTCTTAATTGCTTTCATCTTATCATTCTTCTATATGCAGGTTATGTTTTAGCATTGTTTTTAATATGGAAAAAAGAGCTAATTATTTTGCTAGGCTGTCTGAATTCCACCAAGGCTATCCCATGCCCGGTTGTGCCTGGGGAGAATGAGCTACTTCTTACATCCATGTAGTAAATGCCAGTATAGGCCAAACACTCAAAAACACAGGTTAAATTACCATTCTGGCCTTCAGGATGTTCATTAAAAAGGGTCTTGATAATATTCTTAAGCAACTTTAATATGTTGGTGTCTTTGGAGGGAGGTGAGCTCAAGCGATGGTTCCAAGTACAGGCAATGCTCATTCATCTAGAGCAGTCATCACCTACTCCACTGAACTGCCACAGAACTTCTGTAGCTTACAAGATACAGTAGTTCACTACTGGAATATTGTTGCTAGGGAAAAATACAAATAAGGAAAGTAAGGAAGTAAGGTGGAGAAAGCAGAGCAGGGATAGGAAATCCCAAATTGAGTAAATACTTATATATATTGCTGCTGAATTGCGGAAAAATAAGTTTAAAAAACCTCCAAGTCTCACCTTACTGTAGGCTTTAACAAAAGAAATGCTCCATATGCAACTAGACTTTATGACATAAAGAACAAGTCTTGAATTCTGATATCTGAATGTTGGGCTACTTGCAACTAAAAGCCAGTGTAACGAAAGAAACTCTGTATTCCTTTTACCATGTCATCCTTTCCCACTGTACCAAAGGGAGCAGGAAGAAGATATTGTCAACTAAGTAAAAGAAAATCGAAGCAGAGACAAGACAAAGCAGCTTTTTGTGCAAGTTCTCTTGTGCAGTTAAAGCCTATGGAGAGAAAAAGCTTTAGTTTGCTCAAAGTGAAAAATAGTTTGCTTTGATTTACCTCTCGTTAATTACGGATGTCCTTTTCTTGAATCCACAGAGGACCTGGCCCTTCTCATGGGTATGAGAAGCTGCTGAAGTCAGACATCCAAAGGGCAAGACTGCCAATATGACACATTTGCCCTATAATTTAACTAAAGAATTTCAGAGAATCAGAATGAGAACGAGAACTTGTCAAGACAGACAAGATTTGCTCCTGGCAGATGCCATAAAACACATGTAGAAAGAAAACCTTCTTCATAAGTTGTAAAAGAAAAAACTTCATGAGGGAAAAAAGGTTTTTTCCTATGCTATAATTTAGTAGTATTTCAGACAAGAAACAAAGCAAAAATTCCAAACAAGTAACCTTCAGAGCAAACTGCTTTCCCATCTCTAATCCTCTTGCATCTTTAATTCCACAGCAAAAGGTACCAGAAAAATTACTACAAAACCTTCATGCTAGCACGAAACCTCTCGGTGTGGTTTTCTGGATCACAAAAATGCCTAAAATAGCTCGAGGCAATTATGTGAATGCTCGTCTCTCCTTTGTAGCAAAGCAGTGGGAGCTGTTTGCCCTCACCACCACAGGGTCACTGCTTGCAAACCTTCACATTGTGTGTGTGCAGCCCTCCCTGGTGTGGGAGCGAATGCAGTCGTCTCGTGACTGGGTCCAGGGAAAGACGGCTGCTGCAGTCGTGCTGCTCTTCAGTTATGTGAGGAAGGGATAATGTGTTGTCTCCTTTAACTCCACAGTAAATTCCCCCTTGGGAGTTTCTTCATGCAAAGTGTTTAACTACATCAAAGTTTTATTTCATAAAGTAAAGACAGCTCAAGCCAAGTCTCCTCATAGAAAAGAAACTAATCCAGGGAGACAGTGACATGGTAATTAGAACAGCACTTCTTAATTAGCTATACAGTCTCCACATCCACTGCACAGAGTAAGGACAAGATCTGAGCAGCAGACGTGCTCGACTTTTAGGTGGGTGGCCCATGACACAATCCAGAACACTTGGAATAACCTGGAATCATAGCGATCTCCTGTGAGTACATTGATGAGCTGCATAAAGCAAACCATCAAACCTCCAAACACAAACAGCATCTGCTACACCAGCACCTTCCTTTTCAATTCTATAAAGCCAAACCATGAAAGCAATTCCATAAGAGGCTGTTGGTCAAAGCCCTCGAGATTAACACCCTAGAGAGAAAGGATTAAAGGTCACTTCCTGAACATGCTTGCAACTCGGTAAGGTATTTATATGGAAAAAATGTCATCACTTTGAGTATTTTAGAAGATTGTATTTTGAGAGGTATTTGATTCTAATTTCCTAAAGTGAATGGCTGGATCCTCAGTTGTTTCAATATCTAGTTTTTCATTTATGATGTGATGCTCATGCGGAAAACTATTTCTTTTGGTATGCAAAGCCCTAATTTGTAACTCAAATCTTACCTTTATAACTCAAGTCAGTAGTTAGCTGTTGATCCCAAGTTAACCTCCCCAACACTTCCTCACCAAATGTCAGCTTTATGTGATTTATTTCCTTCATTCTTTTGAAGACTTTTACGGATTGCAGATGGAAGACGACAACTACCACAGACTTAAGACTTCTCCTATATCCTTGCCACCTGACCACCCATCACCTATCACAACCTAATCCCTGATTCTATGGCTACTTTGCTTGAAGCTTGTCAATGCAGGAGTCTTACAGGGGAAGACATGGTGGTATGAAAGGTGCATTTTTTGTATTTGTATATTGGAGTTTTACCAAACTCCTTTCAGTTCTGAGTGGTGTTCTACAAGTGAAGTCTGTTTTTTCTACTGAATATTCATTATGCCTGGTTTATTTTTTATTTTAGCAATGGCCTTTCCATATTTGTTTTGCTTTTGTGAAATTTATGCAGTAATTTTCATTTGTACAGCTGAATCTGCAAACAATAATCTGAACACAACCCCAAAGGCCCTGTGTTGAATTTAGTTTCATGATGAGCAAGTAAAATTCACGTTCTTTATTTGTCCATATAATACACCTTTTTTTTTTTTTGTTTTAAAATTAGATAAAAGCATATTAAATGGCAGGTGTATGAAGTTCTTCAGAAACAATGTCAGAACAAAAAAATTGAATTACAAAATGTTAAAAAATATGTAGGTACATTTGAACTTAACATTCCACTAATGCATAATGTTACAGATATTGTCTAATGAAAAATAATTGTGCCACTTACCTATTTTTGCTGTTTCTAGGAACTTTTTATTCTGTACATAGGACGATTCTGTACAAAATATGAAGTCTACATTTTTATTACTTATTACCATAAAACAAGGTACAATGTATGTACAATATTAAAATGAAGCCATACTGAAGCCACACTAAAAAGACACTTGTAATATTACTTTTGACATTCCTGAAGTACAGGTGTAAATTTGGAAAATGGGGAAAGGTGTCAGATAGACCTTTATGAAGAACAACAGTCACCAAAATTCTACTTCATTTTTTCTTTTTATTTTGGATGTATTAGTTTTAAGTTGTTTAGTACAGGATTATAAGAAGTATATAAATATTGATAATAACATGCTAAACCATTAGTGGTGATAGACTTTGGAATATTGCCTAAGCAAATGTTCAATGGCCCAAAACTTCAAATATGTCTTTTATAGAGATCTTCATGACTCTAAAAATACCACAATATTTCCCTTTTTGGTGAGTGTTTATCTTCAATAAAGAACAAAAATAAAATCTAGACAGTGATAGATGTTCCTATACGTTGAGCATCACACAATCAATCAAACATTGATATACAGGGGTTTTTTCCCCCCCTGGGGTAACATAGGAATAATTCCTTCCAGCAACCTCTTGCACAAACATACTGAACACCCAAAATCAAAGGTAACTGATAATCTACCAGCTGAAGATGGAAGTTCAAACAATGGTATATCAAAATACATAGACGTTGCTTTACACAATTAAAAAAGCACCCTTTTTCCCTCAAAAGGAGAAGGCATCTTTAAACTGCTTTCATATAGTTTATCCTAATGGTAAAGCATATTCTTTTTCAAGTTTTACAGGAACTGTTTTCAGACACAGTGGACGTTCCACTTAAAGGTTGGGTTGGTCTTTAAATTTAGTTGTTGTAAGCCAATATTTACCACTCACAATTTTCTTCCAATAGACAAAGTAACAAATATTGGAAATTGAATGTTTAATGCAACCAACAAACAGCAGGCACTACATCTGCACAAGGTTACTATGAAGGTCTGCTTTGCGCAATATTTTTTTTTTATGGATGCAGGAGATGTTATACTTCCTTAAAAAGTAAAACAAAACTATTTTTAAAGAAGCCACATTTTTTATCTCTTTATGCATCAAGACATTAAACATTAAGTTATATCATGTTACTGCCAGAGACAAAAGAAACTAATCACCCATTTAGAATAGCAGAACACATTTCAAACAGCTTGTAAGCAGGATAAGTAAGTCAAAATACTGGCCACCCTGAGAGAAATCAAATATTGAAGACAAAGCACTATATTTTTAAAGAGATTTTCCTCCCGTGCTTTTCCATCTACAACAAAAAGCTCATTACATGCAAGTAATCTTGTGGAATATATAGCAGCATTTGAAGATCATCAGCAACTCAGATGCATTTTCAGTTCACTTGTGAGGTGTATTTGCAGCACATGTGCTCTTTACAACGACAAAAAATATTTTCACGGTAAAATTATGGTCACTATCTCCTCAGCTCTTAGACTCATTTAGAAAGAAGCAGAATGGAATTCAAAAGTCTGTTGTTTTTTTTTTTTTCTCCAAATAATACGATCATGATGCTGTGTTACCTGAAAGGTTTTGTTCATCTTTCAGATAAAAACTGATGCAACTGAAATTACACATAGTATTTGCCACAGAATATTGAACTCCTAGAGCCCAAGAAAAATGCTGAGTATTAAAAGCTCAGATAAGGGAGAAAACAGCAAAAGAGTTATTTTATTGACTTGAAAAAACTTAAAATGAAATTTCATATTCAATCTATTCCCAGTCATAGTAAACAAATTTTCATTTTAGGAAAAAAATCTTCTACCAGTTCATATCTGGAATACTGGTGCCATATTATACACTAAAGACTGGAAGATATGGCTTTAAATCTACATAAAGTGTTAGGATGTGGTATATATAGAGAGATATATATATCTTTATCCTAAGTAAAAGAGAAATGAATTTACAGAATTCTTAGAAAGGAATGATGACTGAGGATTGTCATGAATGTTACCAGTTTGTAAGTCATGTTTTATAATACGAAAGAATAAGCGTATTTTCAAAACTGCTGGTATATTACAAGACAGCAATAATGTGGAAACAACTGTAAAGCTGAGAAATCCTAGAAAAAGTTTAATACTTATATTTGAAATAATTTTACTTCTGAAAAACACATTTATCATTAGTACCAACTATTGGTCATTTGCTTATTGAGACAGAAAGAGTTTATAGAATGCTTTTCTCAAATATGACTATAAAAACTGCATGTTGTCAGCTAGTTGGTACTATGATGACACCTCCAGGAAATTGTGTCCCCTTGATTATAGTCAACCCAATATTCTGCAAATAGAACTGGGTAATTTACCATTGTTTGAACTACTAATCTTGAGCTGCATACTCTATTTATTGCCTACAGAACTGGGTCGAAGAAAGCTTTTACTTTGTGTGTAACTGATTGGTATGGCACAAAAAAGTAAGTTCTACTGTAGAACTGAGTCCAGAAAAAAAATTTTTCCTCCAAAATAATATTTCACTGTAATAGTTTAATGCCCATCATGTGATATTAATTCATCAGCTCTGCAATGTGATTCCAAGGCTTTCATGGTATAGATATCCTGAGGCAGTTCTGACTTGCGTCGCACAAGAGGACGATCTTTTTTCTGATCTTTCTGTGCCTGAAATAAAAATAGAACAAAGTTGGCCAAACATACTAATTACTAAACAATTACTTAATATTTCTTGCACATCAGTACATTCACTTATGGGAAAAGAAACAAAAAAACATGCAGGAAACATATACTTTCTCCTCTTTACCTTACCAGCTAAGCAGTTTGAAGTATTAAAACCATCTTTTTGCTAAGAGGAAAAAAAAAAAACAACTAAGAAATTCTAATCTGTTAACATTCATGACACTACCACTACCAGTTTACCAATGCTCTCTGAAAACCACACTACTTCTACCAAAGTATGTTTAAACTATATAATGGTGTCTTCATGTAGTTTCTATGTCTCTCTCACCTACTCTAATTTGCCTGTTTAATCGTGTTCTTTTATAATGAAGTCCGTTCAAAAAAACCTGACTGGCTTTTACTTAGACATGGATTTATTACCATGTTCAAAAAGTTAGTAAGTCACAGTGGTCAAATTTTATTGTGGCAGAGTATTCACTAAAAATGCTCATATAGTCTGGAACAGAAAAAAATTCCTGATCTACTTTCTTCAATCAGTCCATCACCTCTGCAGTACAGACATTTTGCTGCATGGCTAACCACTGGCATAAACTTGACTTTGAACCTTTGACTTTGACTTGAAACTCTAGATCTTTACATAGTTTCTCACTGGGAAGTTTAATTTAAAAAATAAACTAAAGCTGCTCCTTTGACTTGCCCTTTTTAAAAAAACACCCAACAAACAACAAAACTCTGACAACTGTAGTAACTCTTGTTTTAACATCAACTTCTGATGGTAGTTAGCAAGGGATACATAACTATCTGGCCAGTATCCTCTCAAAGACTGATGCAGGAATATTACCTAGCTTGCTTTCTGCAATACTCTGATCCTTAAACAATCCTTTTCCTGCCTGGTGACCTCTTGCAATCTAGTTTTTCTAATAGTAATTCCTGTTTGGAAACATCATATCATCTCTGATAGGACAGAATCTTGGCCTTTGAAGAACTGGCTTATAACTTCTTAATCATCTCACTCCTTGCACACCTTCTGATCAAGGAAAGGCAAGAAAGTGTGCATTTGGAGAGGTAGCTAAGGAATGCTTGAACAGTTCCAACCCAAGTTTCAGAATTTGTTTATTTTCCATTAGTGTCACTTTTAAAACCCCCACTCTTTCTTTTATTTGCAGATGGGGGGAATCAAGCTCATTCGTAGGAATGTGGTGCACTCATTTTCCAGCTGGAATGCAACCAATGGAGCAATAACTCAAATGTTATAGCTCTTGAAATTGAATTCTTTGTAGAAAAAAAGGTAAGACCAAGGTCAGAGTCCTTAGTTTTAGTATGGGGTTCTGTTTCTGCTTTTTATATTGTATAATACTGACCCAAATCCTCAAACACTTTTATCAGCTGGGACTGGGAATTTTGTTTTGAACTGCTTGTCTGAACTACTAGCATGGAATCATACTCTGCTTTTCTTCTAGAATTAATATCAGAGCACTCAGGGAGGTTTGAGTTTTCATTTGTTCATTGCCCTGAATAGGGATGTAATTCAGCCACCAAGATTTACATGTAATGCACAGGGGTCCACAACATACAAGCATTTAAATAACAGCAATCGCTAAGCATGTCTTAGAGGCCTTACAGCATTTCTTTTGATTTAGGCCTTCATCCAAAATGCTACAGTACAAATAATAAATACATGATCTTTCAGGATAATGACACTGAAATTCTAAGAAAATAATATAGGAGGTTAGGTTGGCCACATGCTTATTTTATTAAATGTCTTATTGGACACAAATTCTTATGTCTTATTGGTTCAAACTAACAAAGAATCTCCAGTCTCAACTGTTTTTTTCCAGTTCTCTTTCTCTGGTCTTAAACGTTCTGGATTTAGACATTCATAGTACTATACAATACATATTCCTACCAGAAATCTTAGCAATACTACAATGCTCTCCAGCACATTTCCATTTTCCATCAGCTCCAAGTTGAAATCTCTACTTTGAATTTTGGTATTCTAGTTTCACTTAACTAATGATAAAGTAAAAATACCTGAAGATTATTGAGCATTAGGCAAAGACAAAAGGATGGAAATGACCTTGAGAGTCCTTGCCCTGTAGTGGGTGACAGAACCTGACAGATGGTGGATTGAGGAAGAAGACCCATGAGCGGGCAAGACAAATGCACACTTTATATATTTTTTCAAAACACAGGAGCTTTAGCCTCTAAGAAGGCTCTGAATAACATAGTAATGTATAAAATATAGTGAGATTCTAATGACAAGGTTTTCCTATGAAAAAAACAAAGCTGTTTTAAAAAAGGAGACTGGAACATGATGTTGTTGCTTTTAGCTATCGTTTTAACTATCCTTAAAGCATAATCATTGTTGCCATCAACACACAAAGATATTCCTAAGTAGAAAGTAAAACAAAGTCTCTGTAGAGGAAATGTCAAAAGAGACTATGTAGTAGGTTCACAGGCATTAGAAACATTACACTATATACCTGGCTGCTCCATTATCACTTAAAAGTAGTGGCTCTGATGAAGTGTATTACTCTAGGATAAATGGTTACAGGGCTGAAAATACAATACAAGTTCATGTCTATGATTAACAGTCGCTTAAAAAAATTAATTAATAAAGTACTTTGCTCTCTTCATAAGGCTTTACCTGACAAGCCTCTTCTTTCACTGTTTTTTTCAGCGTCTGCAAATCCTCAATTAAAGGCCCATCTGTTTCCATTGCAACAGGACTGTTCAGCAAACTTGTGTCACTATATGTCGGGTACTAACAAAATGCAAAGTGTTAAAATCATCATTCTTAGTAGTAATATCTAAATACTCAAAGTATATTTGAGCATTTGAATGATATGACTAGTTATATGAGATAAGCATCAATATCTTATGCTTCCAGGCACCAAGTAATAAATTTTAGAATGGAACTCCAATACTTTCACTCGGCAGGAACACCTTGTTGAAAAATAGAGTCAGCATAAAATACCCCATGCTTTGATTATCTGAGGCTAAATTTTAAAATACTCAGATTTTGCCAGTATTGAATGTCTACTTTTGCAATCAGTTTTGTGAAAGATTATTAATACACTGTCTAGTGATTTGTGACCAGTATAGCACCCAAACACAATAGCTTTACTTTCTGATGCAATTTCATGCTGGAAGAGAAAATACACTGCTAAAAGACCAAATATAGTTAATATAATTTAATGTAATTTCAAAACAAAATATTAAACTCTTCTGTCTTCAGAAAGTAAAACAGACAAAAATCTTTTGAGACTTAAAAAAGAAAAATTTTGTAAAAACTCTTTTTGTCCGGCAATCTCAATATTTTATATTTAATTCCAACGAGGTATATATATATGGACTTGGATTCAAAACTTATTTACATGCACACTTCTTCACCAATTTTTCCCCATTGATATTTTAGTATCTGAGTATACCAATACCTTAATGCAGACAAAAAAAATGACAGCAAGGATTTAATGATTATAATTACTCTAAAATCTTAAAATGTATTCTTGCCTCATGCGGAGTCAAGAGTAGCTCTGAAGAACAAGAACTGTCAGTCATTAGACAAACTAAAAAGTTAATAGAAATTCCAGGAAAAAATGAAGCTCCTAAAACCCCATTATCTAGAGTGCTAAAAGCATTTATATCCTTACGTCAATTCAATGGAGCACTCAGTATTAAAATTAATCAATTGTTTCTAATTCTTATCTCTCTTCAAGCATTATGCAAAACATACTGCACACAGGTCGTGTCAGCCAGTTTCCGAAAATGTACGGTTACAAAAAGTTACTTGGTAAGAAAAGGAAAGTTACACCATAGAACTTTTTTTCCTTCTGCAACTCAATCCCCTTACTTAGCCAAACACGCAATAGTCATTGTTTGTTATAGGAAATGACAAAGCTTTGAATGGCTTATCTCATTAAGGAAATATTTTGCCACTCAAGCTCAATTTTTGCTTTCATATGAATAGCTTTTTGATTAATTTAACTAATGTGTTGTCAATTGATTTTTTTTAAATTTTACTAGATTTTAGTTAAGCAGTTTAGTAATTGTTCCCTGAGAAATGCCACAAGAGGAAGAAAATATTTATGAATTTCCTTTTCCTTAGAAAAAAAGATTGTATCATACTTTGTTTTAAAATATCATTGAGGTCAGAAAGTGTCCCACTTATGTTTATGGAGTAAGACTTCTCCCTTTTCTATCACTTTAAACTCAGCTAGATGGTGTTGGAAATATATAGTACAGTAAGTTTCTTGCTGTAGTATAGTAAAATTCCAGCTGCAAATTAATTTAAATGTTGGGGTTTTTTTTGGTCATAGCAGCAAACTATATGATTGAGGTAAAGGAAAACTGTCAGCATCCTCCAAGCAAATTAAGGGGGTGGGGAACCCAGGCCAAACCATTTCCTTGTCCCATAATGTCAAAATATAAGGAATAGTCTAAAAGACCTTTGTTTCTCTACCAGAATTTGAGTTATATTGAGTAATGCCTGACAGGATGTTTTCCTTTAGGAAGGACCTGAGGTGCAGGTTCCCCAGAAGACTGGCTCAATGCAAATATGAGATCAAATGCAGCAGACAAGAACATGCAAATTTACTTTAATCCATTTGATACAAAGGAAAACTGATCAGTCATAGCTTGCAGCTTGCAGAAAGATCTCTTTTGTAATATATTGTTTGCAAAACAGCTTTTCATGAGAAACCAATTATGGCATCTCTATATTTTTCCTTAATTTTGCACAATAACTTTTGAAACTGCAATACAGTATATATCCTATTGTAAGAAAAAGTACTTCATATCATACTTTTCAGAAATCTTTTTTTTTAAAAAATAATTACTTGCACAAGAGAAAGGTTACAAATTTTAAAAGTACTTTTATTGTATGTCTTTCATAATACAATTGGTGAAATTGCTTTATTTCCATGCCCAGACAGACCTGTTTCTCCCACTGATACTTAAAAAACCCAAGGTGTTCAAACATGAACATGTTAATCTTTTCTAAATACCTGGGGATTTGATTTGGCTAGATTTTCTATTTTAACCCATGCTTCTTCCCTTTCCTTCAATCTTAGCTTCTCTCTGAAAAAAATAAATCACATAGAAGTAAAAGAATTCAACAGAATTATTTACTATGCCTATTTCAGTCTACTGTGCAAAACACCACTGTTGACAGGATAATTTGCAACATATCAATACCCCATGATCTCAAATCAACATTAAAAGGGAACCCCCCCCCCCTATTTTCTGATGAAAGCAACAAACTGGCTGATAACACTTTAATAAGTGTACATTGTTAAAAGAGTTAAAATTAAAACAGTTAGTAGTCTTGCTCTATGTTGAAAGCATGTTTGTATTTTAACTTTATATTTGAATTCTATATTGAAACATAACAAGTTAATAATTGACCGGAAAAAAGGGTTGAGATTTTTACTGTCAGCCCAATGGCTTCAGGTAAAAATTTCAAAGAAAAGGCCCAGAGACATTTTGCACTGAATTGTAACAGAAGTACCCAACAATCTATGCTCTTTGTGGGATAATAGAGAATGATGTATTTTAAAATTAAAGTAGGAAATGTAATGGTATAATCTAAGGGGGTTTTATTCCTTTTTTTCTTACAAATAAACATCTTATTGCAAAGACTAGAATGATTACCTGTCTCTGCAAACTGGTAGAATTTAAAAGAACTTTGAACTAAGAGTGCTAAAAATGCTCTCAGGCTTCAATTCATAGAGCAGTTGATCCAAATGTTAAGAGCAAAAAAAAAAAAGAAAAAAAAAGGAAGAGCAACCATATCCAAGCACAAACACAATTTGCCTGCATCTCTCAATGAAATTAATTCTAGCCAGGAGGGAAGAACTCTAACCCTAACCCTTTGTAAGTCCTTGTATGGTGGGCAATTTTTTTTGGTTGGTTGGTTTTGCTAGCACATAACTCAGTACTCTCCTTGCTTTGGTTCACACTCAAAATGCCACCCAAAAAACTCCTCGTTTAAAAGGGATTCCACTTATTTGCTATGAGGGAAAAGAGAACTAGTATTTTTTTAAAGAGCCAATGCTCAGATTTTGTCATCTATAAACACATTACACTACAAGCTCATTTCTGCTTGAAATGTAATAAGAAACTTCAAAATTTGGACAACTCAATATACACTGAGAATCTGTATTACTTCCAGTATATCACTTTAAAATAGGTGTATAATTTGAGCCACTATTAGAAAGAATCCCTGTTTACTTTGAAATTAAAAATAAAATTCAAATCTAGGTGTTTTCAGGACCCACTTTCTAACTATGCCCCCAGCCCCTAAAACGAGACCCAAACCAGTAATACTTTTGACTTCTCCATCTCACTGTAGCAGGATTCTTCTGTCAAATAAAGTCTGAATGCCCAGTACTACAACAGTGTAACAAGTTGATTTCAGGTAAATGAAAAAAAAATTTCAGGTAAATGAAAAAATCGTGCTCACACATGATGCAATGCTGAAAAATACTGGAAAAGTATTTTGGGACGGAGTGACAACATGAAAGAAAGTAACACTAGGTAAATAAAACATGCTAAAATAAACATAAGATGTGAACTGAACTGTTCAACAGATCTACACTGGCTCCATGATTAGCAGTGTCCTTCTCAAAAACTTAAATTTTAGGAAGATGGTGATCCCAGCAGTATTAGGTCTAAGCCTAAATGAGACATCCTATTGTTATGAAAATTTACAGTTCACATATAACAAGAAATTTCACCGAGTCAACTTTGAGACTTCTGTACTGGAATCAAATGGGCAACTTCCCACTAATGACACAGTGGCTTTTCAGAGCTAAAGCACTCTGAAAGAATTACTCAAGAACAGACACACACACTGACATGAAAACTTACTTCAGTTTTTCTGCTTTAAATTGCTGTGTGCAGTCATCGAACAGTTTTTGGTTCATCTCCATGAAGAGTTTCAGAGCATTGTATATCAAGCCATGTATTGTCCTATAAGTAAAACTTCTGGTTGAAACTCAGAGTACTTTAAACTTTGAAATCTACTTTTTCTGGTCAACAGTAGCCAATACCCTACATAACTGGAAAATTACATCATTTCAGCATAAGTGGAAACAAAATTAATTAGTGGATGTTTCAGTTAACCCACAAAAGGCCTAACACAAGTACTACAATTACCAACTTTGAATGCAGTTTTCTTACTTTATAGTACTACTCATCACTTACACTTTTGATGTTTGAACTTCACTTTTAATACTACATGTATCAATCCAAGATTAGTTTTGAAATTTGGTAGCTGACACTAACCAAACTAGATTTATTAGAGAAAATGCAAGATGAGAATAAAGGTCTTGATGTGAGTAACTTACTGGCAACCAACAGATTCAAGAAAAAAAAAAGAGTTAGTGATTAAAAGGAAAACTGCCACACAGCAACAGCACCCACTTCAACACAATTATGCCAAGACTCTTCAGAAAAGTGTTAGAAAAGTGTAAAACACAAAAAAAATTACACAAAACCAATCTGGCTTATGCAGTACTTTTACAGAGTAATTCACAGTTACAGTCTGTAATGTACTGCTTCTCAACAAGCAATCGGTTAAACCTTTACTTTCTATCATACATGGAGTTACAAGAGTGCAGCTGCACTGGCTTGCATGACTTCTGCTCAGACTAAAATGAATGCATGACCTTGAAGGCCAGAAAAAACAACCCACACCAACCCACATTTGTTATGCACAATTGCATCACTGAATCGGAATTTTATTAATGAGTACATTATTTGTCACTGCTTATACCCAGTAACAGTAAGCAATCACTTTAATATCACTTTAGCTTCCATTTCTTTCTTAGTGTTTAGTGGCAGATTGATTACTCATTCTTGGCCAGCCCATCAGCACTCCTCAATTCATGGCCAGAGCCAGACTGAGATACTGCCACCATCCCAGCAATTGCACAATAGCTCAAACAAAGAGGCACTTTACAATGGAACAGCTGCAGAAGGGAACTGACTAGGACTGTTTTCATGCGTAAGTACTAAGTTATTGTGGGGAAAAAAGTGAAAATAGTCAATGGAGAAAAAAGGAAAAGAAAACAATAAACAAAAAGAAAAGGAAAAAAATGACCTAGTCTACAAGATATTTCAGCAGAATGCAGAAAAATGCAAATCAGCAAAGAGGTTAGTGGTCAAAGTTAGTCTTTAGAAGTATCTGAACTACAGATGAATGTCAAATTTCTTTCATATTTATAGAAAAACTTCATGAATTAGATGCACTAAAACACTGTTTCTTGTTTAATGAGAAAAGGAACAATATCTTCCTCAATTTGTAATAGTTCCTAAAAACTGAAAACAGTAATCTCTTTATCCAGCAACTTCAATTTCACAGAATAAATAGCTCACACTGTTAAACTAGCAACTCATAGATCTGTACTTTTAAGACTAGAACTAGACATAAGTGAAGTAGCAGAAATTTGTACAAGTGTTTCTTACTTATTCCAATGCGTCTTTGAATTCCGGTACAAGGATGGAAACATGATGGGTAAAATCTTTGCTGCATTATCACTAATTAAACTCATAATATATTCATTATTCCAGTAGTATAACGCTCGCTCTGCAACCTAAGACGACATGAAAAAAGGAACACTTCTTCAATCTCTTACAGAGCAAATAACATTTGGGAAATATAATGGAAGGTAAGGAAAGTTGAAACTCAGGTTTGGATTTTTTAGTGCAAATGGGAGTCATGGAGCTGATGGAAAGACAGATGGAAAAGTTGCTTTCTCCTTGGTAGGGAAATGATTCAAGCTATAACACATGAACTCTGATATTCAAGCAAAGAAATACTTTCCAAAAAATGAGTATTTGTAGAACGCTTTTAAAAGCTGTGAAATGGAAACACCATGTACTGAAAGGGTTCAGGTACTTCTGAAAACACTGAGCTTTAAGCTTTTTCATGTTAAGCATAACACTGAGGTAAATCACGCCACATGAATGCACATACTGCATTCATCCAAAGAAACAGTAAAGATAATGTTTGATCCTTAAAACTTGAAAGAACTGAAGACTTCTTTGCAACAAATAAAATTCATTATGGTGAACACCACATTACAAGTCTCCTTTAGAGAAATCTTTACAATATTGTACATTCAGTAAGTACAGACCTGAAAGTGTGGACTGGACACACATTTGGCTAGCTGTCTGAAGAGAGGCTCCATAACTTTTACAAATTCAGATGGTTCAATAACATCTAAAATTTCTTCTAATTCATTTAAAAACATGACTTCTTTTGGACTGTGAGTCTTTGGCCAGTATTTCAGCAGTGCCATTACAACCTGTAGAGACAAAGAACACAATTTGAAATAATAATTTGACTTTACCTCACATTGAACTGTATCTTATTAACAATCCTGGTATTTTAAACAGAACACAAAACTCAGGATTTCTTGTCCATATAACAGTAGCAAAAACAATAGTACTATGCTATGGGGAAAAGTATCTGCCATTTAAGTCAAAGCAGCTTTAAATCTCTACCTTCTTGGAGGCGCACGCCAAAGCTCAAGAAATTTCAATCGCTATGTTTTAAGAAAATATTTACTAAAAATACCCAAATTAACATGTAGTCCAACTACTCTAGCCATGTTGCTCTTAAATGTTGACTTTTATTTGACTATTTTATTATAATTACAGTCTTAACTTTCTTTGTGATTAGAACCTAGCACACAATGAACACTGAAAAAATCATTCTATGGTTGTATGATTTTTAAATATAAAAACTATAAGCAATACTTAATATCATCACTGACAAGACAACTCTGAGAAATCAGTGCATTTTTCATGTATATATTATTTAATCATGAAAACAGACATTGTGTCCTCAACGAAGCTTTGGGCAGATTTTTAAAAATAAGTTGTCAGAAAGTCTCATGTGACAATTACAAGGGGAAGCAAAGCATTTAAATTTTAAATGACCAGAATTTTTTGAAGGGGAACTTAGTACTTATTTTAGTTCCTCAATGATGCATGTCCTAAGTTTTTAAAGAATGTTGTAATCATGTACTAATTTGGGATCAAAAACGAAAACAGACTTGAAAGCATTAGTTCAGATTTCTACTGGGAAACATGTAACACCTGAGCTGACATCTGGAAGAAAGCTAAGAATTCAAGATCTCATATATTACAAATGACAGAATGTCTGGCATTTGGTATCTTAATAAACATAAAAAGCTTCAACATGAAGAGAACTGTTGCTCAGTTGCATACTTCATTTATTTCAAGAAATCCAGTTTCCATTTTACAATGGAAATGGTCACAATCTAATAAGGTCCACTTTTCTTAGTAGCAATTTTTTTACTGATCTATTGTTTAATAGATCAGTTCTTACCTACTTGATACTGGGTGTAATGAGACAAACCACTATATACTATCAAGGACAGTTAAAATTATTCATGTATGAAATTGTGTGAAGCCAGACCAAAGTTCAGTTTTCCCCATGGTCTAGAGTTGGTAGATGTGAACTGGATTTGACTCAAAAGCCTTGCATCAGTAGGTAGCTCTGTGTATGCCAGAAATCTGTGTTCCATCATACCATCTACCTCCTAACAGAGCATAGTTCAGGTAAGCTGATTTCTGACTAAATTGCTTCTGGATCCACCATCTCATATCTAGTCAGCCAGAACAAAATAAGCAGAATACACTCTGGTCTGTTTGTAAGAGGTATGTTACTAATGTTGTTTTAATTCATTTTGGAAATTCCAAACAACTGTTGGAAAAACTGAATTTGATAGATCAAAATGGTTAAATATTTGACTCTAATATAATCAATACTTTGTTCCTCAAACCTCCCTAAACAGTCCAGAGATGGAAGAGATATTAATAGTTCAAAATACATAATAATAGCAATATAAACTTACTGGTTCTGTAAGTGTGCTGTCCTTTTCTAAAAATTGAACTACACAGTACGCCAGCTACAGTAAAAGGAAAAGAGTTTTATTAATGCTCACTGTGAAACTGAACACATTTTCAAATCACTATCATAAGTCAAAAATACTTCTGATTACTTCAAATAAAACCACAGGTTTCTTCTGTAATTGAAAAAAAATATTATTTGGCAGACAACTTAAACAGAAGGGTAAATATGTTTTACTTATTTTTTCCAGCCTTCCCAATTCTGACCTCACCTTTTTCTGTGTTATAATATAGACACCACAACTTCATGTTTTCTTTTTAGACCCAGCACTTGGAATTTTATCACACTTCATCTTTTCAAACATAGGATTTAAAAATCACAATCTTGTTCTCTAGAGTGCTTTCCACTTACTAACTTTTTGATGTCCCAAGATGATTTAGTAAGTATTTTGTATTTCATAACCTAAGTCAGATAAAAATGCATTCAACAGTTGTAAATCTTAGGATTTTTTAATATATGAAAATTAATGATAACTATGCATATCACTGTAATGCTGATGAAACCTGAGGCTGAATTACAGTATTTACCAACTTCAGTTCTGAGAATGAGACTGTCTACTTGTGCCTAAACAGTGAATTATTACATCTCTTTCACTCCCTAGGCCCACAGTCCCAAACTAAGTGGGGAGATCACTGCTTGCCTCACAAACTGTTTAACCTTCTTTAAGTCTCTCCATTCATCGAAGTTTAGCTGATGATCCAATTCCTTTCCTGTTTTTGATGACTGCTACCAAGAATGTCCCTAGGTAATCTGAGGGATATTACAGCTACTGTTCTTCACTATTCGAAATGAGATTTAACTTTCTCCATGTATACCTGGATTTGGTAGCAAATCCTTCTGAGTATCTGCCACTGTTTCTATGTGAGTTTTTGTGGGTTTACTCTGGTGTTTCATACAGTAAGCTAACTTGAAGTACTTTCCCATTTCATTCAGTAGGACATGTAAGACAGGCATCCCTATGTCACTATCCTTGTTTTTACTGATACTGAAAAAGCAATGCAAATCAGATGAGGGTTTTGGAGAATTAGTTTGTGGTTTAAGGGGAACAGATAAAGAATAAGACATCTCATGTCAGCAGAAAAGCTGACAATCACAGATATCTGCACTACTTGAGATTATAAGAAAGGTCTCATTGTACACAACCCAAGAGGTTATGTTCACAGCACTAGAAGAAAGAAAAAAAAACACAACAAAATCTTTTGAAATGGAAGCCACTTCAGCAGGAACTGATGAGAGCCCCAGTAGGCAAGATCCAAAGCAAATGCTTATAAGCATCTCTAATTGCCAGAGAAATGTAATTATACAAACGGTATTCTTAAAAATACAAGTTGTTAGTAATTCTACTTGAAGAAATGGTACTTAAAACTTGGGAGTACTCAAACTATACAGTAAATATTGAATTTTCAAATTAAAAACCCCAAGAATTGTCTAACAATCTCTCATGGAGAAAATTTCAGCACATCACAATAATACTGTATTTTCTCACACTGAAGAAATTCTGAATGGAACACAGCTCATAAAAGATACAGCTGTTTTAAAAGCATCATACAACTCAGATGCCCCGCTTTTTCTTTGTACTCCTAGAAAGATCTATTGAATTAAAAAATTATGTCGTAGTAAATTCCCAGTTCCATGCAAAACATTGGCAGTTGTAAGAAACTGAATTCAGATGGTTCACATAGTTTAGAACAAAGTGTTCATAGATGACATCCACTAAAACTTTGCTTTTCTACTATTTTTTATGTTTAAACATTACATATAAGAACAAAAAAATCTGTGTGTGGATAATTATTAAGAACTCTCACATTAACCAACTACACTACATGTGTTTTATATAGGAATATTATAGTGTTTTTTAAAAAAAGGTATTTATACATACACATAACCTTTTAAAACTTGTTTTATAAACAAGTAAAGCATTACAGGTATATCCATGAAGTAAGTTCCCTAAGGCCAACTTACCTGTGGGTGGTAGACACTGAGTGATTTCACTTTGTGCAATGGTAACAAAACCTTCAATAGGAATATTTTGTGCTCTTCTTTTAATGGTAAGGCAAATCCATTAATTATGCTGCCAGGGAAAGAAATTTTAAAATAAATATCAGTAATTATATGAATCTGCATATTTTATATCTATATATTTATCTATCTGCACTACTGTGCAGGATATACCAAAATCCTTTGTTTTAGCACTTGTTTTTTGAAGTTACAAATTAATAGATACTCAAATCAATCTCTATCTGCCTCTTAACCAAGTCTTTGTATGCATATAACTGTACCTACACTTCAGACTCCACCCATCATTATCAACTTTGAATACAAATTTCTCACAGCTTCTTCACGGTATTAACAAGTGAAACAGAGACTGGATGTGTGAGAGGTAATCCAGGACAGCAGACAAGTCAAAATGTGACTTTATTTTTGAACTCTTGTTCTTAAAATCAAATGAATTTAACTAAACAAAACCTACAACATACCTTCCCAGTATTTCCAGTAATTCTGCTATGCCATTGTGATGTTCTGTTTCATAAATAAACCTAAACAAATGAAAAGTTTTACTAGGTTACTGCTGAAAAGATACAATAACACCAACATTCCCATCAAAGATTATATGTAGCCTTGACCTTCCAAGTGTTAGTCACTCAGCAAAAAGAGAACAGACATACACACTGGAAAAGAAACTTTATAGAAACAGAAATCACTAGCACACCAAGTCTGCTTTCAACCTTCATATTTGCTTGCTCTTTCCCCCTACATTTAACAAAGCAGCATATACTTGAGCTTTTTCAAATACTTATATTTGATGCCATTTTAATACTGCAAAACTGAACACAGCAAAAGTTTTAAATATTAAAATAACACAAGAGCATCTGTCATAATTAAATGTCAAGACTCAATCTTCCATAGCAAATGCAAGCACAAGGTGAGGTGTTCAAACAGTTACTACTTCTGGATCTAAAAAGCTCTCCAGCATTACAGCTCTCTGTGCATACAAAAGACTCTGTAATAAACAGCGGAGGTTAAATTTTCCTGAATTTTCTTTTGATAGAGCACTGTAATTTACTAGGCAATCACCTTTCCATCTTGCTTCCCAATCACCCGAGTGTAAAATTATTGAGCAAGTTCTAGGCATGGCTTCAGGTAATTTGCAAAGAGTTATAAAATTTTACACCTAGGAGAAAATAATTCCACCAATTCAAAAATTTGTCAGAGGTTGACGTATTAATAGCTACTTTCAATCCAGAATATTAGAAGTGACTGTTTTGATCCTTAATGACCTTTTCTGCATAATTTAGGACAATGATTCCAAGCAAAACTAATAAAAACAATACAAAAAGCTTTGGACTGAATAGGAACAAAGATTTAACAATTTCAAAATAATGTATTTTACTTTAGAAAAAAATAAGATTAATGCACTATTGGAGCAGGATTAATATAATTCTGGTCAATGACTAAAAGGTAAAGGCCATACATTTCTTAGGTAAACGCAGAATTAAACTGATGATCTGCTGATAAAAGTCTAAGAAAAGGAAGTATTTTGAAACATTCTACACATACAATCCACTAGTTCAAGACAGAAGATGAAACAACTTTCCTCCCTGGTGCTTGTATCCAAGTTCACCAGTTTACATTTAGATGAAAAATTTTTATACTTCTAGCTCCTAAACATTATACAACCAAGTGAACTTTTCTTTTGGTTTTGTTGTTGCTTTTTTATCTTCCTCCTACAACTTGGTAGTTGTGCAAATTATATAATCTCCCATATACATGTCAGATTGTAATAGTTTGTATAAAAATGTTTTCAAAGCTGATGAAATGACCAGATAATTTCTTAGTCTTTCAAAAGCTTTGCACCAGAACTATCTGTAATTGAAGACACTGCTTCCATTATCTTTGAAAATGCAAGAAGTGGCAAATAACACTTTACAGAAGTCTACTATAATATGCTGTGATGGTGTTTTACCACCTGGTTCAGACATTTAACCAAATTACACATTTTGGAATTAATTAAATAAAATCATGGGCCAGAGGGCGAATAAAATTCATATTTTAAAGTTACACCTGTATTTTTTCCTTAGGACATATGGGCTCCTCACACATTCTATCAAGCAGTTGTCTGCAAGACAGAGCAGGCTCACTAATTATTTTAAAGTAGCTCCTCTGTATCTCTTCCAAAGGCTTAGTTGTTACCACAACTGGTACTGTGGTACTGCTGGGTGCCATTCATGGGATGGCACTGAGGACCTGGCAGCTTTTTGCTATTTTCAGAAAGGGTAGCAGCATACATTGACTTTGGGATGAAAAAAGTACCAGAGAATAAGGGAAGCTCAATGGAAGGAGTGTAAAACTGATACACAACGTAAATATTGTAGAAAAGAAAAGCATACTAAACAAAAAGATTAAAACTGCCACCATAATCTTGCATTCACCCTTGACGTAACAGCAGTAAAAATGCACTTCTAAAGACCTTTGGTAACACAGTGGGTTAATTTTTCATCTTCACTTATTTTTGCATTGGGGATAATACTACAGTTGATTCTACGGCAATTAAATATTTCACGAGACTGAAACAGAAGAACTTAATTCTGAGGGAAAAAAAAAGGCAGTAAATGTGTTCCTTCAAGCAAATTACACATCTTTCAATAATTCAATTTCAACTCAATTCCTGCATTATGAAGAAATGCACCTCATTAAAGCACTACTGTAATACAAACACTACAACCCAATAAGAAAAAAACTCATCTCATACAAAAATCCCAAATCAACCACTAATGAAACTAACTCAAATTTTAGCTGACAAATTAATATCATGTGCAAGACTACCCTAATCTAAAACTCTCAGACTGTATTAATAATTGTCAGATGTAGAAATATTTGGTATAAGCTTAATAAGAACTAAAAAAAATTGCTAACAGTGTCTTTGGGTGTTTTAACTGCATATCTAATCACAGGCACCACAATATAAACATGCTGACATACCTATAAAATATATTATTAATTTGTTTCCGGATGTAAGCTCTTAGGCCTAAAAATTTTCCATATATTCTGTGAAGAGTTGTTTTAAGAAAATCTCTTTCACGAGGATCTTCACTGTCAAAGAGCTCTAAAAGCTGCAAAGAGGGAAAAGAAACACACTTTAACTCACTGTAAAAATAATTTAGAGCTTGAAGTTAAAAATTCTTTTTTTTTACCTCACCTGTAATACAAACTTCTGATCAATATATTTCTTAGCTATATTAGGTTGAAAATCTGGAGATTCTAAAAACCTTAAGAAAAATTCATAAACAAGCTGGAAAAAATAAAAACCAAAAAACCAGTATTAGTCTTTTAAACAAGAAACCATTTTATAAGCATCACATCAGTAAAATTATCAATTAGTTGCTCAGAACTGCTCAAAATTTTTAATTATATTTATTTACTTACCACAAAGTAACAGATTTGCTCTTGCTCTCCCAATAAATTACAAGAACTTCAGGTTCTTTAGACTGCTGATATTCTGCTGAGCTCCATCATTAGATTTTACTCAAATGACATACAGTAATCTAATATTTATCATGCCCTGAAGTACGTTTTAAAAATTCTCTGTTTGTCACAGTACCTCTGAAAGCCAGAGCTGTGTAGAGCCAGATCAAAGCATTCAGTGACAAATGGAAACTCATTTGAAATCTCAGCAGTTACACCTCTACCACAAGAAACAATGAGCCTTTAACCCATAATATAACAACTGAACTTTAAAAAAAAAATATTATCAGCTTAAGTTCAATAAATACATTCTAAAAATTGCATAGTAAAGTATTTGCTTTGAGATAAACACATAACCTAAACAATTTTGAATAAATAAACGACTTCCATGTCAAAATTCTGTTAGACTATGATGTCTTAGTCTCCATGAAATACCTGTAGATGAGGCCATGCAGCTTCTAAGGTTGGTTCATCTTCCTCTGGGTCAAATTCTGCTCCCGTTGGATTGGAAGATGGTGGTAATGTTCGAAACATATTAACTGCAAACTGAAATGACATATGCCTTAAAGAACTTTGAAAAAGTGAATGCTTAAAAAAAAAAGATTTCAAAAATAGTTCATATAAAGGATTCTGAGTAAAAACCATTTTAATTAACATTTGCAAAAATACAAGCTGTATAATGTAGTATTTTAAACAGTGAGGAATATTCATTCTTCTTTAAAGACTTCTCACAGGTAGAACACTTTTCTACACAGTACTCTTTTAAGCACAAATCTACTGTCAAGATATGTTTTATGAGGATATTGCTCTGATCTCTCTACAGACAGGTTTTAAAAACCCAAGCAAATGTGTATGTAGACAGAAACATTTTTAGATATACAGCAACGTGCAAAAGTACAAGTCAGAAGCAGAGATGCAAACCAAAGATTACTCAACTGTTCCTCTCTGTAAAATATTATTAGCATCCTTTCACATAGTGGCTGTATACACATGGAAACACTTCAAAACCAAATTCCACAACCCTACAATCCACAGTGGTATTTCTCTTAAACCATGTCCATATACCTGACATTACAGGAGCACTGAGGGGAGAAAAATACACATCCTAATCCTTTGATCTTTGTCTGAATTCTCAACCCCCTGAAAAACATTTAGCATCCTCATGGATGTGGAGCAGACTACAAAGAGGAATTGTTTGTCAAGTTGTTGATACACACACATATTTTTGTGTTTTCAAGTGCTTTTCTGGACCATATTCATACTATGCGTGAACCAAAGCAGTACCTTTCATAAACCCCCTAAACATGAGGAAAGGTTCCAAGTCCATAATAGAAGAAAAGTCCATAAAAGAAAAAAAAAACCCACTCCCTGTCACATGAAACAAAAACCTATCTAAGAGGTCCTGTTCTAGACAAAACCAACCCATCACTAAATGCATGTAGCTTCTCTTTTTTTCCTGATAAAAATAATCAGACACAATCACATTTATATCAATTCATACACTGCATATAAACACAAATGGGAAGCAAAAAGCATTTGTTGGCTGAATAAAAAAAAACTTACATCATTTTTGGGGAATAAATTTAACACACATTCTCAAGAGTAAACCTTACTTAGTATGGTACAAAGATTTACAAAGGTCTGCAGTACCCTAAATTGTCCACCTGTAAGGACAGCTACCAAAACCAGCTGGCTTCCTTGTGGTTAAGAACAGAACAATTAGCTAGTGATGCAAATGGTTTTTCTTACACCCTGAGGAGTTAATTAAAACTTCTCTGTGTGTGCAGGCTGGTGGTTTACTGGGCAAGTGTCAGGTTTCTGTGCATTCCAGTAAGAAAAGCTAAGCAAGCCTTTATTCTGTGCAGGCAAGACTGCTATGGCTGTCAGTACTGAAAAGAAATGATTTTCTTCAATTCCACTTGCAACCCAGAGTGTTCAGTAGAGCAGTTACTGGTATGAGACAACCAAATGCTGACCAAGTAGAAAAACATCATCTATTTAGTAGTGCAAGAGCACTCAGTAGAGACTTCCTTGTTCTTTTTTTTGTTGCTTACTCATCACCAATCCAGTACCAAAGCAGTCTAAACTTATTTTTTCTATTCCACACAAAAGTAAAGATCAATTCAAATTAGTATATGGCCCCAAACTAGCTCTGCTACTTCAAAATGATTCTTTAAGACAAATGCCTCCCTCAGTCTCTCAGCAGCTCGAACACATTGCAGAAGAAGGCTGCCAAAATAAATCCACAGTGGTGGGCTGTCCTGACCCTTCATGATGATATTAGGCTCCCTAAAGAAATTCTCTTCAAGTCTATTTCTTCTTCTAACACTAAAGTAAATTTTGTTTTCAAATACACAGATTTTCTGCTTATTGCTAAGATATTTTAAAATAAATTTTAGTAACTATTTGCTCACAATGAAAATGGTAACTACATTGAACAGAGAGCTGTATCCTGTGCACAACTGATTTATCAAATTATCTGCAACTGGCGGCACAGTGCTCCAGCACAAGGCATCCAGAGCCTCCATCCTAAATATATACCACAAGGACTGGTAAGAGCTAACTTACACCTTGTTAGTGATATTCTATTGCTGTGACAGATTGGAGGTGTCTTTTTGCAAGCATTTAGAGAGGAAATGCACTCCCAGATTTTCAAACCTAGCACAGTAAGAGACAACAAGGCAGACAAGTTGATTTGTCAGGAAAAAGAAAATTCTTTGCAGAAGGCTACATCACCAGGAGCAGCAGAAACATTAGCAGAGCCTTTGCAAGAAAACCAGTATTTTGCTCAGCAAACATGCCAGTCCAGGGCATCTCCAGGACCAGCTAGAAAGAAAATAAGAGATCTCTCCATTGGCACTTGCACTGAACTAAATGCCTTATTTGAGGATGAAATAAACATTCTCTTCCATCAGTTGAAAGGTTCTTATGCTTTCAACCAGTACAGCTCAATTAAGGAAAAGAACCCTAAACCTCTCAAGTTTGAGTTTTCTTATAGCTATTCAGAATGCAAGGTCTACTCCAACATGATATTTAAAATCTTTTCTTTATGCCACCACTTCAGTCTTTATGAATGTTTCAGTTCTATCACAGATAATGACTACATGTGCCATACATGAATTTGTATTATTTTCTCAGGTTTTACTGAAGTTTTTTTTTGTTGACTGTTTTTTCTTTTTAATAGCACCAAAACTTTCATATGGATCATTTGAGGATTACTAGAAAGCTCTGAAAGATTAAGTTGTCTCAGTTTAAAAATGCTTCTTTGCAGAAGAATGTAATCTACCCATCTTTGGTGGGATTCTGGGAAAAGTAAACAATGTCATATTTCTCTCTTCATATTCTGACTTCTAATTAACACCTTCACTCTCAGTTTAAAATAATGCTGTGAATTACCTATTAAGTGGCAGGGCCAAGGAGCATATGGATGTGCTGTCCTGCCATCTCACACCTGACAGATGGCAGAGCAGACAGTGGGAGGCAGTATCAAACTTCATCAGCTAAATCTGCAAGGCTTACATTATATTCCCATGAAGGAAAAGTCATCCTGATGCTCTATTTTTCTTCATAATATTCCTTCATTCCAGTAACTGAGATGTAGGTCTGATACACACCAAGAATAACATATCAGAATAATTACTACTTCAGAGAATTACAAGAAATCTGATACATTTTTACATTCCCCTTTTCGAAAGCATGAACATCAAGCAACCAAATGCCTCCAACATTTCATTAAAAAAATACGATGAAAATTTACAATCATCAGTGGTCTTCCAAGAAAACAAATCCAGGAAGTCTAGACTTGAAATGTAAAATTTCCTAAGGTTGTTAAGTAAATGACAGAAAATCAGAAGTTTTTAGATAAGAAAATCTCAGGTGTTCCCTACAAAGAAGAACATATGCGGCACATAAGCTGTTAGCCACAATTTTTTGTACTTTTTGTTTTTGAAAACAGTAAATGGAAAGACTTAAAATCCACAAAGTATTTTTTTTCCTCATGAGCAGTGGAGCGGTAAGGCCTGATTTGATCTGGTTTTATATCTTTGACCAACTCAAACCAAGCTGCAGCATTTCTCAGTGAGAGCACAAGCCTGAAACTCTCATCTATTAAACTATTAAAATTTAGGTGAATTTACTCTAAGTTATTATCAGTGAGTCCTTAACTTTTCTATCAAATGGCTGATGTTTTTTCTACCTTCTCAGTCTTTTGACCAAACAGACAAAGACACAAGCGGCCCAGCCTAATATCCTCCAAGGCCAATTTCCCACAGAAGTATAATTAAACATAGAACTTAAAAATCAGTCTCCTTCCCAGCTCCCCCTGCCCCAACAAAATCCCACAAGCACTTCCAAATTGATAAAGTTTGAGTCTTTATGAAAACTGTGCCAGTGTGCCAAAATTCTCTCTATGCTGTTAGCCCTGACAACACTTGACTTCAAAGGACATAACTCAGGAGGATGGGAGAACAAAAGAAGGAAAAGCAAACAATCTGCATTTTTACTGCTTCGAGATGTTTGCTGTAACGGTAGCCATGCCCCCTGTATTTCTGGTGGCCCATTTCATATAACACTGAAAAATATTTTCAAGCAAGTAAGCTTCAGACACATCATACACATTCTCTCCTCCTTTCTGCTGAGCAGGCTGATGTGACCAGCTCTGAATGAAGAGCTGTATAGACTGAAAGTCTAAAGCTGTATAGACTGAAAGTCTGTGCCTTCTGTACTCACCTGAATAAAGCAACCTAACAGCTAAATAAAGCAAAAAGCAACACACTTCTATTCGCAATAACATCTGTTATTCTAGACCAAAGATAACAGTAAGACACAGAACAGCACACCTGCAACCCCTCTCTAAAAAAATAAATCAAGCTTTCATGGTTATAACTGAGCAGGTAGTTTTAATAATGCATGAGAAGTTGCAGTGAAAGCCACTTCAGTTGCTGAATACAGTATCAATTAAAAAAAATAGTATTAGTCTATATGCTTCATAAAAATGTTATTTTACCATACACAAGTATCTCATCATCATCACTAAAGAAATTATTCTGAGAGCTACAGAAATACTGGTAGTGATGTTCCCTTTCACAGTCCCTCTTAAAATAATCCAGATACTGCCCCTCCTGCCTTGGGGTGGAAACCAGCATTAATTTGAGTTTGTATTCTATACAGCCAGCAATTCTCACAAAGTTCAACAAAACTAACAATCTAATATCATTTGCTTCTGACAAAGCAGTGCACAACATGATATTCTCACAAAGCCCTTTCTTCAAAAGCCAGGGTAAAAAAACCCATATAGTCTTTTCTAAATAAGAATCTGTAATGGATGCTTTTCATCAAAAAACCCCAGGTATTTGCCTACATGTCTTATAGCTTTGAGAAAAGGTACTTATACCTGAGAAATGGAAGTTGTTATATAAGCAGTTAATAAAAACGTTTCCTTTCTCATCACATTTTTGCTTAGAAATGTAAGAACTTGAGGGACATGTCAGCTGGCTCTTTGAGGAAGAAAGGAAAAAACACTCTTGAATCCACTCTGGAGAGTAACATTTAATCCATTTCAAAAATTGATTTCTTAAACCTTTTGAAAAGGAGACTTAGGCTTAATATGAAATTATTAACTAAGGCACTAGATGAACACATAAGCTAAAGACAAGACCTTACTGGGAAGGTGGAAGGCCATGACATAAGCACAAGGAATTACAAAGAATAAAAAAAGAATCAGATTATAAGGTAGATGCTTCCTTTGTTAGAGAGAAAGAATATTTGAAGCTATTGGAAAGGAAACATTATTTTACCAGTTTTAAACAGGTAACTTGTGAAATTCATTACCCTTAGTGATTTGCCTATATAATGTTAACAAAACCAAACAGAACTTGGACAAACACAAACATGCACACATACATGCACACACAAACAAGTAACCTCCCAACTGTAAGGGCTGACAGAATGGCACAGCAAAGTCCCAATTTCTATGCCAACTACCAACTCCACCAGCTTTCCAAAGCAAGAACCACTCTCAAATCTGAGTATCTTTTGATCAGTATCATGACTTCCCTGAAAATGCTATTCAGTGGTAGAAACAGCACACAACTTAGCAATGTCTCTTGGAAAAGTCTTCAAGCACACAAAGAAATTACATTTATTTTTCCTTAAACTCCATGCAATCAGCCCAGATATATGGCAAGAACTTAGCAAATGTACACCTCAATTTAGAAATCCATGCCTGAAAGAAAGATGATGATAATACTATAAGAGTATGGTTGTTTCAACAGACAACCAAATGAAAAAAAAAAATCCAACTTTCTGAATTTAACCTCAAAATGCCAGTCCAGGTGCCTTCACTGAGTGTCTCTCACAGTGCTGTATAAATCCCATGCAAGCAAACCCCAGACCCTTTAGAACCCTGCACATAAAAAGTAATGTTAAATTCACTGAAAGAACAGATGCTGTGTGCTACCAGCCAAACCCTGGCAATTAAGATAGAAGCCAAATTCTGCTGCACGATTTATTCAACTGACCAAAGTCCAGATTTATTACCATTAGTTGCATCTGAAAGCAAAGAACATATATATTCTCCTCAGGCAAATGTACTCTGCCTTCAGCTTTGATGGAAGATAATGCAGGCACAAGTGATGAAATACAGGCAGTTAAGACTCCTTGCAAACACTGCTGTCTGACATTGGCATTCAAGAATTCTTCATGAACTCCATTTTACCAAAATGAAGCTTATTCTCTTTCATATCTCTTCTTTCATCAGTGTCAAGAATTCCAAAACAAGCAATCAATTAGAAAAAACCCAGAAATATAAATAAGTTATCAAAACATGGGAAAAGCCATGATCCCATATCTCCTCATTAACTATCCTCAGTGCTTTGGGTGCATGCTTGACATCCAGAGTTATGTGTAATCCTCATATACTCAGAAGTTCTCATGAAAGTAACTTCTGTATCAGTAAACACTTATGTCTGAAGTAGATAACAATCTTCAGAATAAGCAATATCTTTCATATTATAAATCCTCAGATTCTTTGAAGAAGCTTCAAAGTCTCCAATTTCAGGAGGACCTCTAGATTTGTTTAAGTTCATATTTATGTTAAAGATGCACTGCTTTCTCAACCCCTGAAAATCCACCCTAAGCTATAAAGTCTTGGGAAAAATCGTCATGTTACACGTGGCCAAGAGTTTTTTGTAGGCTTATTAGTCAGGAATTTCAAAAGATGCTTTGTGTTCTCAGGGTATTTCAGACAACAGCTACAGACCTCAACCCCAGGCAACCAGTGTCTAGTCATCACAACCAGAGCTGAAAGACTCTGCTGTAATTTTGTGGCCTCCTCTGAAGAGAACTTACATGTGATAGAAAGATAAACTAGGTCTAGCTGGCTGGGATTTGGATAGTGAGAAGGGAGAAACAATGCAGGTCAGAATGGTTCATGCAGCTTGTTCCAGCAGAACCCTCATCTGCCATCCTGTGTACTTAAGTCCATCTCTCATTCTCACCTCTGAACGTAGAATAAAATCAGACTCTGGTACTCAATAGGATTTCATAAGATAAAGTGCCAAGCCAATCTTCTAATCTTCAATGTTTTAAAAATTTTCGGTTTTATAGTCTACATCAGTTTTTTTTAACATCTGCATATATTTAACTTCCCTCCCCATTTTTATAAACACCTATTCCAAAAAAGATTTGTGAGGAAGAAAAGCAACACCTTTTTTTTCAAACATAAGATTTAATTTTTACCAACTCAAACCATAATCTAATTCTGCTTCATATATGTGTCTAGTTTCTCTCTTTCAAAGAAGAGGAATCAACATTGGCAATAAGATTTCAAAGGCCTGTTATTTTTGCAATGTGCCAAGACAGTTCATCTTTTTTGAAGACTTCAGAAAAATTTCTTTGAGATAAATTGATACAATTGAAGAAACAACACTGCATCATAAAATGAAAAGTTTTCATCATCACTTACCATATGTACTACTTCAGGGTAAATAGGTTCTGTAATCACATTGCGATTGTGTGTGATATATTCTACCATTTCACTTAAAGCTGCTCGTTTTACTTCCTTCCACTTTAGGTCACTTAGTGGATCAGAAACAAAGTCAAAAAGTACACAACATTGTCGTAACTTCTGGATAAAAAGTTTTTCTTGATCCGCAGGAGGAACATCTGAAAAGTGAAAATAATTGGTTATAAATTAGACCGTAGTGGATTTCACTCTTCTCACCATTATTACTTCATGTAACACAAGTACAGCAGTGTTTAAGACTATGAGCAACCTTTCTAAATTGTCACACAACTTTCAGAAATATAATGGTCCAGAGTACAAATTCCAGTGAAATATGCTGTACATGACAGAATGATTTAAGAAAATTGCAGCAGTGATGCACACTTGGCCTTGGCAGAAATAGGTACTGCATGGAAACAATATACACTTGAAAAAATGCCTGCACATGCCTTACTTTTTGTTTAACATGAGCCGTTAAAATAATTGATGCATGTGAAGTTACAGATTATACAAAGCAAAAACTTCAGGACCAGGATCTATACTTTTAATATTTGGGAAATACTGTAATAACTGGCCAGCAGCAAAGAAAGCAGTACCATTATTTGGACAGCAGCAAAAGTTCATGTCCAATTAAAATGGCCACATGACTAGAGCACTAAGCTTAAGACATGAAATGTGACCACACCACAGAAAGTCTGTGTAAGTTTACACCATGACATATTTTATGTTTCTACATACTGATTTTTTTATTGTTAGATATGAACTAAGACAGTAATAGAATGTTAAAGAGTAGGACTAGATTGACTTTGTAAATAGTTCTGCAGTTTATTCCCACTTCTTCCAGTTGATTACTTTTCTTTTTCCTCAGAGTATCATAAAATGCTAAAATTGTCTTACACAAGCAGCAAGAACTACCATCCAAGTCTTTCAAGTGGTAATATTGAGTACGAGCACACACAGTTTAACACAAGTATGTGCAATCTAATAAACTGAATGTGCAACATATCCACAGTCCAGTTGTTTACTTAATATGAGTTGTTTTCCTTTTAAGTGCCTGACAAACTTCTCCTTATGATAACAAAGTTGGAATAGCTCCTCTCTCCCCCAGGGAAGTTTCCCTGAAGGACATATTTGGTTTAAAGCAGCTGGCAATTTTTCTTTAAGTTATGTACAATGAATTGCTTGGAAGATTAATTCCAATAAAAACCCCTTGTATAGTAATTGCCCTGAAGAATATAAAGAATAAAAATGTAGCATGCATGAAAGAAACCACAACCAGTCACAGGCTTCAGTGTCAGTAAGACACCTGTGACAATGAAGACTTCAGAAAGCAGGTGGTAGATTAGAGACATCCCTAAACAGAGCAACAGCTTTCTGGCAAATAAAATTTGTGTCCAGTGTTGTGAACAACGTCACACAAATTTTATATCTGAATACATATGCTTTTGTTTATTTGGATTAAAAACTATAGTAATGAATAATTTCTCCTGAGGGGAAAAAAAAGTATTTAACCAAGCAGTTTGCATACTGAAAACCAGCTGACTTTATGACCTGAATGCAAAAAGTTGCAGACACACAAAGTAGTTGGAGTAGTTGCCTATTCCCAATGAACTGTAAAATAGAAAGTGGTTCAACCTCTAGCATTAGAACAGTTACACTTAGGGATACTGTGCTATGAATTTCTATTCCACAAAATCCAAAGCCCAAACACAGACTATAATTATACAGGTAATGGACATACAATTAGTGATTTACAAGTACACATACCTTAAAGGAGAGGAAGCATTAAAGACTAATTACCACTAAGCACAGAAGCGAAAGACTGACAACTAAGATGGTCAAGAAACACCCTCAACAAGGCAAGCCAAATCCCTTGCCCTTTATTCTGAAGTGGCTTTGTTATTTTTAGTACCTCAGCCCTTCCCATTATTTTATTTGGGAAATCTTTATACAGACTAAGAATCTCACGTATTTCTAAGGAACTTTGTTCTGTTTATTTGGATGAGAAACACCTCTCTCCTTTAGGAGTGTTCATCCAGTTTTCAAGTGTCTGGATGGCACATGTCTTCTGGTACTTGCCTGGAGTACTTGCCATGAAACCAGGATCATCCCTATTTTTAAGGTTTGAAAGGATGATTTCAGCATGACAGGAAGTAGAAGGTGGTTAAGAAACTGCCTTGAGTAGACCATAATTTTTGTGCAGAGCATGTTTGCACACCTGCAGAGCAACTCCCCAACAAGTCATTTATCCTCAGCCACATGCCAGGGACTACCTGGGTATGTTCTCTCAGTTAAACGCATGGTGATTTCTAAATAATCTTCTGCTTCATATGAGCCATAACCCCTCACTTCCAACTGCTAAAGTTAACTGACATATTTACAGAATGCCATTAGGTAAAAAAAATCCATACTTGTGCAATTCTGGTGCTCCATTCCCTAGTGACTGTGGAGAGGCCATAATTACTCAGAAGCTACTCCTTAAAATTACACCAAAACTGACATTTGGAGCTATTCACTGACCAAAGTTTTCTTTTTTTAAAAACCAAACCCAAGCAAATCAAACACCACTATCCTCAATTAAACCTAACCAAAACCCCAAACATTCCCCTTCCCCCCAGTTGCTAGCCACTATTTACATAACTTTCACAGAACTTGTTTCTGAACAGTAGCACGAGAATAATCTTAAGACTTCTTTTAACTCCAAACACTTATCCTTATCAGTAGTCACACTTTAAAATGAGAACTATTTCTGGTCCTCTACCGGAACAGGTACATGGGTTTTAAGAATCACAAAGAAGATCAGTCTTAGATTTGGATTGAATGTCCATCAATTCCTGACACAGATTTACACAAATATTTTTATGGCATCTTTTATGCCTAAACCTGCATCACTTTTTCTAGTCTTTTTTTTGTAAGACAGAAATATACACTGGAAAAAGTATCAAAAGAAGGTAGGTTCTACAATAGGAACATAAATCTCTGGGACTGAAGGGCTAGTTTTTTGTTTGGGTTTTTCAGAGTTGGTTTCCTTGCAACTCTAAGATAATTGTTAGATCAAGTTACACAATCTACAGAGATGCAAGCTCTACCTCTTCTGTTTTAACAGCATTGGTACAGAAATAGCTATTCAGCCTAAAATTTTCAAGATCACCTTGGACTGTGGCCTTGCCAGGAACTTGTCTATGAGTATAAAATGTGCACATATGATTGATACCAGCTGAGCTTTTATTGTAAGACTAACTAGACCAATGTCTCGCTCTAAAAGGCAGCACTTTCAGTCCTTATCTCAGTTTGAAACAGCCTTGGAAAGATCAGTTACTCAGCTACCAACTGCCTTAGCAGAACACAAATGAATAGCTGGAAAAGCTTAAACACTTAACATTGTATGGAAACAGATTTCTTGGAAGCTTCAGGTATGTCTTCAGCCATTCTTACTGTGAGGAAAATGAACTCACTGCAAACAGGTAACTGATCTCATCCTCACTTGCCTCTCAGCCAGGATGTGGCATTCAGGAGCTACCAGCAAACTACAGCCCCCTTGAGAAACTACCACTTTTTTTTTGTTTGTTTTGTAATGCACAGCTTAGTTAAAGAACTGAAACACTGCTAATATTCTAACAAATCAAGACTTTTCCTATCTTCATATTAAAACAGATTTTGCCTGGTTTACAAAAATTAGAAAAAGTAAAAATAAACCAGGAAACACCAAAGTTCAGGTTTTAAGTGACTGGATAGATGTTCAATATTCTATGACACGAATATTTTTGCCTTGTAGGACTGTAAAGAACTTAGCGTTCCCTGCATAACATTTTTTATGTTCCTTCAAATCTAAGAATTACATTTGCTGTTTTGTGTTGTAATTGTGACATCTCTGGGTGCTGGTGATTGATCCATCCACCTTTTTCACTGAAGCCTATTTTTCTATGACAACAGTGTATTTTAAGAGTTTCTGAATGGAGGTCAAAAGGCAAGGCAGGATAAGCAGGTGACCCAGAGATGTCCCACAAAACAGATACAAATTTCAAGTTTTGGGTCATGACCTCACACCAAGAGCAGTTGATATAATTTCTACCACAACACACAATTTGTGGTCAGTAAAATTACGTTACATCATTCTGAAAGCAGAAAACAAGAGATATGGTTGATAATTTGTAGAAAATACATAAAGACAAAATTCACCTCAGTTCTGTGAACACTTTTTTTACTCATACATAAAGGCAAGTAGACAGCACATCTTATGAAACATGTCTGCAAACCTAATGAAGGACTAAAATTTTTAATGGTATGGAAAAACAGCAGTTACTTGTCAACTAACAGTGCTACCCAGAATGTATCACTAAATATATCGGTAATATGGTCCCTTCTGCTGGTCAAAAGTATTAGGCATTCCAAATTTGATGTTCATTGGCAAAAAAAGCAACATTAGCCTTTAGTGAAGCTTTGTACTTTGCACTACACAGTTGTAGTTCAATAAGGGGACTCCAGTGTCTTACAATGTTCTATTAAGACATTTCAGTTGACAGAACCATGGCAGCATTTTTTAAAAAAATATCTTGAGTAAGAGAAATGGAAATTGCCAGACATGAAGGCAGAGGAACTACAAAGTATGGAAAAAAAGAACATAAACTGTCAAAACACAGATTTACCAGAATTAGCCTTTTTTCCAGAACTAGTGTTCAAGTCCTTAAAATGAGAAGAATAAAAAAAAAAATGGAGATCATCTTATAAAAATTGGTCTAACATTTGATAATATTCCACTTGAAGTATCTACCTGATTTTGAAATGGTTTAATTAATCTCCTAATTCAAAGCATGAAATACTATTCTGGAATAATTTTAACTGCATTTCTATTATTTGACAAACTCTATGTTTTTCGCTGATTTTACTGAAACCTCGATAACAATAATTAACACTAATTAGAGATGACACTCTCCCAGTTAACAGGGTCCTATCGTAACACATGATATTTGAAATAAGTGGGTGGCACACGAAAGCAAACTTCCAATTCATGCACAGAAAGTTTAATTAAAGCTATTACTTCTAGCAGCACATAAAAATAAATTCAAGGAATACAAGAAAGCACTATAATTATATACTACATTTTATGCTACAACTAGCAAACACTAGCAGAGGGAGTTTGGCTGCAGACAACTCAAAGCAGACGAGATGCATGGATACATCTGACTAGCAAATACATAGAAAATACTGCTGCTTATATTGTTTTGTTTGGAACATTATTGACATTGCAGAAACATTTCTTTGCCAAAAGAAACGCTTAAAACAAGAAAAATGACCACAATGGCCAAAGCCATGGGAACACTCATGGAAAAACAGAGTGCTTGTATTAGTCTCAAGAGAGCATCATATATAAACATTATAAGTGGCACAGAAGAGGAACAAACTTCCGCCCTTTATCTCACAATTGAAGATAAAGGTGGCATGTCAGTGAAGTAAAGTGTCATGAAAGAATCTAGGCTTACTTTAAGAGAACTGAGCTGTATGTTTAAGGTCCTTCTCCAATTACCATGTATGATACCCATAAACATTCCTGCAGAGTAGTTCTCAACACCTTTTTTTTTTTTTTTTAAACACTTAGCACATTTCCCATCAGAAACAGGACACTGAAGAGTAGATAGACTTTCAGTCTGACCTACAACAAGCTCATGAATCCCAAACAACTCCTCATCAGTAATTAAAACTATTTTACAGGTACTCAGAGCTTCCATAAGGATTACAAGAAAACACTATTCCAACCAGCCACTACCATAGTAAAGTTCTTTTGTTCAAGGCCAGTTAGAAGGTGATCTGAGAACAGTAGGTGGATGCACAAGGGAAGTTCCCAGTCTCAAGCAGTACTTGGACAGTGGACTGAAGTTTCCCAAGTGTGACCCCTGTTTGCATCACCTGCCTTTACACAGCCCCACATGATCAGTACCTGCCCAGGATCTCAGCAGAGGGGGAGTGAGACCCAGCTGCAATCACAAGGTAGTGTCCACTCCTTTGCATCAGGAAACTAAGCTGCTGCCAGAAACACCCTTTGGCTGTTCTTCAGACAACAGAAATTTATAACTGGAAAAATCCCTTGCTTTTCATTTCCCTGCATTAGCAGAAATTGCACTGTTCCTAACTGCTGCTGTTACACTTGTTAACACCCAAAAGATCAACAACCAAAATAGAACTACTTCCCTAAATACTGATAGAAAATAAGGTTTAAAAACAAAGCTTAAATTCATACATATGTGGCACATTCTCTTAATTAAAATTCAAAAATAAGATACATCTTACTTTATTTTTAAGTAGCTCAAACTTTTGGACATTCAGGTACTCCATCTTATTAAAGGCACTTTCTTTCCAGAAAACAAGTCCTGGTTAGTAGTGAACATTCAAGCTTTATTTTTTTTAACAAAGCAATAGCACCGATATTGCTTCTATACTGATCTGCAGCCTGGATGAAGCCAGAACTCCACTTACAACAAAAAAGTTATTTCACCTATGACAGTTACTGTATGAAACTAGTCTTAATCATGATTCCAGCTCTGGGGTCCCCAAAACAGAAAGGATGTGGATCTGTTGGAGTGAGCCCAGAGAAAGGTGACGTAGACGCTCAGAGGGCTGGAGCACCTCGTTTATGAAGATAGGATGAGAGAGGTGGGATTGTTCTGGATAAAAAGAGCCTGGAGAGATCTTACAGGCACTACCTGAAGGGACTACAAGAGAGCTGGAAAGGGACTTTTTGCAAGGGCATGTAGGGATAAGGCTTTAAACTGACAGAGGGCACATTTAGATTAGATATTAGGAAGAAATGCTTTACTGTGACAAAAGCCTGCAATCATTTCAAACTATTTAATGTAACTTCTACACACTAGACTACCTGAGGCACTGAGATTACTGCTAATAACTTTTTTTCACACCAACATCATATATCTAATGTCTATAAAAGTAGAACAACAGTGAATAGTATGCACACCAAATTATCTAGTGATTTTTCAAAAGTGGCCCAACATCATCCTGCACCAAGCTCTTGCTTTATGAAGAGTTTTATCAGAAGTCAACTATTTTCTTAGAAGCCATATGAAATTAAGAAATAATCTTAACATATTTGTAACCATATTTAAGAAAAAGAAGGATTTTAGATTATATTAAAATGTTTAAAAATAGAAAGTGAAGAGTAAAAGTGATAACTTTGTAAGTACTTTAAAGCACAAAAAAGAAAACAGGAATGCTTGTACAGGAAATGACATGTGAAACAAGCTGAAATGGCTTGAGCTAATGAAATGGAAGTTTTACCTGAAAATTAGGGGGAAAAATGACAGGGAGGATAATCAAACAGACAATGGAAGAAAAAAGTGTCATCACAGGGAAAGAGAAAACAAATCCATATGGAACTCTCAGCAGAGCTTCCTGGCATACATACAGTTAACATGACAGCAGAAGTCATTTTTACACACAATATACTAAGAGAAGAATCCTCAGTTTCTTAGCCATTAGAGTGTACTTGCGTCCATTCTCACAACAAAAAAGTACAGTTATGCAACATCTTCAACTGCATCTGCAAACCTCGAAATTGTTTTTAAATATATACAACAGCCTCTCTCCGAAAAAAATGAAGCACTACTATGGTGAAGACATACTTGAATGATGTTCTGCAATGTAACTGAAGTGCGGTGTAACTTAGAATAAGATTTATATTAAGTAAATTGAAGAAAAACATGGACTGCTGAATAAACTCAGTCACTTGGACACTCAGATGAAGTATCAGCTAACCGAGCCCAAACATCTGCTATAAGCAAATGGACTGTTTCCTTAAACACACCAAAACTCCACACATCAAACCCTCATTCTAGTCAGATACCACTCTCTAGTCAGAGTAACTTATCTATGGTACCTGTCACACATCCATGATAAATATAATTTAAGGAACGACCAACCGCCCAAATGTAAAATAACTTGTTTCCTTCTCCAGAGCATCAGCCTGCTTCTTCCTCTCCTCACTCCGTGTATATATGCTGAACCTGGGGGTTACTGCTTGTTTTCCAAATGAAAAAACAGACTAATTCAACGATGACACTTAGAAAAACCATTTATAGATATCACAAGTTGGGTCATGTGTTGGCGTAGAAATACATGACACAATATATAACAAAGCATGAAGAAAAGCCACCTCCTGGGTTTTTTACAGTCAAACTGAAGTGTTTCACACCCTAATGCAACCTAAAGCAAACGCCCAGTCTCCATGCAGGATGTCTGGTTAGATTATAAGCACTTTCTAGCTCATCTGAAGCCGACATTTATTTTTAAATTAACAAAAACTTCCATAACCTTTTCTTGATGACAACCCTGAATTAGCTTTCTAAATTCTCCACTCTTTTCAAAATTAGAAATAGGATGGGGAATAGAGTTAAGTCTTTTGAAAAGCCTATTCACAAGATGAGCTTAAACACCACAGGTCACACTGAACCGAGACGCAAACTAAAGCCCTGAATGGCTGATCTACATTTAAAATCATCTCAAATTGCTATATGTCATTACAAGATATGCAAAAGCATCACCAGAAACTACCAGGACTTCGGTGGTTTTCTTGAGAGCAATTTCTTAATAGATGTCGATAGACTCTAAGTCTTATCTCCTCTGTGGGGTTTTTTGTATGTCTTTGGGTTTTTTTGGGGGTGCAGTAGGGTTTTTGGGTTAGGTTCTTTGTTTTAATTTGGTTTTGGGGTGGGGATTTTTTGGCATTCTTTGGGGGTGGTTGGTTTTTTGTATTCACTGAAAAAAACTATCTTCCAATTCAGTGCACAGCTTTCCTTATTTTTTTGGCATAAGCAATATTTCCTTAGTCCCATATGCCTGTGAAGTTTAGGTACCTTGTGTCAGGTGATACAGGTGAAAGAAATGGTCAAGTACAAGAGCAACAACATTTTGAGAAAAAGAAATATATTTAGAACTAGGTCAGCAACTTCCTTAGCAGCCACCACTGGCCATGTCAAATGCTAACAGCGATTACCAGCGGTTCTCTGCTAGGAAATAAAAATTACTTTTTGGCAAGGATAGTTTTGACTCAGATACATTAGAAAACAAATCATGCCCATTTTAAAATGTACTAAAATACCTTCTTTCAATACAATCATGTTTTATGATTAAAGATACAATATACTTGCAAGCTTTGTCAGGAACTAAGCGTGTAGTAATTTCCCATTTAACACAAAAACCATTCCTGCACAATCCAACATTTTCCTTATATCATTTGTCTGAAAACATACACATTTCTTCCAAACAGATGTCTTAAGTCTCCAGTTAAACTAATCTACAGTCTCAAAGGAATTCTAATAAGAACAGAAAATGTGCCTATTAGCAACAGTGTATAGCAGAGTATATTGCTTAGCTGACAAAAAAACTGGCATTCTTGCCAATAATTTCCACCCCTCTTACACAGCAGAAAGAGTGATTTGCAGTATCTAATACATTTAAATTGGACCCTACAACAAATCTATAAATTTACAGGGCACAAACAAGTTGCTTGGCTGTATTAACTATGAATCCAAGACTGACCCACTAAAATATGCAGGAAGTCCCAGACATGTTTAGACATCTCACTCTCAGCACATTGTCCAAAATATTCATTATTTACATTTATATTTTTCCTTTTTAACAGAAGATTTATATCTGCAATGAAAGAAATTTGTTTTAATTTCTTCCATTTAAAAAAACCCTTTAGGATGCTTTATTCCTTAATCTACATTAATGATTAATGAATTTCCAATACTGAGTGAGAAAAGTTATGCAATGAAGTACATACTCAAAATTTTATTTTTGAGACAATCTGTTTATTCCAATTCAAAGGTCAATAAAATCTTAATTTCCTACTGGGACGAGAACAACTCAGAAGTTTTTATAGAATGCAAAGAACAGACCCTGTGCATCAATTTTTGAGTTTTAAGAATTTTTGAGTTTAGAAGAATAGATGCAAGAGGAGCAAAACATATTTTGGGAATAGGTTAGAAAAAAGATTCTAGTGTCAGTGACTAGAGTAACAGTTACAGTTTGTTTGGCAGAATTTTTTAAAGAAAAACTTATTATACCCTAAGGACAGAAAACGTGATTTTTCCAGGCTTTGATAATTTTGTTCAAGTTTTCTTTCCAACAAGACTTGAATAAGACCATGACATTTTGAAACACCACTGTCATAGTTATGTGTTCACTTTAAATATAAAAGCATAACAGACTTTGGTTCTAGAGGTTCTATGAATCCACATAGGTGACACCTTTAATCCAAAATGCAAATTCAAAACCTTCCATAAAAATCCTCAAGATGAAAAAGCGTTTCAAACTAGTAGACTGCTACAAACAAACAGAAAAGTTCCAAATGAACAATTTTTAAATTCAATTCTATATTTAACATTTCATTTATATTTTCTAATTTTTGTAACTTATAAAGAAAACATTTAGTTCATAAAATTCTGCCCACTATCAGTAACAGGAGCAATAATGAAAACTGACACAAAGCTGATAACAGCTCACAGTCAGACCCCGCCTCTAAGTTTAACTGCATACGGAAAAGAAAAATTAATGCATGACTTCGATGTGCATTAAGTGGAATTGATTGAGAGATGTGCAGATGTGGCTTTAAAACATCACATACTCAAGGTGCCATCTATCTCAGTTTTATCACTTGAGACAAGATGGTGCACACAGAAGACAAGCAGCAGCTCCATCAGGCTGACACAACTCTACTTTCACTGGTACAAGGTGTTCACCTCTGGCACCAAATCTAGAGCATAAAACCCACCCCTATCAGATGAGTATTTTGCCTGCATAAGATGCAAATAATCTTGTATCTATTAAATATTGCTGGTGCTCACATAGTCTGTGTGGTTTACAGGTATTTGATAGCACACGGCATGAATTAGCTGACTTCTGAAGTTTAATTATTAAAAGTGTGAACAGAAATGGAGATGAAAATTTTCCTTAGACACAGATGACACTTAAGTTTAGCCTTAAAATGTATTTCATAGCAATAATCACAAAAAAATGAATAAAAATTGGAGGGCATATGCATTTATGCCAGTACAATTTTGCTTCCTTGAAAGGGCATTCAAGTTACATCCTGAATCAGTAAATGCCCCACAAAAATTCCAGCTGACTACCTTCCTGTAATTTCATGGAATTTTCAGCTCAACAAGAAGTCTCCTCTAGAGACATTCTACAGTCATATCCTTAGCTATTTTACATGCAGTGTGAACACTTAACATCCTCATTGTTTCTGGCAGCAGAACCTCTACATACATTCCTCATATGGGCAAGGCATCTATACAAAGGTAAAAGCAACCCAGCAAAGCCAAAAAAGAGGAGTGACAGAGAATAAAGAGTAAAGGCAGTGACAAGGTAAAATACATCCTCTGATACCAAGTGGTGCACGGTCAGTGGAGAGTTAATAAGCATGTTACCATGTTAAACACAGCAGGAGTGATAACTAAGCAACCTCCTTTAAATCTGCTCTTGGTCAAGTACCAAAAACACACTCCATGAGGTTCTTCAGTAGATAGATTAAAACCCCATCAGTCTATGTCTGAATGTCCTTCGAAAAAATCTGGCAAAATTGAACAAAAAGTAATACAATAATAGAGTAATTTGTACCAATATCAGTCCTTTGACAATCCAGGTGATTGTCTAACACTAATTGATGAAACTCTTAAGTAAGGATTTCACAATTTATAAATACAAGAGGCATAGGTTCATTAAGAATTGAACTGCTGCTTGTCCTTAAGGAAGGTGGTCTTGCTTTTCCTTTTTGAAGCAATACTTTTCTAAAGGAATAGTAGATGGGTTTCAAATCTGACAATTCAGTTTACAAGTCATTAAGCAATGCCAAAGAGCAGCAGTGGCTGAGAACTTGCTATGAGGTACTGGAATCTTTTAACAAGATGATGACTTATGAGCTCCATGGGTCCAGCTGAGCAGCAATGGAGCCTGGATGGCTTGGCAGGAAGTTAACAGCCCAAACACAAGGTTGATACCTGTTCTCATCCCCTCAGGTTACCAAATTATAATTAACTTAGAGGGGAGAAAAGGGAAGAATAAGCATTTTTATCTCCTTTAAATCTCAGCTGAGGTTTATCCATTAGATCCAAAACCTCCAACAATAACTATGATCCACAAGCAGTACAGAAGATGTGTGCTGCCCACAGGAAATCCCATGTATTGCATTGGCAAGGGTGAAAAATGGAAGGCCTTTTGCATGGGAGTATTTCCACAAAGCTACAAACAAGTCTTCAATTTTAAAATTTAAAATCACTCAAAGAGAACTAACAAGATTTATCACTGCAATGGAATCATCTCTGAAGATCTATGATACTCTATGTACCTTTCTTCCCAGGAAGACTTTGCTCATTTCTCACAACAAAAAAAGACTGTTTACTAAATGTAAATGTGTTAAAGAATTAAAGGACATTAATATTTAAATAAACATATACGTTCAGACAAGTTAAACTTATCTTTAAATTTTATCATCCTTTCATGTGGAAAATGTAAGATGCATGTGAAGTAGATTACAGTTATATAGAAAACACAGAAGGAATAAACCAGATTCATTTTCCACTGCAGAATACAAGAACAGCAAAAAAATAACAGCACAAAAGGTGAATTTGAGATTTTTAGGTATGCTTTTATAATCAGCATAGGCTGGTTTCAGACTATAGTAAAATATTAAAATCCCCAAAAAGACAAACTGAGCATATGTAAAGGAAGTCATGCTTGAAATGTATCAAGTCCTTGGAAAGCTGGTGACAATAATCCTGGGATTTTTATACTTTTAACATAATGTTTTTATTGCAGGAAGATTACTAGAAACATGTTGTAAGGATCTGTGTTAGGAATTGCACTGTTCAACATTTTCAAAATTGTCACAGAAGATGAATAGCAAGGTCACACAGTTTGTTAAAAGCTGTATTCATTGTCAGCTTAAAGCTTGTTAAAAAGAGCTACAGAAAAATCTCACAATACTGAGCAAAGTAATTGAACCTATTAGAACTTTCCAAAAGCTGATAACTGTAAAGAAATGTGGGTGAAACAGCTGTGTGTGTACATTTATGAATTCTAGCTTATTCAGAAGTTATGGTTGTTCAGAATAGCAAATACCTGCCTCATTGTTTTACTACTCCTGAGCTCCTAACAGATGATGTAGAAATTAACAAAACATCCTTATATTGTGCCAATATTTCTAATAATGCATGTGGTTCTAGTCACCTATCTTTAATAGATTGCTGAAACATGGTAAGAATAATTTAAAACACCATTAACACCAAAAATTCAGAGGTAACAGAGCTAAAAGTACTAATAGGAATGCTGGGACCAAACACATTAAAAAGTCTGCAAAGGGGAGGGGAATAGAGTTTACAATAAGAATATTGTTCTTTGAATTAAAAAAAAATCAAAGTTGATACTGTAATATTTTTAATTGACAGCAAGGTCAGTCACGTTTTGGACCCACATACACCAGGATGACAGAATCACAGAATAATTTTCACCAGAAGGGACTGTCACTTCTGCTAGTCTTGTTGCCCCCTTCAAAGCAGGGCATTGTCCAGTGAAACTACCTCCAAGCACAGAGATTTCACAGCCCCTTTTGGAATCTTGTTCCAGTGTTTAACCACCTTTATGGTGAAAATTTTTTCTCCTTGCGCACAGTTGCAATCTCTGGTGTTGCAACTCCTTCCCATTCAATCCCTGTGGATCTCTGAGAAGAGCCTGGCTCTGTGCTCTATTCCCTCTCAACACTCAGTTGAAGATGAACTCTCCCCTTAACCTTCCCTTCCTCAGGTTGAACAAACCCAGCTCATGAGGTACAAAGGAGGCTGAAAAAGATGAATGGCTCCTGCTCTGCATGCTGAATTTGGTCTGTATTACTCCTGAAGTGAGAGCTTTGGGCTCTGCTTTCCATTCAGTTACAAAATCGGTAACTTTGTATTTTTCTTTTAGCTCTGAAACAGTTCCTGCAAAACAACAGCCTTGCTTACTTTTAACAAGTGCGGTTAGACAAAAGTATCTCTAGGTCAACTATTTTTTAAGACAAAGAAACAACGTAGGGCTCTTTCTAAAAAGAAAGTGCTCAGCTTTTCTCCCTTAAAAAAGGACAACAAAACAACAATCTTTCACCACCTTTGAGGATCATGCAAATTTCTACCTAACTACTCAGATACTTACATCACAACATTACCACTGACATTTTTAGTCCTGAAGAAGAGAACAAGGTAAATATGGAACCTGAACTTCCATGATCCCTTACTCAAGTTGAATACATACAAGGAGCACATAGAAAAAATGAGCTAAGTTAACATCACATCACCTTGAAAAAAAGTCAAAGCATCTTTCACAAAATCTAAAGTAATAATGTCAATAATGACAAGTTGAACACGACAAAAACACGACAAAAAATATTTGCTGTCCTGGAAGACAGAGAAGGGAGAGATGTTTGAAACAAGTTACGGCCTACAGGAAACATCAGAGTGTTCTCATTCTTCTTCCCACACAACTTTCAGTATGTCTTGCAAAACATCTTGAAAATAGTTGTTTAAAAGCATGAACAGACATCACCAGTTCCAGCTAGTCAGCAACTAAGCGATTAAAGTAACTTATGTTCTGCTAATTCTGCCATTGCAGGGCAGAGCAAAGTTCTACCTGTATTTTGTTCAAATATGCATCCTGAGTTCATTGAGGTCATTCTTGAAAACACTGGAGTGTGGGCTACTTCTACATACTGATAAAATAACATTAAGAGATGTTTCTTATCAACATTGAACTGCATTCCTGAAGAATGTCTTCCCCCCTGAATACTCATATTCTGCCTAACAGAACAAATTAGGATTATTTTCTACCTGTAACTGCACTCTGTACATACAGTTATGGTTTTGAGCAGGACGACTCTCAACAGTGAATATCAACTGGGTTACTTTGAAGTCCAGTGACAAATGTTTATTAGTTTGTCCTAATCCATGCTTTGACAACTGCTTTCTTTGCTTGAAGTGCTGAGATGGAAAACAAAAAGCCCTGACTCCTTTCCCCAAGCTTCACTTCATTTATATAGATGCTTCAGTCAGGGCCTCGAATGCACTTCCACCATCCCAGAGGTTTAGCTGCCAGGACTCCATAAAAACGAAGATGCATCCTGAAAACACTATCTAGCTCTGCTTCCCTCCTTGTTGTAAAAATGTTAAAATTCACGATGCCTAATAACCCTCTGTGCTGTCCTAATGTCATCTTCATAGCTGGCAGCCTGCTGATGCACAAAGATCCTAAAGGAGCTCTCCATGGCAGATATCCTATGACAAGTTCCTTTAGCTATTCCATTTGTTTCACAAGCTCAAGTCCCTACTCAGGATCACAAACATGGCCATAACAGCTGCTCAGAATGAAACTGTAATTTTCCACTAAGTTTTCAGTCCATGATGATAACCAGTGACAAGCAACTCAACTGATCATTATGCACTTATCTCTGCACGCTAGAAAGATCAATACATCTGGGAAAGCTTGTTGCAGGTGGAGTGACCAAGGGCTCACTATCCAGAAGGCCAAACGCTCTCTCAGCCAGTGCCTTCAGCACAAGTAAATAACACACAGAAATGCCACCACACTGCTTGTGTTCTGTATAGATTAGGCTGCTTGGTGTTCTCCAACAACGGGTCAAAAGTCACCTTGTGCAGATCCGATTTCTACAGATTGGTCTTGAACAACTGCCAACAGTCTATGGTTGTGACAAAGGGCAATCTCAGAGTACCTGGATGAAGAATGGAGAGCAAGTACAGTGACAGTGACCAGGTCAGCTGACAGTCCCATGGTTGCTGCCCAAGTGCACAGCCAGCCAGGGAGTCAACACATTGGGATTCAGATCAGTGAGGCATGTGACTGGAAAACACACAGCTGCACCCTAGCTGAGGCAACAACCAAGGCCAAGGGCCTGACCTTAAAGACAGCACCCAAACCAAAGAGGAACCCTGACATTACATGGCTGCACCATATCCAAAATGAACTTGAGGGAATATTGAACTTGGGATATTTAGGCCCTGATACCTCCTATCCTACAAGCATCTACTATTCATCCTTTTGGTGATGGTGCAGATACCAGTGTCAGCACCAGCAGACAAAATTCTGACACCCTTATTTCCTCTTCACAAGACTTTAACATAATTTTTAAAATCCACCTGCATCTATTTTTCCAACTGTGTTGTTTCAGCAAAGCTCTAAGCACTTCAGACAACAAAGCTGTCTACTGTTCAGGATGAGAAGGAGAAAGGTTCTGAGAATTTGCTGAATATTTTCTTTTTATTCAGCAAACATTACATATTCCATATGATCCAGTCACAGAAAGTGCTGTAGAATAAATTTTAAAAGCAAAATTAAATTTTTTATTTTCAAAGGAGTACTGAAAGTATAGTCTACAAGGCTTCACATTTTTTAAGAAGTAAGATTAAGGTCAAATATGGTCGCTACATCATCTCAAAATTTTAAAGATTTTATGAAACTGGTAATAAAGAACATTTTTTCTATTTCAACAAACTAGATTAACCAGAGGGGCTTGTGCTGTACCCCTCGTCCTTTACCTTGAAATTTTACCTCTTCTGGGTGTCAAGAGGAGTAATTCTACTAGAAATTTAACCCTATACTACAATAGGTGATGTAAAAGGACAACTATAAAAGCAGCATGGATTGAGACAAATGGTAATAATGTGTCATTAGGCTTCAGAACTACCAGTTAATTTTTACTGCTACTTAATTTTGTATGTATTGTCCTGACATGCTTAATTTTGGAGGCATCAGTAGTGGTAACATCAGTGCAGCTGGTAAGGCAAGGTAAACACAAAAGAATTTCTGTACACACATAGGTATGGAAGAGATGCTTTTCCTCTCCCAATGTCAAGAAACTCCTCTGGGCTGTAATACCAATAACCCATCTTATTTCCTACCATCTGAAAAATGAAAAACAATCTCCAAGTTATTAATTTCTTTCAAGAAAGTCTACTCTCATAATCCATTAAAATGAATGAAACCAAACAAACACAAAAACCCCACAACACCAAAAAACCCCCCCAAACCATAAAACCCTTTAACCTCTACTTTACTACTCTATTATCCAATGCATCAACAATGTAGGTTTTAGGAAAGCAAATTTCAGAAAAGTTTCTTAAAATCCATTGCTTATACAATTGTGTCTTTCATTGGAGCAGTAATGGGGACAAGAAGTTCTTTAACAAGAACCTTGTTATCATGTTGAGATAAAGGATTATTAAGGTCGATCATTACAACACTTCATCATTCAGATTCCAACCTTGGTTTGTTTTCCTGACTTGCCCCTTTAAAAGACGGTGCTTTTACCCTCCTAAAGGCAGCATCTATCTGAGAATTAAGGTGACTTGTGCAGAGTGAAAAGCAAAGGCCTGTTCATAGGTCTGGCAGTTGCATTTTTATCCCCTTAATAACAAGCACAGCACCTGTTCCAAATCAAGGGAATTTCATTGCATTTCCTCTCCAGACACAAATTAAAATTAGAGTCTTCTAGAAATTGAGTTTCACTTCAGACAGAGAAGGATATGGCCCTTTTAAAAGGTAAAGTGAAATTGTGACTTTTTGATACATAAAGACCAGTGCTACTACTAAAAGGAGCAGAATTCTGAACAGTTGGGATTTTATAAACTTTCAAAGCAAAATTTTTTCAGTGTATGTAATACAAATGAAAAAATTATTAGTTCTAGTAGTAACATTTAGCCTACACCAGTGAAAGCTGAGAAGCAAAGGTAATTAATAATGGTATCAGCTATGTTTCTTGTACATAAATGCCACTGTTCAAGATGTGCTGATCCCAGTTAATACATCTTCTGTTTCCATAAAGTTCTAAACCAAAACCACCTTTATGGAAGACATTTAAAAAAGCAGTTAAAAAAAATACAACAAAACCCCTGATCACAGTGCAAAATTTTACTGAGTGAAAAAATACAGAACAAGGGATACACACTATTACACAGTAGTGTCATACCAACATGTATTATCCCAACAAATTACATAAAACGTAGATTTGCAATGCGCTAATTCTATAAGCCCAAAAGAACATGTTCTGTGAAGAAACTGAACATTCAGAACTGCATGACACAATAAGAGCTTGCTTGTTAAAGCCGAACCGCATCTCTTCTAGGAAATGCCTTCTGAATACATAAAGGATATTTTCATATTAAATGTCACATCACCCCTCTTCCCCCCCCCACTTCCAATTCTTTTACAAGCTGCAGAGCACTTTAAAGGAGCTGTATCTGAAGGACTCAAACAAAAAAAGGCTTTGAAGCACACCAAAGGTTTGCCCTTATTCTATGGAAACGGTATAGGGATAACTTGGCTCTTCCCTTCCCCCCTCAGTACCTTTCTGGGGTAGTGACTTCACATCCTTTGACATCAGCACAGCTTGAAAGGGGGATGGGAGAGTTACGGCAGAAAGCAGTAAAACCTGCTTTTAACTATGTATGCAGTGCCTCCCCGAAAGCTTAAACCTTCCTCGAACACATTTAACAGAAAACGGGTTTTGCTCTCTGCCGTTTTTACTGCAGCTGTAACAAACCGAGAAGGACTGGGCTACAAAGGACTTCCTGCTCCCGTTCTCCGAGCTCCACAATAGCCATTTATTCGCTCGTCAGACGGTCGCGATTCACTCTCGCACGCACAATAACTCACCTCTAATATGCAAAAGGGCCACGGGCTGGAACGGCCCATTGGAATTGGCTGCGTCAACCACCATCCTGCTGCCAGTTCTGTTACATGTCAACATCTAGGCTCCAGCAGGCACGGCACTGTATTCCTTAAGGCAAGAAACCAGCCTCCATTTTAGTTTAAAAAAAGACAGAAACTGAAGCGCTCTGCAGCTGGAGGGAACTGGCTGTGAGTGATGTCAGCGGGCGGGAGGAGCCCCATTGGCCGACGGCAGCAACTTCAAATGACACCGAGGAGGCCGCGAATGAGCGGGGCCGGTGCGGGGCTCCCGCCGCGCCCGCGCTCCCCCCGAGCCCGAGCTCGAGCCCGACCCCGATCCCGATCCTGAGCCCGATCCCGACCCCAACCCCGATCCCCGATCCCGAGGCAGGGGCGGAGCGGCCTGCGGAGGTGACGGGTCCTCTGCGTTTGGTGCTGTCTTGGTTGCGATTTTTTTTTTTTTTCCCCAAACCAGGATGATCTCATTGCTGCTGTTCTACCCCCGCCCCCTCGCTAATATTCAGCAGCACCTGCTAGAAAGAGCGCTTGCAATTTTTCCCACTCTCTTTCCTTAACCTTTCCTTCAGTAAGGTTGCCCAGGATTACCACTCGGAGGTCAGTTTAACCGTGAAAAAACCACGGCGTCAAGGGCAACATCTACAACTTTAATTATCGTGGGACACAATAAAATGCGGTTCGCAGTAGGTCTCTCAATTGTTATTATTGATGATTTAGAAATACAAAACCTCATAAGCACTCCGTGAACTGTTTTAACACTGGTTGCTAGCAAGTACATGATGAATAAAAATACATCCACACTACAAGCAGGAGATGAAAGCCTCATGTTTCATGCTGAATATTTCTTTCAATCTAGAAATGGAGCTGAGTATCTCTTTCTATATAAAAATGGGCCTGCATATTTCTTTCAAAAATGGATCTGCCTTTAGTTTAAGTTAATGTTGTTAAACTTGGATGTTGCAAAACGCTTGTTTTCCTTTCTACAAAGATCAGTAATTATAAGTAACTTTTTAAACTATTATTAAAAATGAAGTCTTGCAGACTAAGAACCAATATACAGGCATATGAAACCAGTTTTGCTGAATAATCCCAGAAATAATAAAAGAAAAAGAAGCACAACATAACAACTTCTGAACTTGTTAGTTCAATTATTTAAGGTATTTGGAACAAAACCATAAGCAACCTTTTCTTTATTATATGAGACCTGCACTTTCATTTTTACAATGAGCTATTGAGGGACCATTTTGTCTCCCAGGTACTTCACTCCTGGGAATTACATTCATAGAAATTGGCACTGTTACACTTTTGTCACCTCCAAATCCATGCTTCTCCATAAATACTACATGGGACATACCAGTGCTAGTAAAAATTTAAATTATTGATCTACAACACTGTCCTAACTTACAGCTGCTCAAGAAAAAAAAAAAAAAGAGTACATCAGAAAATAAGAGACTTTTCAATTAGGTAACTTGCTGATGAAAATTTGGAAAAACCCCAAATTATAGGGCATATGCATACCTGGTTAGAAAAATCATATTGCACTACAATAATACATTGTAAAAGGTGAGTTAGAGCTGTACTGAATATTTTTCAATTGGATAATGGAAAAAGATTGAGGTATAAAAAAAGGACTATCATCCATAAGGCACATACATCAGTTAAATTTACTGATTGCTGACAAGATGTGATTTCAAGTAATACCTTCCTGATGACAAAGCCCAAAGACAACAAATCTTGAAAATATTAGTTAAAAAACTCCAAAGCTCCTCTGTTTTATGTGGTGTGGGTTGTTTGTTTGTTGTTGGTTTGTTTGTTTTCTAATAGAAAGGACTTGACTGAGAATACCCAAGTATTTTAAAGAGTAATTATGGAGGTAGAATTAGTTTTTCTACATTCACTACAAACAGTAAATCCATCCTCTATCAAGGAAGATTGGGTTAGGAATAAAAGGAAATCCTCTCACAGTAAGCACAGTGAAACAAAATAAAAGACTGCAAACTTTCTGACAGTTTAAAAAATGACCAAACAATGAGTGACATAAATGGAGTTGATCCTGCTTTTGAGAATTTCAAAATGGACTACATGAATTTCTGATTTTTTTTCAAAAATCTTCTCTCCAAGACTAAGAGATTCAAATCCTTTGTCCTTCCAGTCTAGGCAAAACCAGAGAAGGTGCATTCTCAAAAATGTCATGTTTTTTTAGCTGTATATCCCTTAGGCATACCTTAGAATGACAGAATCACTGAGACTTTTAAGATCATCAAGTCCAACCACCAATGTGGAGCTTTAGTCTTATAAAACAGAAAGCTACCATAGAAGGATGCCTATAAACCCCTCTAGATTTAAGAGCAAAGCCAGGACTATTCTCAAACAAAGTTTTCAGCAAGATTTTGATACATGAAGAGGAAAACTGAACAACTTTGGTAATTTTAAAAAATATTTTCATATGCAAAATCTTGTAGCAAAATCTGTTTCTCTTCCCTGCCTTAAAGTACAATTAGATTGGTTCATAGCAATAAGCTGCAGTATGAAGTGGCAAAAATTAAGTTTAAAATTCCAGTTTATCTGGTAACCATATCTTAAAGATCAGCTGCCCTATTACTCTTGCTCTTGACTGATGGTCAGATGCTGCTTCTATCTCCCTGAAACTCCCTCCAAAGATTAAATGGCCATGAAAACTGATGGTCCAATGGGACACAACAGAGTAAAAAGGGAATGTTACTTTAGTTACAGTGTCATTTGCTATTTTATACATAAGCATGGCTTTTTAAGTTGGAGGTCCAGTAGAAAATTTAGGGTAATGGTTTAAGAGCCAGCCCCCCTCTAATGTTCTTCACTAAAGAGTAAATGTAACATACACAGCAGTCATACTGGCAGAACACCAAGCCACACAAGTTTTCTCTTGTAAGAACCACATACCCTGTTCTCATTTCTTCCTCTTTGCACGACTGTGTTAGATCTGAGACCAGTACTTAGTAAACCACCAAGAAACTGGTTAAAAAGCCATAATTCAGTGTATTTCTGGTGTAATTATGACAGGACACTACTGGAGATGAAGTACTTTTACCTTTATAAGACCTTCTGCATGTTAAAAACATCTGCAATCTTCTCACCAATCTTCTACAAATTGAGAGGTACATTCTGCTCAGGAAGTTTGTATACCCTCCTTTTGTTTCAACCTTAAAATATTTGATTTGCCACCAAAGGAAAATATTTGTTCAAGTTGAATTATTTTGAGCAACTTTACTTGGGAAAAAATTGCAAAGAAAATTGACTTAGGAATTGACTTACAAATAGGAAGAGAAAGAATATTAGTGCAAATGGAACAGAGCTAATCAATATCAATGGGAAGAAGAGTTTGCTTTAACAAATTTATGAAGACACTTCTGTTGCAAAAAACCTGTATTAACTTCAGCTGTCCATTTTTAGAATAAAATGAACGAAAAAATATAATGACAGTATAGCAAAACCAGCTATTACAAGTTTCCTCTGAACCCTGCTCATCTCTTGTAATTTTCTGATGATAGGAATGAAGGAAATATCCTATAAAGTTCTCAGGATATAATGTGTTACATTTATGGAATTATAGAACAGTTTGGGTTGGAAGGGACCTTTAAAATCAACCAGTTAGGATCCAGCACTACAGATGCTGAGCATTCTTCACACTTGGAGGCTATATAGCACCTTTTTAAAAACAAGCACTCTGTTTAGGTCGTCATTTTAAAACCCCTTCCCATCCCCTCCACAACACACACAAGGAATTCATCTGTCCAACAGTTGCCTTTCTTTTCATTCTAAACCAGCTGCTATTCTGATAGTGATAGAATCAACAATGTAAGATAATTAAAATTGCATGAACTCCTATTTACATGAAGACACCTTGGTTGGTTACGTCTCAAACTGTATGAGGAGTTTTCATTTTTTTGATTGAGAGAGGTGGGGAGAGTATTTAGTGTCAGCTCTAATACATAATTCCACAATTGCTGAAGTTGCTGTGTCTCAGCAACCTAAGCCAGCCCTGCTGCAGACTGCTTCTGGCCCCTTCTTGTATTCCTCTCTGGTTTATATTTGAAAATATTTTGTTTTCATCTGCTTCACTGGTCATCAGACCCAGAGCTGAGTTGGTGTAGTCCACTAAGCCAACCTGTCAATGAAGTGGCTTTCTGTTATTTTTCTAACTGTGTTCCATGGCAGCCCAAGCAATCCCACCTTTCCTGAGGACAGGTGTGCAACTGCCTGAAATTGTTGTAGGAGGGCTTGTGCAGCTTCATGGTCAAACCAGATTAGGGACATTGAGAACAGTTAAAATGAGAAGAAAAAGGGTGAGCTTGAGCCATGTTGATTCCATTATCTGGCCCACCAGACAGTGACCCAAAAAAGGGATAGGAATAAACATGACTTGCTTTTTCTGGTAGGAGCAATGTAGTTTACTCCCTGCCATGCTCCAATTACAGCCCACACAAAACTGACTATTCTCACAAACTGTGGCAGCCTATAGAAAATAAGGGTCTCATCACAACCCTGAACAAGGAGTTACTCAAAGACAGTAATTTTGTTTTAGAGGAGAAAAGGTACTGGATACTACACAGTTTGGAGGAGAAACCACAGTAGTAGGAAGGACACTTCTACTGGGTTCTGCCTCAGTTCCAAAGAACAGCCAAGAGGAAACTCTTCAAGGAAACAGAGGCAGTGAACACTCTGTTAATACCTAGCTATCAAAAGAAATACACGGATAAGAAAAAATCCTTACCTGGATAAATGAAAGGATTATGAACTCTCATGAGGCTTCCTTAACAATTCTTTAGGCTGAAGCATGGCAAAAGATGATTCTACACTCCACACTGAGAAACTGATAGTATTTACTCCTTCTAGTACAGCAAAAATTGTATAAAAGTGGAATTAACAAACATCTGCCTGCGACTGGATTTGTCACTGTCTGCATTTCCCAATATTTACATGGTCACTGTAGCACAGAGGCTCAAAAGTGCCAAGTTTTCCTTCAGCCAATGTTGTATACTCCAAAGGTTTTGAAAGTGGGGGGTAGGGAGAGAAATCAGTGGATATTGGCTGAATTTGGAAAGATACACAAAAAATCATTACCTTAAAATAAATATATTTTAAAAATAGCATCTGGTACAAAAACATAATTCCCAGGGCAGATTGCAGAAGCTCATTTCAAGTACTGGCACACTATTTTAATCAAGCCCTGTGAAAAAATCCAAAGTACCACCAAACTCACTCCTGCCTGTGGCCTTATTACATAGGTCACAAATGTCACTTCCAAGAAACAAAGTGACAAAAACTGCATTTAGGAGTAAAAATTTAAGAGCACATGAGTTATCCAAACACTGGCTTGTATACACACGGTTAAATATTGCATTTAACATGATCTGCAGGAGTCTTGAGAAGAGAGAAGTTCAGTGCAGCAGCAACAATGTGTAGATCTGACTATAATGACGATTTATACAGCGAAACAAAATGTTCTTTTTGTAAATGAGGGCATAATAAAAGACATCTTAAGAGAGGTTCAAACTGAAGTCAGAGATAGGTTAGAATCTAGAAAATAAGACAATCTCACATTTTAAAAGCTATTTTTATGGACTCTATCCAAGCTTCAGTGGAAACAAGTTTGGTAGGAAATGCTGCCAGTGACAGATGTAGTGCATTCTTCTAACACTTTCAGCTGCTGACTAATGAGTAGGTGTTTGATAGGGCAGTTGAAATGAAAAATGGCTCATTAATCCAAGCCTATGATTTCATGTAAAACTAGCTAAAGAAAAAAAATTCACACACTCAAGCAAAGTATTTTTCTCTACAATCTTTTTTTGTGAGCTCTAGCTATCATGTTTCTTAGTATTTAAAATGGTACATAGTAATTCAGACTGGATACTTTCCAACTATTTTAATATTATTTTATAATCATTAATATTAAAATATTTACTCATTTGATAGATCATATTTTCCTGCATGAACACCAAACAATTGTTAGTTTTTGCTTTAAGAAACATTCATGCTTACCACACACATTTTAATAATTATTCTAAACATTTGAAAGAAAAATAACTACAGGAACATCTGTTTATGCAACACTGATAATGCTTTTAAGATCAAAATTCAAGGACAAATTTGCTAAAGTAACAGGACAAAGGTCCTCCACATTTCCTCCATATGATACAATACATGCATTCACTGTCACCTAACCATATTAATTTAGAAAATAATAAGCTTCTGCAGTATTTTCCATTATGGACTTTATGTTTCAATAAATTAAATACAATATTGGGCTGCCAAAAAACCTATAAAAGCTCAAACAGTCAGGACGATAAGGACAGCTCTTAGCAGACTGAGTCAACCCAATGTAGTTCACATACAAGGCAGAAGAGAATAATCTGTTTCTCAAAACTGCATTCATTGATGTTTTGCATGAGAATTAATTTATTTTCTCTCAGTGTTCTGCCTTTTAAATGCATAATGTATTAGGACAAATGATCTTTTATAGTAGCATTATCTTGTTCAATCTACCGTCTTACTTGGAATAAAATACTTTTACCAAATCAGTGATGCTACCACCTTGCAGCTGGACACAATTCCTTAATTGCCACACATGCACACAGGAAGTATGATTAAACCAGAAAGGCATTTTTGTTCTCTGCATAAATTACAAGTGGCAGGAATAGGTTGCTGCAACAAAAGTGACATTAAAGATTGAGAACTCCAATCCCAACAGCTTAAAGGAAAAATGCTCCTCAAAACCACAAAGCAGTCCATTAGGCCATGATTCTCATAAATTCAATGACATTGCACAGGTCCAGTCAGTCTCTCTTGCATCTATCAAGAAATTAGATGCTAGTTCTAAATGAACAGGTAACACACTCTGCTTAAGTTCAAACATATTCCAGTAAGAGTTTGTGGAAATTATCAACATACATGGTTGAATTTCTCTGCAGCACCAAGAACAAATGGAAACCCAAGTACTATTTGATATCAGTTTTGCTTACTTATTTGTACTCTATAACTGAGAAAAACACAATCTTGCATTTCTGATCTCTTGAGAAACACTCGCTTTTTCCTCCTTTCTCATGTTCTATCAATCAAAACTTGGTTCAATTTTATCTTTAGGTATCAGACAAACTAGAATCCCCTCATCTGCAATTTTGATTCATCAGACTTTAATATTAAACAGACAGTGAAAACAGAGCTCTCTCCTAGACAGCTATTTATGACTTAAAAACATTAGGAAAGCTTTAATAAGGCTTGCCTCCCTATCAGAGTCCTGTATCACAGGCAGACAAGTTGAGACACTACCCCAATGTTCTTTTACACAGAACAGAGTAAGAATTTGGCATAACTCTGAAGTCTCTGTCTGTAAAAAAAAAGAGCCATACTCTCTGCATGAAATGTTCTCAGAAAAATGACCTGTCACGTTCACTGTCTCTTTTTCCCCCCTTTTGTTGTTTTTTTTATTGTTTTGGTTTTTAATAGATATGACTGATAGTACTTGCAACATTAAAACCATGCTAAGGCAGAAACCAGCATTTCCACCAGAAGATCAAAACCAGAACTGATCAACATGCATGGCAAGATCTTCAACAACAAAATACCAGAATCTGTTTATTCACATCACATGCACTTACTCTACATTTGGAAAACAATTCTATACTTCTCAACACTAAAAGTCAGTACATATGTCCACAGCTGTCAATAGAACTCATTTCTTCCTACTTTGCTATACCTTGATAAGAATATTGTATCTGCATTTTTGAGATTGAAAATCCAACTCCAGAAGGTAAACAATAATTTTAAAAATAAATTCAGAACTCTATTAGAAAATAAAAGCTGAACTGCCATTGCCAGCTTTAAGATTATTTCAAACAAAGTTCACCTTTTTCTGAAAAGAAACTCTGAAAAAACAAACAAAACCAACAAAACCCAACCCCAAGTCCATGAACTAAACCTTGGGCATCCCAGGAGTCCTCCATGTGGCTATAAAATTATTTTATCCAGCTTAAAAGAAGTATATAGAGAAATGCTGCAAAAAAGCATATTTTTGAATCATGCCCAAATTTACATATGCATGACTAACATATGTTCACTGGGAAAGTTTGCAACAGTTCAGAATATTAAGTAGCACTGACTTTTATTCTTTTCAAATTTGTTATTCTAGGAGCAACAGAGAACACTCTTTTAATGACTATTACTTGTAGGTTAGATTTGTGACACAAATGTATTTGACAGTGTAGAAAACATTTTATCCCAGTCTGTTTTAATATTGTATTTAAGATTTCTCATTACATTTTCTAAGATACTGTAAAGATTCTAACCACATCCTTAAAAATTTCACTGCCTAGTACATGCTCTCTATTTTACAGTTTACTAGATTTATTGTTTACTGAAATCAACACATTCTTGCAAAATAACAAGTACACTAACCTGTTTGCACAGTTAAAAATCTCTTGTAGCATATAAACTAAATGGCTAAGGGAGCATCCTAAAATACATAACTAAACTGTACCATTGGGGGAAAAAAATCTGCCAACCTTCAACAGAAGTATTACTAAAATGATAAATCCTTACGAATAGAACTTCCCCCTTTTTGAAGCATTAAACTTAAACTTTTTTTTCTGTATTAACATTCTTGAATAGAAGTGAAACATATTAACGTTTAGGTTGCTACTTAACCAGTTATGAAATGCCACACTACTAGCTGCTCTATTTTTTTTTTGTTTCTTTTTGATCAATTTTTAGTCAATTAGTCAGTGAGTCCATCACAGCAGCAACCTAAGTCCTGCAGATGCTGACACTTGCTCACTACTCTTAAGTGGTAAGGGACAATAACATTCTTAGTAAAATCAGAGAAAAAAATATAATTTCATTTTTTGTTTGCTAATTTACAATATAAATATTATCCATACTGTAACAATGAATTCAAACTTCTTGCATAAAGCTGAAGTGAGCAGTTGCAATGAACACAAACTCCTTCCGCATGTCTGTGGTCAGATATATACTGATACTGGATATTATACTTTTTAAATGCATTTGTAACATATTTATACTACTCCCTATGTTTTTTATCTATACTGAACATTTTTAAATTGTAATTTAGGATATATTAAAATGGTTTAAAAAACTGCTTTCTTAGGAAACCAAAAACGAAGAAACTGGTAAGTTTCTGAAAGCTGAAGCACCTTTTGCCATTTATATTTGATAAAACCAAAGCATTAATATGCAAGCTTTCAAATCACAATAAAACACACCTTTATTCCAATAAATAATTTTTCTCAATAAACAACTTGGAGCAAAAATCAACTTTCTGTAACTGAAGTACCTGTACTGCAAGTGTTAGCTAACAAAGGGAACCAGATACCAACATAGCACAAGTTTATTGGCATGGAATTTTTCTTTTTTGGTGAAAATAGGTAAGATCTTTTCAAGATGTTGGACATTGCTCTGAAGGCACTTCTGGGTTACTAGTGGGCAGCCAAGCTACCTGTTCTACCCAGACCCAACCAAGTTGCACTGCACTGTGCTGCAGGAAGCTTCACCAGCTTTGTTAATATATGAATCTTGATGTTCCACAAACCAATTGCATCAGAGACTTCTCTCTTCCACGTTCAGTCGTATTCTTAGAGCCTCTTAATTCATAATCCATTTCCTTTTCTTGGAGCATTATCTGAGCTATCCTGCTCCTCCATTTCCTGAATAATGAGGGTGCACAGTGTTAATTTTAAGTCACTCCAATGAACACAGATCATACCAGTCTCATACCAGTCACCAGGGCAAATACTCTGGTATTTCCAGAGGTTTATCATCAGCCCTTTTGTGCAATGCCCAAGAGAAAGTTTACAGCATGCCTGAAGACCAAAAAAGTATTTCCTAAATAAGAAACCTTGATGAAAACCCACCCTGGCAGCTCCTCCTTTCCCTTCCCACTATTTCAAATGATTTGCTGACCTCATTTCCAGCCCTATGGCACAAAAGAAAGGTGGTTTATCTCAGCAATACCACAGGTCATTTAGAACTTACCATTTAAAAGCTTTCATGTATTTAATATGGACCTCAGAACATGCAAAGACAACCCCATTCTACATATTGTGCTCAAAATGTAGTCTCAAAGTATACCACACAGTAGTCAAACAACATTTGTAAGAAAACATACATCTACTATAAACAAAAGAGAGGTTTCCCAGGTACTGTAGCCATAGAAATATAGCCACCTGCTACAAGTAACAGAAGTTGGAAACAAAGCTATCCTGAAGAAGCACTATGTTCTTCCCAGCCCTTTGTAGAAGTCAAATATGCCTTAATCATCCCAGCCCTTTCCACTGCAGGCTGCTGGTTCCAGTTTAGCTCCTGTACAAGCATTAAACAACACACAAAGCTGTCCAAAGAGAAAGTTCCTCAGGTTCACTTGATTCAAGTCAAGTGTTTTCGTACACATCAGGGGAACAGCTTCAGTGGCCAGCAGCACTCTCAGCACCCCTAGTAGGCTGGAATTACATCAGGAGTAAGCACATGCAGTGAGCACAGCAATTGTACTACAGACACCTGCTAGGATCCACCAGACTGGCCATAGCTTACTAATAGAGCTACTACTACCTTTCCTAATAAAAGGCAGCAATTATTACCCTTCACTAGATGAGCAATTGCACCAGTGTTCCATCACAAAGTTTGACCCTCGACAATCTGGGATGTACATACAGCATCAGGCGTCCACCAAAGAGAAGCTTAAGATCTTTTCTATCGTTTCACCTCAGGGAGGGGAATAATTGCAGACTCAAAGGCAAATATAATGCATGTGCACAACACCACTCCTATATATGGTGTGTCAAAAATGCTAGAACACTCTCAGAAAATACCTTAGACAGTTTTTAAGTCTTCTTTTACTTCTCCCCCCTGCCAAGTCCAAGTTCTTGTCCCGTTCACTGGGCTACTGGTTTAGACTGCAACACAGTCAAGGTGAAAACAGATCTAAAACTTTACCTCACCTGCTGTAAGATGGATCACTTCCCCCCCTCCCCACCTGCACTCATTTTTCCCATTTCCAGCTCACTGTCCACTCTGCCTCTGATTGCATGCTCAGTTCTGGTCTCTCTGAGCTGCAGCCCCAGGCACTACAAGCAACATTGTTTTTAAAATAGGACCAAGTAACACACATTTTCCTTTGTGGCTGAGTCTTTGAACAAAAGGTTACACCAGTCAATGTGGCTGCATGCAGAACTTCTTGTAGAAGTCACCACTTTAATTCAGTGTCATTTGCTCATGTCACTCATGCCCTGGATGTCATTTGATATTAATTAAATAAGCAGCAATTGAGTCTTGAAAAACTTTAACAGCATTTTGTATATAGGCTACTATATTGACATGATGGACAGTATTTTGGATTCTTTCTGTAAAAAACATATCTGAAGAGAAGAATCTTGCAAACTAATTTGATCTGTATGAAAAGAGGTATAATTCAGATGGGCTGAGAAGCTGAGTTTATTTTCAAGAAACAATAATGCATTATATTAAGAAAACAATGACTGGAGGAAAGAAGTCTTATCTCCAGTATTTTCACATTGCCTACGCCAGTACTACTCAATATTTCATTGATCCACCAGGCTTTCACTGCCAGCTTTGAACACTGGAAAGCAGTACACACTGCACTTCAAAACAGCTTTTTTTGTTTCCCCTCTAAATAAACCTTCAGAGCAAATCAGTAGCTCATAATCAATAGATAAGTATATATGACCCCACCTGGAAAATTCTACCCTAACACTACTGCAAGCTACCATGACATACTATGCAAAGGTATCTACATAACAGGCAGTAGCTAAAATAAAGGTGATAAAAGCTCTGTTAGTAAGAGAAGATGCACCAATTGTCATCACCTTTTCAATATGGATGGCAGTAAGTATAATTGTAAGAGATCACAAAGCCTTCGAATCCACAAAGGGAAAAATCCACCAAAAAGGCACCACTCTGCTTGAGCCATGCTCAGGAAAAACAGACCCATAAATAGTGACAGACCAAGTCTTCTCACAGTGCCAAGAGAAATTTTAGTACAAAGAAGGGCTTGATCATGTTGCACTGAGGACAGAGGCCTAATTTTTTGCATAGAGAGCCTAAATATTCTGCTTTCACGTGAGCTGAGTGAATATGCTGTCACACAGACATTGCCTAGAGTGATTACCAAGGTGGCAACAGAATGGAAGTCCTCAAATATAGATCAAAACAAAAGAAAAAAACTCAGTGCAAGTATGTTCAGTTTGGATATGTACATACTCAATATAGTATGGATGCTGTCCAGAAAAAAGAAGTATGATAGCTGAGATGTTTCTCAGTCTCATGCCCAAGTTTCCCCACAAGAGCAATTCCACTTTATGAAGACATACCTTTTAAAGCTGGCAGTTTTTGGAGCTCTCTGTTATTGCTAACATTAAACCTTGAAGAACTCTGCCGCTTTTCCTTCTTCACTACTGTCTGTGGTGCTGGTACTTTGATTTTAGATAGTTGTGCTGGGGGAGGAGTGCTATTTGACTTTTTGTTTGACACCTGTTTAAAAAGAAATTAAAGCAGTTAATTGCAGTTGAATATAGAAAATGTATGAAAAGCAATTTTTTTATAGATATGATTGAAGCAAACAAGGTCTTAATTAAATTACTGTATTCATCATCCTCTGAATGTATAGCCATCTATTCCCCTGCTTATCTTTCCCATGTTCATTTCTGTACCATAGCCCTCAGAGAATGGGAACAGATCACCCTGGTATACGCACTAGAGCATTTATGTGAAGTTATCAGCCAACTGAAAAGACATTTTCAGATAGTGTAGTTCCTCAGCTACTCTCACCTTCTCCTCTCTGAGAAGGCCAGGTCTCCAAGGTATCCAGTTTCAGCTCCAAAGGGATCACAGGAACTTCTCTATTTGCAGCGGGTAGACTTTTCACTGCCTATCTGTGCTGTGCCTTGCTGCCAGTCCTAAGCTTGGCTGGGTTATTCTGACTTTGACATAAAGTTAAAAAATGACTCAACTACTGCAGTAGCTTCAGCAGCTTCTAAAACATGTGAAGATTTGCAGCAGCTTTCTGCCTACTTAGAGCAAGTTGCTTTTACTGTAATAACCCTTATCAGACTGCCACTGTACCTCTATATGAAGTCTGTAACTCCAAACCAGAAAAATGATTCCCACTACAGGTTTCCAGTTTGCTCTTATTTCCCACATGACACTTGACAGTGCTCTCTCTCCAGCTGAATAAAATGCATCATTAACAAAAGCCTGTCAGAACTTGTGATGCTGCCTCATTCACCCTTTTTTAAGGGAGGAAAAGCAGGTTTAAAGTAGGCAATAGTTAACTTTTAAAATATGAATAATTTCATTGCCTTCTTTACAAGAATGATAAAACACCTAGGAGGGAGCAACACTAAAAATATAGAAACAGCTTATTACAACATCTTACAACAATATTGCAATTCATTTCGCAGGCCCTTAATTTGCTGTAAAAATCTCTAAAATCTGCAAACTAGAATCACACCTTAAAATATATCTTGGCTCTTTTTTTTTTTTTACAGGAAAGACCATATCCTTCTCAGAAAGTGCCCACAAGATAAAAAATGGAAAAAAAGTCAAATAGGAATGGGATTTGTGATGGAAATCAAGTTGCAATGCTGGTACTTCAGCAGTTTGACTTGATGTAATCAGAATTTTATTAAGTATAATAGGTATAAAAGCAGTACTTTGTTCCTGCATCAAATACAAGCAATGGCATTTTCAAGCATATTGCTAAAGCAAGAGAAACTAATTTCCTTTATGTTCTAAAAAGTGTTTGCAGAAAAGCTCATTCATCAACAATTTGCATAGTCTGGGAGTGTAGACATTCAGTGCACATGGAGACGTTACCACGCACAAATGTATCTACCTTCAGAGCCTCCAAGACAGTAATTTTAGTCACATTTTATTCCAGTAGCATAACTGAGAATGTATGCATAGAGAATGGATTAACAATTGTATTATATAATATACACAGTATTTAAAATATCAAAGGAAGCAACATTTAGTTTTCATTAAACACAGTTGATCATTTTGCAAATATATTAAAAAAGAGCAAATAAAGGGAGACAATACATTGAATACTAGAAGTCTCAGTTATACTCTAGAACTTGTTTCAATAAAAATGGCACAAATCATTAAGTTAAAAACATTTCTGTACAAGCAGTATCTGTTACATGGCATTTTTCAGACTATTTAACTTTTTAATTCCAAACATTAAATACTTAAAAATGTTTTTTTCTGAAGCACAAGTGATCTGCAAGGTAATTTCTAAGCATTAGCTGAAATTTTTAAAAATACTACAAATAAAAATATTAATAGACTGAGCAGAAAGAACAGCACTAAGAATTAGGAAGCAATGACTTACCACGTATTAAACCATAAATGCTACTTAAGATGCATTACAAACACTATAACTGTACAGGATTCTGTACTTTCAATACTGTGCTTGGGCCTAACAGTGTTTTTCTGAGCTGGCTACCTTCCACCACCACCTGCACTTTGTTCATTACTTGGAACAGGAAAAGCCATTTTCCTGTTTCCTCTATTTCCAAACAAATTCTCAATTTCAAATTAGCAGGTGCTCACATGTGCCTGCACACACTGCAGTATCCTAAAGTAGCACACACAGGGAAGTAAGTATACTAAATTACAGACAAATTCTAAAATTAGCCAAAAATGGGTAACATTTCTAATTAGAAATGCTGAAAGAAAGCATTTTTTTATTGCTAGGGCAACTTCCCATCTAGAAGTGATGACTCCAGAGTAATTCTAGCCCTGAATCACTGGCCATTTATCCAGATTTCCTCCCTCTTCCTACCACGAAGCATGATCATCCCTGCTTTTTCCCTGTGCTCCAGCCAGCCAGCAAGCACATACCAGAAAGCTCCCCAAAAACCCAGTTTCTAAGTCATTATTATTTCAGTGCCACAAGCTGGTAGCCCATGACCTCTGCAAGTGGCACTATGGTGCTACCACAAGAGAACTGACCTCCAGAGCTTGCAGACAACCGGCCCTTGGACAGCAGGGCACCTTCAGGAGAAGGTGAGTTAAATCAGCTTAAGCCACATGGCTCAGAAATTTTAATCACATCTCTAAAAAAGGCCAAAGAAATTCAGACTAACAATTCTGTGTATTCATCTGCTAAAGATTTCAAGGTAACACACTTTTCGTGAAGGAATAGTGCTTGTTAGTTCAGATCAAAGAGCCAAGCTCAGCTTCTTCCTCCCAGTAACAAACCAAACTACTTCAGAAAACATAACTCCCAAGAATTAGTAATGGACATTCTCCTACATTAGTGACCAATTCAGCTTATTTGATACCAGAACAAACTACAGATACCTTTTTATCAATTCTTTTCCTGTAACTAGAATGGGAAACACCTCTTCTTCTTGTTGTGGCAAATGGCTCCTTCCTACCCAAGTGTTTGTACACTGACAGACAAATCCAAAAGTGCTGATAAACCTCTAAAAATGTGTTCAGACTACTCTGAAAAAGTCATATTAAGAATATGTTTCTTCAGATCACGATTAAAGCACAACTCTCAGGTTTTCTGATCAGTTTATTTTTTAATGCTAAAGCTTTACATACTTCAATGAACATTAAGAGAATCAGCAACAGTGTGATGCCAACTTTTAAATTCCATTTTTAACAATTGAAAGTTTATGGTTTATGTTCCTCAGTGCCCTTGATTAAGCTTAAAATTAGTTTAAGAGAGTGAAAGACAGGGAGGAGAGGTTTCCTGCCAGTCACAACAGTTCAAGGTAGATAGTCCTTGCATCCCTTCTTCCCTCGAGTCCTCCTGCATCAAGCAGAATGGGGTACATTTATTGCCTCATCATTACTTTTTTAAGCAAATTTGGATCCTTCACTCCTGGCATGTACACAGGTCAGAGCACAACACTAAGTTTGCAGCCAGGGAAAGAAAGACATAAGTAGGCCAAATGCAATTAGAAGCAAGTTTTCTTTTCAAATTAAACTGATCATAATTTTTTTCCGTTAACTATCTAAGCCATACAAGAGCATACTGGGATCTGGAAGGAGGATCTACCCTATGTTCCACGCATGTCAGTAAGTCTTTTCAGAAGTACAGGATGGGCATGAGATGAACATGGGACACACCTAGGACATGGGATGGACACGGGATGGACATGGGACATGCATAGGGAGTGGCAGGGACATGGGACATGCCTAGGACATGAGGGGGGATGTGGAGTGGACATGGCATGGGATGGACATGGAACACATCTAGGGCATGGGATGGACATGAGATGGACAATGGATATGCTCTTTCTGACAGTCTCCCCAAAAATGGTATTCAAGCTGCCTTGACAAACAAGGGCAACCAGAAGAACTCTGACTCTACCTTTCAAAGCACACTTGCTAATAAATGAGGTAGAACAAAGCACGCAAAGCCTTCTGCTCCACAAAACCAAAGGCCAAGCCAAGCCTAGAGTGGGGTCAACTCTAATAATGCAGCAAGCTTGCATATTGATTTCTCAGATAAACTGGCCAGAGCAGAGTGAGAATTTGAAGGTGATGGTAAAATCACCCAGATGCATTTGCCATGAAAGACTTAAAAAAACGGATGTCTTACTAGCGACAAAAATCAAATCATCTCCTGAATACAAGGCAAGAGAGAATCTTCAGTCTGAATCTGAAACAGAGGGAAAATGCTTATTTTAATGCAGATTCAATCCTTTCCTTCTTTTCCTTTTAGTATAGTTAAGTAGTCTCCACAGACTTATTTTTCATTAAGATAAACAGAGGTCTGATCTATAGCACCCAGAAGAGCTTCTTTCTTGCCAAAAAAACAGCCTCAGAATGCCATGAAAGCATTCTGGACTACATCTAGAACATACTTACAATGGAACTGAAATACAGTTTACTGCAACTAAACCAAAATCACGAGAAAACATAAAAGGGACATTAACAACCTAATTTTCAAAACTCTTAAGAGGGCCCAGTATATAACCAAAATAATTTGGCTAACAGGTTGAAGCCTAATACATAATCAATGTAATTAGTCTGAGAAGCTGAATTTAATTTAATCTCTTAAAATGAGAACTGAAATCAAAGATCAAGGAGTCAAAATGGGTGGAGAGCAGTTAAAGAGCCTTCCATGCAGTTTTCCCCCCTCTGCAGTGACTTCAAAGTAGTGTGAAAACCTCTGAATGCGCCAGGAATCTTGAACACTACCATGGAGCTCTCTCCTTTGCAGATCTTCATTGACTGTTTTGTGAGGTAGTAACCTGGTAAATCTATCCACAGCACACCTGGAAAAGGTGGGCTGGTGGTGTTAGATCAGCAGCTGGGACCAAGGCAAGTTGTCCAAGACAGCACACTCTCAGGAGAGCACTATTTGTCAGCTGGGTCCAATGCTGTGTCATTAAACAGCAGCAGTTCACCATGACTTCCAAGAGGGTAACGTCAGAATAAACTCTTCTTATTAATGCTACTAAAGATAAGGCTTGACAGAGCCATCAGTAATTCTAGTTCATGCAAGTGCCCAATCATTGATAAAGAGTTTGCTTGGAGCAACCAGCTATGATCTTCAACATCAGTATTTTCAATCTACAGAGACTTGATGCAAATCACACAAAGCTTGATATGGAGTCAACTGGACACATAAAGGGAGCACTGACCCATAAACAACATAGTTAAAAACAGCAGGGAAATGACACGCTTGCTGGATACCATTTTGGGTGGCAAATGTTTCTGAGGCTCTTTGTTGAAGAGTCTTGCTACTATGCCATTATTGTTCTCTAGTTTTACCATCACAAGGCTGTTTGAACAGATAACTTTGGAAGAGTCTCTGAAGATGCAGCTTATGGTGCTGAAGGCTTTGGTTGGTTTCACATAGATGGCAATTTAGATGTCTATTGTTTTTCCTCAACAAAATAATTTGCTAGAATGATACTCAGACTGGCCTGCTAGAATGACCTTTGCAGCTGTCTTTTTAGCAATTATGCTTATTATTGCTTAGGACTGTCTCAGTAGTTGAGATGCATTGCATAGTCCAGCAGTATCTCAGCATAACTTATGTTGTTTTTATTACAGAAAGAGCTGCATCCTAAAGCTTTGAGGATCCATGTTGTTATGAGGATAAGCAAAAAGATTAACTTTTCAATGGGGTGGTGATGACAAAGTTTATATATTTTAGCACACTGTAGTCAGCACTCACTGATTTTTGTTGTAGTAAATACCCAACACTAATATTTAACAACTATGATTTTATGTTTACATGTAGCAATGCTATTGCTGGCGATTCCCGATGTCTAACTACAGAGTTCCATTAGTGTTTTGTCAGAGACAATATGGAGTTTGTTGAACTGTATCTGTGACCAGGATGTTCCTTATGAGCAGTGAAGGCCATCTGCCCCTCTGCCCTGTGGAGGGGTGCCCACAGCAAACTTGAGTTACAAACCACTTCAGAAGACTGATCTACAACTATTGAAACTCTACTGCCTTTCTTGCTGCTGTTTATTTTTCATAACACAAGACATTGCTTGTATTTCTTGTTAGCTGCTTATACATAGGCCTCAAATTTTATCTTCTAAAGAACTGTATCATCACAGCTTGGTGTAACAGATTTAACTTGCAACACACCAAACCAATGTCTCAGCTCAGTGTGCTGCATCCTTTACAATACACTATAATTTTACCTTCACAATTAAATATCAGTAGCATAAGGCTTTAACTGGTTTACTTCAGGAACAAACTGGTATTTGATTCCTTTCAGGCAGAGATCAGATCTGCAGAGTGCTGGCAAAGATGAGAGGGTGCCCAGGCTCAGACTGTAAGAGAATTCAGTCTGCTTTGCATTTGCTGAAACACCACCCTCAGTGAGCACCAGGTACTTCACAAAACAGGTAGCAAAGCAACATTTGTTTCCTAATGTATCTTCTGTAATGAAACTTCAAAGTAACAAATGGCCTTAGAAAAATAAAATTCGTTACCTGCAACCACCAGTTACTAATTAAATGTGATTTAAGTCAGATGATGTCCTAAGTATTATTTCAAAACTTCTATATAAACAAAGGGATGAAGAATCTGAATAAATTATGACCTGGCTTAAATGACTTTAGTTCTTTATTTTCATTTGTAATTTCTCTCTGATCAGCCTGAGACACCCTTTTACTTTCAAAAAAACCCCCAAACTAAAAAAGAAACCCAACAAAAACTATATTTGTGCTTCTTTATATATAGATACACATATGCACACATAAATATGTAAGGTTCCACACTCGAAGGAAAACACACTAACTCTCTTGCTTGAGTCACCAACTCCTATACCCTACTGTAAATGTTAACTATATAAAGCTACTGATGAGCTAAGTCTACTGCATGTGTGTCTTTACCATTGATGTCTATATTCTTGTGCTCCCTGATCCATTCATAGAAGCTTCTCACTTCATATGCTCCTATTGAGTTCTTTTTTCACTTTGCCTCCTGCCCACTAATTTGGTATTTGTCGCAGATGCCATTTGAGAGAGTTTTAGCCCACAAGTAGCAGGATCCAGTGGAAGATGTCCCTGCCCGTGGCAGGAGGGTTGGAACTAGATGATCTTTAAGGTCCCTTCCAACCAGACCATTCTGATTCTATGAATAATAACCTCAACCACTTCTACAGAATTGTTAAACAAACTCATTTTAGCTTTGGCTCACATAGTGCTCTTATTTTAGATGTCATCGCAAAAGCTTACTTGTCAGTGTTTCAGGCTGCTAAACCGAGCACTGATGAGGAAGTATAGAAAAGTCACTATTAAAGATGCAAAAACTTGTAATATTTGTCAGTCATCTTTTAAGATGATTCAGGAACAGGCCAGAATTTTTTCCCTAGGTTGTTTTTTATTTTAATTGTCCTCAAAGCCTGTTGTGAGCGAACAACACAAAGAGAAACAAACAAAAAACCCAAACAAAAAACCCCAATGCCTACCACTCCACTTCTAGAATTACCATTTTATTCTGTTTTCAAATGAAATTGAGGGGAAAATAACACGTACAAGATATAATGGTTTTAAAGTCTGTGAACATGAGTGGATTCAACATGGTTTTTCTTACTGTTTGTATTCCCTATGAGAGAACTACGTTAACAATTCTGTACTACACATGCATTAATGTACATCTGAGTCATGTGTAAGTTTAAGGATTAATAGGTTTTAACTTTTACAAAAAACCTTAAGAGAAACAATTTGAAACAAAGGATCAAAAGGATGCTTTCAGTTCACAAGATGCTGATTTCTATTTTTGAAAGCCACTTTGCTGCTTTTGATTAAAACAGCCTTTGCCTTCATTGCTGTGCTTCCATCCAGGAAGGATTCAGAGTTTAAAAGCATGATTAGAAAGCAGAGGATAGCAAGTACTAAAACAAACCACACACAGTCCTCACACCTCATGTTACACAAGAAGTTGTTAGTCTTGTGTAAGAAGTAGAAAGGCATAGGATCCTGTTTGCAGAAGCATCTAATTTTAGGGAACACAATACTTGTATACAGCACCGTACCACACTTTAATAATTGCATTAGTTTTAAAAGCATAGTATTAAAGTTACATAACAAGCACTGTTAAGGTACCCTCCTCCACTGTTCAGTATTCAGGTGCATTTGCTTGGAACACAGAAGAAAACTTCAGTTTCCAAAACTAAAAAGGCAAGATGTCAATAAAAACTGGAAATAGGCAATTACGTAAGTTAAAGACAAAGTTGCACAGATGCTTTAAGAGTAGCACATGGCACATCTTTGTATCAGCAAGTGACACCTCGTTTCCTAGTAAGGGTGTATCCACTTGCTACATTGAATGATTTTTTTAATGGTTACACCAGCCCATTAAAACAATCTCTCTAGGAAAGAAAATCAGAAGCGTAAGCCATGACCAAAAACTGAAAAATTATTTTGAAGCCTAATAAGTTGGCCCACCTGTTTAAACAAAGCAAACCTGCCCCAGAGCCCACAGACTTTATTTTGTATAAGTTATGTAACTGATACAATAGAAAATCCATCTCAACTTTATATGCAGTTCTGGTTTAAAGAACTGTTTTGCTAATGTTGGAAGTAAAATCCCACACCACTACCCCAGAAAGCTGCATAAAACAGAAGGACTAGCGTTGTCCATTTATAGTCCTTCTGCGATTCAAACATGAGAGGACTAGTTGTTCAAAATTTCAATCTTGTTTCATAATATGAGTGTTTCTTCTTCCAAATGAAAGGCCACCAATTTTCAAATCAACTTTATCTACTGCAAGAGATTGACTCATGAAAGCACTGGCTATTCTGCCTGTCAGTGCAGCTGGGGCATATGACTGAACACACACTGAAGAAACAGCCAGAGTGCAGCTAGGATTGTTATGTGATGAATACTCCAAACACAGCTTATTGATTTAGCCCACTGAAAACCTGGCAGTTTGGGGGTGCTTTATGACAGGCCTATCTATCAGCCATTCCTGATCTACATGGCTCAAACAGAATGTGGTAGGGAGTTCTATCAAAACCCTTAATACACTGTTTTAAGCTATGAATAAATACTTAACTTCAGGCATTAATTAAAGCGTACAAATCCAATCTATGCTAAACGTACGTCTTTGCAAAGGACACCAGCTTCTGTGAAGAACAAGTACACCTCAAAGATGCTGAATGCAATGCATCCAAAAATGCCGTGCTACTGAGTGACAGAGGATGCTCAACTGGTGATATCGACACATCCGAAGGACGAGATACTATCCGGAGGGAATTGGACAAGAAGTAGGCCCATGGGAATCTAACGAGGTTTTAACAACACCAAGTGTAAGGTGCTGTACCTGAGCTGGGGCAACCCTTGCTATCAATACAGGCTGGGGATGAACAGACTGAGAGCAGCCCTGGTGAGGAATTGGGGGCGCTAGTGGATGAGAGGATGGACATGAGCCAGCAATGTGTGCTATCAGCCCAGAAACCACCATGTATGGGCTGCATCCAAAGCACTGGGGACAGCAGTGTGAGGGAGGGGATTCTGCCCCTCTGCTCTGGGGAGACCCCACCTGCAGTGCTGCATCCAGCTCTGGGGTCCCCAGCACAGGAAGGACACGGACCTGTTTGGAGCCCAGGGGAGGCCACCAAGATGATCAGAGGGATGGAGCACCTCTCCAGTGAGGAAAGGCTGAGAGAACTGGGTTTGTTCAGCCTGGGGAAGAGAAGGCTTTGGTGTGACCTAATTGCAGCCCCCCGAGTACCTGAAGGGAGCCTACAACAAAGATGTAGAGATATAGTGAAGGACAAGGGGGAATGGCTTTAAGCGAACAGTAGCTTTAGATCAGGTAGCAGGAATAAATTCTTTACTGTGAGGGTGGTGAGGCACTGGAACAGGTTGCCCAGAGAAGCTGTAGATGCTGCATTCCTGGAAGTGTTCAAGGCCAAGTTAGAGAAGGCTCTGAGCAATCTCGTCTAGTGAAAGGTGTCCCTGCTCATGGCAGGAGGTTTGGAACTGGATGACCTTTAAAGTCCCTTCCAACTCAAACCATTTTATGAATCTAGGATTGAACAAGAGTAATGGAAAAGAGCCAAATGATGGATGCTTTCTACAAATGATAATAAATATGTATCTCTGACAGGAAAGTATTTCCAGAAATTATCTAGGAGTAGTCCTAATATATGTTAACAAGGAGGGAAAAACAACTCTCTGCTGTGGTCCTTAATGAGCTGCCTAATTAGTACTTACTTACCCCAAGACTTTCAAGTATAACTTAAAAAATTCTGAAGTAGAAAAATCTAGTCACAAGCTGGAAACTGTATAACAGTCTCCATGCACCATCTTCAAGATCATACACATTTTTTTCTCATGGTAAATAGCACCACAATGAAAATCATAAATAGTAAACGTGACAAAAATAAGCACTAGTATACAGAAAATATTGAGTCAACTTTCTAAGTAACTTGCTGCTGCTGATCACAGAAACCTGTGAATACAAAAAATGTCAGATTTATTGCTTTCATCTATTCCTTGCTTTCCTTTAAGTATCAGGATATTTCTACATATGACCTCTCAAGAAACCCAGGCAAAACCACCAACACCATTTCTATACTCCATCCCTTTATAATAGCTTATTTTTAAGGAAAGTGACAATCATATGTAATACTTGTAATCAGGAGTCAGTAAAAGTAGTAATGGGAATACTGATAGTCCTTCCTCACTGTGTACTGGCCAATGCAGGAAAGGTGAACCCAGAAGACTGAATAGCCACCTCCTGAGGTTCTTTCACAAAGATGAAAATCATTGCTTCTGCTGAAGTATTTTGAGGATGGCCCATAAAAGAGAGATTTCTGTAACTTTTTGGTAATTCCCTTACTGAGAGATATTACCTCTATGTTGAATAGCTTAAGAAGTTAACTTTTAGATAAAAAAGGCTTCAAAAATTAGGCTTCAAAACAAAGGCTGACAAAATTGCTGCACTGGAAGCTATTACCAATGTTTACCATACCTACTGAAAAGTAATAGCTGCGAGATAGTGGCAGAATCTTTTTTTTAAATTGGTTTCAACAGTGATTATAACCCAACATTAGCAACACACGCTGTCAATAAATCAGGCAATTTCTTGCACAGCAAGAAAAAACAGCCAATTCAGTTTGTATTTTATTACAATTTGATTTGTCTGTATTAAAAAACCACAACAAAATTGCTTTAAAGTAGAAAGAACCAACAACCAGGGCTTCATATGGAAACGAGAATATACAAACACACACGGGCTCCTCCAAACCACATCAGTCTTCTGCTCGCGGTTCTGCGCGGCAGAAGAACGAGTTATGATTCTGTTCTCGTTTGTGGAAAGTAACCAAGCCAATACTTTCTTAAACAACAAAAATACTCTTTCCCTTCTACAGGCTACTCGGCAGCTAGATTAAAAATTAATACAATTTTAAATTTAGATATGTCGTGCCTTCTTAAGCCAGTCCAGCTAGACCTAAAAGACGCCAATTCCAACTCGCCTACTATTGTCTTGTGCGGAAGGTTACCAGCTGCTTCTGACCCTTCCATCCCCCAGGAACCCCAGCAGTGAATTAATTGTCCAAGTGCTCCTGGATCATTTCAGTGACTGGTAAAAAGTGCAAGTTTTAGCACATACCTTCCCACAGACAAAAAGTCAGAAATAAGACTATATATATTTTAACTTCCTTCCTCTGTGGTAGTGTTTGAAAACCACTGCTAAAGTACTGCCCTTGAATCATTAGAAGTGTTAGGTTTTTGCTAGGGATAGAAAAACATAATATTTCTAAACAATCATGACTATTTATTACCAAGCCACCTCTTTCTAAAAAAATTAGATTGTCCTTAAGTTACTGCTGTGTTAAGTCAAAAGAAGAACTCCACACCCTGTGACAAAATAGAACTCTACATCTAAGCTTATCCATGAGGCAAGTGCATTTCTGGTACTTGTGTCACAAAAGGAACAGAATATGCAAAGACAATCAAAGTAATCGAAGTCCTCTCATCTAGGGGAGATTAAGGTGGGCTTAGGGGCAAAAAATATCTAAATATAACACTATTAATAATGCAATTGACTTTTTTATAACGTGAAAACAATTTTACGTGACATTCAGCTAAGCAGCCTTCTAAACCACATATTAGCTTAAGGAAAAGTATACCAGGATGGAAGATCATACCTTCACTCTGCTTCTGAGTCTCTCCCCTTGAGCATCAGCTGCTGACCACACAGCAAATAAGAGAGGTCCATGTTGCTTCACATATAGCAAGGCTTTTTTAGTATTACAGTATAACTGAGGCACAGTTAATGCAAGAACCATCAGCTTATGTAATTTTCACCCTCTTTCAGCATGGGCATTCTGATGGCATCCCAGGAATAATTTCAATCCCTTTTCGGACCTGCTATACAGCTTCAATCAACTGAAATCTCATTTCCCTGACTGCAAGACAGGAAAAACACGTGTTCATTTTTGTAAATATTAAGATCCGTTGTACTTCTTTATCTATAGAAGTCCAAGGCATGATGGATTTAGTTAAGTGCTATAAAAGTGTCTATAAATAAAGTATTTGTGGGATGCTGCTGCTTGTGTTGTCCCTGTTCTTTGAATAGCAGACGTTTTCTAGTCTTCACGACCTGCTATTTGCATTAAATTCATTTGCATTCAATGCATATGCATTAAATGCATTTTGAGAAACAAAAAGCTGAAACAAACCAGCTTAATTCTAAACCTACTCAGCCTAGAAGAGCCTTTTTAAAAAGCCATGTTAAAACACATGTACAAGGAAACATGAAGACAACCTTCTTAAAAGAAAAAAGAAAAATATTCCTATATTTACTAACCTTCACTATGTTAACAAACAGCCTCCTTTCTGCTCATATAAGCATCAACTTACATATATATCCAGCCGTACAGCTGGATATCATGTATATATGTATAGCATGATTACAGCCAGCCATGTTAAAATGCAAAGTCTACATTACTATTAGTGTGCAATTACTATATTAATTAAGTTAATGAGTCAAGCACTGAGGTGTTCAAAATTGTATGGAGACTAAATAATGCCCACTGGGAATTCAAGCCATCCTGTATGTGCCAGTCACATTCCCAGTTCCTTTCCCATTTTGCCCTTACATATGATTAAGTATGATAGATAAGCAAACTGTATTTTTCATTGGGAATTCTACACAGAAGGACAAAAGAAGCAGTTCATGAACACTAAAACATATTCTCCTATTGAGATTCACCTCTCTCACATTTGAAGTTTAAAAACTAAAAAGCTAGATGTGCAAACACAAAGAAACAACAAACAAATCCACATGTACATTTTCAGCTTGCCTTTAAAGCTCTTCATTAATTAACTGTAGGAGCTTTACACTCTATCTGAAATACCAAGAAGGAATAAGAAAAATCAGTCCTGCTCTCAGCAACTTCTCATTCAGAAGCTTGAAAAAATAAGTAGTCAACAAATGCAAGACAAAGATGCTGATAATGTTGATCTTACACAGGAATTAAAATTATGGGCAAGAAGTGACACTTTTTAACATCACAGTAATATACTGTAAAGAAAGAACATATGAAAATAAAGTACATCTATTTACACCACTGTAAACTCTCACACTGATAGATTTCCCATGTCAGTCTATATGAGCTTCCCCACCAGCCAGGATCCCTTCTGGCTGGGTTCTCTCCACCAAAACTCAACCACTCTTACTGCAATTTGCCAAAATACTTTTACACGTGGTTTACAAGTTTTGATGATCTTACAAATTTAGGTCAGTAGCATGAATCTTTAACACACCAATGAGGACTCAACTGAGGTACAGCAGGAAGCATATAATAAATATTCCCACCTGCCAATTCCTAACAGTCATTTCAGAGCAGGAAAGACAGTAAAGCTGGAGGAATATTTTGTTTTCAAACACTACCTTTCAGCATCAAGAGGTGGTTTAGAGGTTGAAATATATAAGCTTTTCAGTATGGCATTTTACACACAAGTTAGTATGAACATTTTAAAGGAAACTGCAGGAAATGCACCTAAACAGTGGATTTCCAAATGAAACAAAGCTACCAATTCTGAGTTTCTGGACTAATGTGGGAAAGAGAGTGATTAATGATTTAATTGACCCCTTTCAAGTTGCTGTGCCTTGCTGGCAGGCAAGGCAGTGAGCAATGTAGAAGGAAAAAATCAGCATCTACAACAACATAATCAGTCAAAATTGGAATACTCCATTGTCTAACTACAAAAAGAAACCACACGACAAAACAGCTGGCAGCTTTTGATTAAGCTTAAGGTCTCCTGACAATGTAACAGGCCACTGACACTTAACTGACACACCAACGTCGACAGTTTGAGAGAAGAGACCTCTGGGAATTACAGAGAATGATAAAAACTACAATGAGCAACTCGAAGACAAGCCCAATCCCTCACATTATGACTGGAAAATAAGACAGATGTACATCTCATAACCAAAAAACAGATGAGCATTTAGTAGCAAGCAAATATTTATTTACTCTAAGTAAAACTGACTTCCTTAAAAGCCTCTTCTCTTATCTTGTCAAATACCAGGCCAGTAGTTCCACAATAATTTTCCCTCAAAAGCACCTGTCATGTCAAAATTATAACAGTCTAGAAAAACATAAAGCACTCTTTAAAAGTCATGACAAATTCACGTGGGGAAAAAAATATGTATTTTAGTAATATTTACCTCATGTTCTTGGTTTTCTTGTCCATCTTTGCCACTTTTTCCACTCTTTACTGATTTTGCAGGTTCCTTGAAAAAAAAAGTTTGCAGTCTCAGTTTTTCTGAAAAGGAGATCTAGACAGATTTTCAAGTCAAGAAATCAGGGTTTTTTAGACAGTCAATAAAAGTCATAAAATTGACAGAATAAAAATTACGTTGTTTCATTGGAGGATTTACTGTTGGATTATCACTTTACAAGGCCTCTTTAAACATTTTTCACCTGTAGAAAGGCTTTGGAACCTTTTCATACCTCAAAACTCCTCCATAAAGACAAGCTTTCACATAGGTAAGAGAGCAAGGACAAAGAATGGAAGTGATTTGAACCATGTCTAAGAATATACTTACCCTTGCTGTCTTTGGTTTTTAGCTTCAATAATAGTTTCAAAGTTAAACTAAACAAATAACATCAGTATAGTGCACGTTTTACAGTTCATAATTTTATCTGTTCTAGGGGCTAGAAAGTCTAGTATTAGTAGAAGGAGGCCCGGTCTTCTCCCTCACAGCCACCCAAAGCATATTTCTGAGATCTGCCACTCTCAGAAAAGTGAAGAAAAGTTGCAACGTTTTCAATGCCAAATGTGCCAAGGATATTGGGAAAATATTAAAGCAAACCAAACCCCACAAACCACAACACCCAACTTCCCTACATCTAATTTTAAAGCGATGTTGACAAACTAAAAGACAAACAGAACCAACCGACCAGCAGCGGTGCAGAGGGACAGCAGCTGGACGAGGCAGAGAGCACACTTCGCTGTTTCTGACTTCCCCTCCTATGGCTAATTGCCTCTCGCACAAAATAAAGTGCAATCCAGCTAACTTCCTGCTGGATTTACAAGTTTTCTGCCATCATTACTTGTGCGAGCCCCTTCCGTGGCCGCCAGACAATTCAAAAGACTCCCGGGAGCGCGGGGAGAGCCTGAGGCAAAGCGGGGCCGAAGCCAGATCCATTCCTATTGTCGGGAAAAGGAGCTGAGTGGCGATTAGTGCTCCTCGAACGCTCATGATGATACCCGAAGCACACCTCCCGCTACAGCCCGGGCCCGGCAGCCCCGAAACTTCCCGGGACGGGAAAGCAGCCGTGGGGACCGACCCCCCCGGCCCGGCCGTGGGAAACACCCCGGGCCGGCCCCGCTGAGATCCCCCCGCCCTCCCCGCTCAGCCTCAGCCACCCACGGCTCAGAAGGACACGTTTCCCACTCCCTCCCTCCAGCGCTCCCCGCTGGACCGAACCCAC
>VXBA01005659.1:2746805-2761948 GCA_013399895.1 Serilophus lunatus
GCCGCCGTCCATTGGCCGCGCGCGTCACGTGGGCCGCGCCTCGCGGCGCGTCACGGCGCGGGCGGGGCTGGAGGAGTCCCCGCCCCCCCCGGCGGGGCCGGGGCGATCCCGGCGGCTCCCCCCGCTCCGGCCACGCCTCGGGGTGGCCCCGCGGGCTGAGCGGGGACAGCGCCCCGGGCTGAAGTGTCCTCAGCGCCCCGAGCCTCCGTCAGGCTCTTCCTCAGGCGCTGGCAGCCCGTGGGAAGTGAGGGGTCCGCGGGTCCCCCTGCCCTGAGTGAGGAGTCCCGGGCGTCCATCACTGGGGAGCGGAAATTTTAAGGAGGAATTTAACCCAACCAAACAACCCCCCAAAACCCCAATGCAGGGGACACCTAGAGCGCGCTGGCCCTGTCGCACAGATCCAGGGCGTCCATCATCAGTGTGAGGACTTCAGTGCGCGCTCGCCTCGTGTGGATGAGGGAAAGGTGAGCTTTGCGAAGTTTGCAGCCTGCTTTTACAGCAGCGCCTTTAACCCTTCTGGCTTTAAAAGCCTGGGTACCGTTGTCTGTGTTTTCATGATACCCACCGAGTGCCAGAGGTGATTTAAAAAAAAAATCGCTTTTTAATCTCTCAAAGGCAGAATGCAAAAATCAGAGCAATCGTAGAGGAAGAAGTGTGCAGGTAATTCGTGGGGTAAATTTATAAACTGTAATTCTCACATGGAATTAAGCCTCAAATTACTGTTAGCTGAGGAAAAAGTGCAGGGAACATTAATACTCATAATAACACCAGGACATAAAGCATTTAAGAATTAGGTGGGATATGCTTATTAAATTCTATCTGTGCTGTACTGTTAAAGGATAGAAAAATTACAGCTTAATAAATGCAGCATAAAAGTGAAATTGATTCTCTTCTTTACCCAACATGTGAGTATCAAAGCCAGCATGAGCAAGCACCCATGCTCTCATTTTTGGGAACAGATTTCTAATAGGCACTTGCGTCTGATGGGGTGGTATCCAACATCCGCTTACATCCATTGTGTTTGAAAACTGCTTTTGCTGCAGCAAAAAGGACAAAGAAACTTTTCCTTTTCCAGGCAATGCAAAGAAGCCTACTGACTATGGAGACCTGCTTCCTCTTACTCCAGTCCCTTTCCTTTCCTAGTTCTTAAGTTCTGGAAAACAAATTATGTCCGCCTCTTATCCTTTCTCTAATCTTCTCTGGTTTCAGCGTTTACAAATGAGGTGCAGTTATCACTAATGTCCCTCTGTTAAGAGCCAGTCATGAATGAGTTACTACTAATAAATGAGATTTCTGAGTAACAGAATAACATGGATTTTGGACATACTGAGAAACAGTAAAGGAAAAAAATCTACCTCCAGCTGTAGTATGGGTTTTGGTGAGTGTGTGAAAGGGTTTGTACAGCTAAGGATAAACTCAAGAGCTTCCAGTTTTTCGTTAGGTTTCAGTTTTGTAGAAGCTTAAACTACTCTTAATTCCCAGCTGTTGTGCTCCTATCTCCCTCCTCTGCACTGATGCTGGTACTGTTCTGCTCCATAAACCTCTTCATAAAACTGATCAAGTTGAAAAGTGTCCTCCCAAAAATATGTTGGTTTGGTTTGTTTTTTGCTTTTTTTTTTTNTTTTTTTTTTTTTTTTTGCCTTGAACTGGCACACCACCACTTGGTTCTGTAAACACTAACATTGGCTGAAGGAAGGGGGTGGAAATATGTGGCGGGGGCGGGATGTGACCTCAACAGACTAGATTTAGATCAGTTTAAGCAGCTTAATGAGTTTCTCATTGGCTCTTGGCCTCCTTTGTGCTTGCTAGTGCTCGTAGTTTTTCCAAATAATGGAAAAACTCTGTCAGTATTGTCATTACCCCAGTGCTTCTGCATAGCAGCAGTGAAAATTGTCTGTCCTTATTTTGCAGTTAGTTGGAAAACTTTGAATCAATACATCAGACTGAATACAGGTTCAAAAGATGACACTGACTCAGTTAACATTTAGGAGGTTTTCTTTGTGACCACAGATGTAGAAACTCTTGTGAAAACTTGACTCCCCCTCACTGCACTTGCTGCAGAGTCTAATTCACCAGTAACAGAGACCAATTGTGTTTTTCAAGGCCTGCTGTATTCTATGAAATAGTCAGTGGGTGGAGGAGGTTTACAAGGAAAATAGTTCCATCTGTATGCTCTAGAGTCTTCACAAAACGTGAGAAGACAATTGATTTACATGATGAAATCTTATTTTTACTACAATGATAAGTCATGGTGGGCCGAATTATTCTGCTACAGAGTAGGATTAAGTATGTAAATAAGGTGATGTAATATGAGTGTGAATAGGGCTATATTAATATTTGCATTAACTTCTGAATGTTTCATGCAAACTAGGTGTTTCCAGAAACCAGAACAGATTAAGACTGACTAGGCTATCTCTGTAATTAAAATGTCAAAAACTAATGCTTGTAGCATAGTTTCCAATTTGCGCTTTTTACTGTATTGATCAAATTGTCTAAACTTGTAAAAGTTAAATCACCTAATAATGTCAAGCATTGTGTAAAACACCTGGATAATATTTAATAGCTTGAAACTGGGCCAAGTGTCTAGTGTGCCAATGAAAGAGCAATGTTTACACAATTAGTCCTTTCCAGCTGTATTGGACATTCCTTTTTGTTTGTTTGCCTTTCATTTGTTTCTTTGTTTGTTTTTTAATCCCTTTGCAGTGGTTGAGCAGTCGTGCTCTGGCCTGAGTTTACTGAACAGATCACTGTCACTGTGACAGGGATACCACCTTCCATCCCCAGTTGCATGACTTTACTGCTTCCCAGGCACTCTCTCTGGTTTAATTGAGTGGTATTCCAGTTCAGCTTGTTAAAATGGCAGAAAACTAACTGAGCAGTGAAGGCAGGAGACAATGAGACCTTTTGCTAGGAAGCTGTTAATTTGGGTCAACTGCAACTGCACTTGTGTACAGCTGAGAAGCCAATGGACTATCATTGTCATACATAATTGTCAAACATTGTCAGGCTGTTTCTCAAAATACCTCTTCATTGACTGAAGTGTCCCTCTGCTTTCTGGCACTCTGTGCCTGATCTGAAGAGAGGATTGAAAACAGAAGCACCACTGCCACTAAAGGGGCTGGAGCACATGGGTTGAAATTTAAACAGATTTTTTTCCATGCTTATGCAAGCTGAACTACTACTTAAGATAACTTTCCTGTCAAGAGCAAGTGAAACTGCTGGATTATGTCTGAAGAAACTAACTGTTTCACCAGCACCTGCAACAGACTCTGCTTCTGCGCAGCCTAGCATCAAAAGCTGCAAAATAGAATGTGCAACTGCCCAAAAAAGCTTAAACTCCTTTCAGGAACTTTCTCCTCTGGCATGGATTCATTCTGCTTACCCTGAATTGCATTAAATAATTCCTGTGCCGTTCTCAGTCTAAATTGTAAGGCTTTAATTCTCCTCAACTCTTTTAAAATCCATTAATGTGGGATGCCCTGCTGTCACAAGCTGCAGTGTTGTAAAGGTTGCGAAACAATTTATTCAAAGCTGGATACAAGTCAGACTCTTTTGAGGTAACGAGTAACAAGTCAAATTTGGAACTTCATGCAACATAATATTTTAATTCTATGTGTGACCACGTGGTTACAAATGGCAATTATTAGCATCACATAACAGAACCAGAGATGCATATTCAGAACCATAATTAATCATATGGATATGTAGTAGTGGCATTATTGGATACCTTCTAGCTGTAATACTGCTGCATATTTTTGTAAAATTTGGACTGGTGAAAAATGAAAAAAATTCTCATATATGTTTCATTATGATATCTAAATCACAACCTTAAGAATTTTCAATGACTGTGGTATTATTACATTGAAATACAGATTTCTTTGAGTTTTGTCTGTTCTTAATTCTTTTCACTTTTTTCCTTGCCTCTCAGGTTTAAAAAAATGGGTAAAATTTCATTTGAATGTAGTGAACAATATTATCAGTTATTTAGGCAATTATAGCATTATAGAAAAGCTTTGCTAGGGGATATTTCACTTAAAAAAAATAATTCATGTCTCTTTTTCCTTCAGGGAGGTAGTGAAACTCATGTTAAACATCCTTTTCAGTAAACTCCCAGAGACTTATTGGCAAAACCAGAAGTCAGCTTGCTAACTTCTATTAGGGAGCAGCAAAAGTTGCTCCATGACAAAGAAAGAGCTGGGAGCAAAACATGGCTACAGCAAAGGCAGGTCCTCTCTGACCAAGGTATTCTCCTAGTGGGATCAGGATGGTGATAGCCACCAGTCTGAGACAAGGTAAGGTAAGAAGTCAGGAGTCCACCCAAGAATTCCACTTGGAAACAACAAGAGACAGGACCAAAGACCAGAATGGAGACAAGACTTCCTCTGATGCAGATCTGAGCTTCAAGGAGAAAAGCCCAGAGAGAGGATTAGTTATAACACAGGTTTAAGTTTCATCCAGGAGACCAGGGCCGGATAGAACGGGGTACACCTGAGGTCCACCTAGGAAGTTCAGTCAGTAAATCATGCTGGAAGGAGGCAGGGCTGGATACAGAAACACCTCTGACAAAGTGGGCCGAGTTTGAGTGCCCAGGCCAGAGCTTAAGTAGAGCTCCTGGACCACTTTGAAATGTTGTCTCATATGTCTGGTAACTGGCCTGGTATTAGAAGACGTCAGTAGCTATTGTCCATCTTAATTAACACATGGATTCTGGATTTCTGTTTGGGCCAACTTAATTTTAAAATGAATGTGGAAAACTCACATGGAATGTTACTAAGGCATTGTACTGGTTTTAGCAGGTATAGGGTTACGTTTCTTCTCAGTAACTTCTAAGAGACTAACTATGCTTTGTATTTGTGATATAAACAGTGTTAATAACATAAGAACGTTTTTGTTATGTGATTACACAACCTCAAGGCCTTTTCTGCTCTTCACATTGCCCTACTTGTGGGGAGGCTGGAGGCGTATAACAGGTTGGGAGGGGACACAGGTGACCCCAGCTGATCCAAGGGATATTCCATACTGTATGATGTCTTGCTCAGCAGTAAAGCTGGATGGAGGAATGCAGAAGTTGGCCAAGGCTGCCATCGCTTGGGGACTAGCTGGGGATCAGTTGGCTGGTGGGGAGCAATTTGGATCTTTAAAAATTGATATTAAACTGTCTTCGAACCTATGGAATTTCACACTTTTACTCTTCTGATTCTTACCCTCATCCCACTGGGAATGAAGTGAGCAAGAGGCTGTGTGGTGCTTGGCTGCCTACTGGAGTTAAACCACAACAGGCACCATTACTGAGATTCAGTAGTATCCTGGACAAGTAATATGTAACAAAAATATTTAATAATATCTGATGAGAGTTAAGACATTTTTATCTGCTTGTGGCCACAGTTTGCACAGTGGTTGTTAAGTATTAAAATGACCTACATGTGGGAATTCGGGTGATGATCAGAGTAAAAGACAGGCTATTAAGCCAGATTAACCATTGGTCTTATCCAGCATGCCAATTCCTATGAGAAATGCCTGCATTTGTGTGCTAGTGCCCAAACTCCATAGAGATGGGAATGACAAAAATAGTAACATTAAAACACTTTGTACAAATTGCTTGGTGTTCTTCTGCCACAGTGAAGCAAATAAAAAAGATCATACTAGCAAGACTTTGCTGCATGTCTTATAGTTGAATCTTTCTGGGAAAATAAACTTAGAGATGCAACTCATAACATATATGAATTGAGATGTCAGCTTTCACATTTCCACTATTTTTGTGGGCTTTTTTTTTGTATTTGTAATGAGTTATGAGATACTAGAAAATATTATATAATTTATTGGCTGTGCCTAGCACTTAGAGGGTAGAAGAGACATGTCTGTTTTTCATAGTTCATTCCTTTTTGGTATCCAAATTGAGTATTTTTATGGTGTGTTTTGGTACAATTTTTAGCAGTCTTTGTTCATTACAGGGTTTTGCTGCATTAAGTACAATGTTCCCATACAAGTGCTAGCATTCCTTCTTCCCACATGATATCAAAGGAAAGATTAATTTTGTATCAGATGAGTGAGACTAGTAACATAAAGGTGATTGCAGCTAAGACTCCTACATTTTCATTTTTATCATATTTAAGTTGCTATTTATAGAATAAACGAAGACATCCAATTAATTGTACCTCCTGTTGATGCCATACAAGATTTTCTCTTTCAACACTTCATACTTTTTTTCTGCCTTTTTTAGGATTTGTCATAGCTAATATAGCTGTATATTTTTATCTCAGTGTGGGAAGAGTTGAAAGACATATTCAGAAGGCATAGTCAGGACTTAACCCTGTAAGTACCATGAGTTTCTGGATGCATGAGGGACTGGTTCTGTGTATGCTCAGAACGGTCCATCTTCTCGGATGATGTATACACTGGATTTCTGATTTTCAGGAGCAATCCGTGCTTCCTTGTCAGAATGCAAGGAGTAGCTTCTATCAACAGAGATTTTGGCTTGCTCCCCCTAGGGCAGGCTGCTGCCGCTGCACCGTGCCGGGTTTGCAGGGATCTCGTAGGCTCTAGCAGGCCTTGCCACAGCCTTTCTGCATACACAGCATAAATATTGCTCCTCTGCTGCGCTCACATCCTGTGATCAGGCCTATTCCTATTGTGCACTTTAAGAAGGATAAAGCTTGTTTCCAACTATCGTAGCCTGAGGCTACACTGAAACTCCTCAACATCAAGCTGCCTTACCATGTCTGTTTTGATATTCAGGGGGATTTTTGCAGTCAGGGTCCTCTGTCTTCAAAAGCTGTGACAGTTTAGAGTTCTTTGCAACACTGACTCCCTCTTGGCACTTTAAAGTCTATCTTTTCATACAAGACAGTTGAACAGTGTTGAAATTTTCTTTAATAACGAAACTCTATTTTGTTTGCCCAAGTTAAAAGGGGAAATGCTTGTGGCACATCACTTACCTGCTACTGTAGTGTGTTGTCAGAGACACATGTTATGGGGTCATGGCAGGCAGAAGTCTTGCAAGGATGATATTGGAAGATTGGACCAAGAGCAGAGACTTTGTATTCAAACCATTTCCTAGAGCTATCTAGATACTGAATGGCTTCTAGATTTTGTCTAGGAGGATGCCTTGTTATTTTGCTTCAGAGGACATTCTAGGAATAATCAAGCATGTGCACATGCTGATGAAGAAAGGACTTTGGAACCAAACAGGTGATGATTCAACCTGATAGTATAAATGCACTCAAAATCTCCTTATGTGTTACGTTGGCAGCCTCGGTCTGTAAATCAGCTGTAAATTCTACTGGATGGCAAAACTTCCAGGTCAGAGAATCACAGAATGGGTCAGGTTAGAAGGCACCACAGTGGCTCATCTGGTCCAACCTCCCTGCTCAGACAGGATCATCTTAGAGCACGTGGCATAAGATTGTGTCCAGACAGTTCTTGGATATCTCCACTGAAGGAGGCTCCACACCCTCTCTGGGCAGTCTGTCCCTGTGCATGGTTACTGCAGAGTAAGGAAATTCTTCCTCATGTTCAGGTGGAACTTCCTGTCTATCAGTTTCTACCCATTGCCTCTTGTGCTATTGCTCAGCACCACTGAGGAGAGCCTGGTTCCTGGCTCCTGTCCTCCCGACACCTTCCCTGCAGATACTTGCACACATTGATGAAGCCCTTTCTCATTTGTCTCTTCTCAAGACTGAACAGGCCAGTGCCCTCAGCCTTTCCTCATAAAGGAGATGCTCCAGTCCCTTAATCATCTGTGTATCTCTACGCTGGACCTGCTCCAGGAGCTCCAAGTCTCTCTTGTACAGAGGACTCCATTCTAAATTCAGTATTTCAATTTAAGAGTTTAAGTATTTGTCCACTTTGGCAAACCAAAATGTTTTTGTTTAGTCACCTTTCAGAAGATGTCAGCTCTGTTTTTACTGAAGGTTTTAAAAATATCAGATACTCTGAAAGAATTTAGATGAAACAAACATTGGCAAAGTTTATAAACATTTCAAACTAGAACCTTGCAATAGGAGGTGTTAGGCCAACGTAACTGCAGATTTCTCTTCCATCTGTATTTATATCACAGTGTGTACTGTCTGCCTGGTATGCCTGTATAGACTTTGCCCTAGAATTATATTTGTTTGCATCTTGTGATCAGTATTTATTTTAGAAATTCTGCAAAGGTGTGAGTTGTATTTACATTTTATCATTATTTGTTAGGTATGTTAGAGTGTCTTTTGAACACCAGACAGGTGAATAAAAATGATGACAAAATATTATATGGGTATACAATTACTAAGATGTTAGAAAACAAGGCCTTTGACACAGATTTTTTGCCAGCATGTGTTCAACGGAAGCATGACACGTAATCTTTATACTTGATGTATTCCCTTCACAGAGGTTTGCAAGTTTTTTAATGTTATGCTCTTTTGTTGTCATCCACAGCTTTTTACTGTCCATGAAAATGGCATGTATTGATGTCAGCAGAGCTGATTAATCACAACTGTTCTTATGGAGGCTAATTTCACAAACCAGCTCCTGTCTCCACCGTGTGTGTATCTGCTCTTGCTTTTATTGCTGCTCTGCGTGTTTCTTTTCAGCTTTATTAGAAGACTCTTGGCTCATACATTTCTAGGCTGTTTGGAGAAATATTTCATATACATGTAACATTGACTCAGGAATCAGTGATGAGGACTATTTTTCCCTTCCTTTCACTGGGGCTAGCAAGGTATTTTTATGGGCAGCCCATTGTCTATCTTGTGTTTTCTAATTTATAGACTAAGTGCACATACATAAATACACATAAATCCATACATTTCTGTATGAATTCCTTTATTTTTGTTTCAGAGAAAGAATGAGGATGCATTTGAAGTAGTTACCTGCTTTTCAATACAAATTGAAATGAAAAATCCTTGTTATTACTATATTAAAGAAGCAGATTAGTAAGTGCCTGTCTGTAATTCTTCAGCATTTTACATTTAAAACTTCTTTCATATATTTAAGGAGGATAATGACAATAAGGTAAACAAAATGTGTAGAGAAACAACATAAGGTATATAAGATACATAAATAAAGGTTTCCTTACACATATTTATATAGAAATCCTACTCATCACCCCAAGTTAATTAGATTTTTCCTGACTGTATTAAGTTGGATTTGAATTTTAATTCTGCTAAGTATGTCAAGGCATTTTAATATTTATTTAAAATGTCAGAAAATAGATGAACTAATAACTAGTCTTGTAGGATATTTTTACTGGTTTTTTAGTATACTTGTATTGTGGAGCCAACCAGAAGTTTTAATTCAAGGCTGAAGTATTATAGCACTGTATATGAAATACTAATAAGGAAATGCCCTTTTTACAGAAAGATGTTTTTTCTATGTGCTTTCCAAACAGTATGCTTCATATATAGTATTATTCAATTAAATGCTAAATTAGCTATATGCAGAAACTGTGGGCTTGAAGCCAGAATGAGAGGAAAATGATCAAAAGCTGAGCAATTAAAAAGCAAAATTTACTAGGTATATATTACTTAAGAGATACAAAGGCTCACTAGTCACCCAGGTGAGTGTGTTCAAGCTTTGACTGTGCATTTCCAGGCTGCTCAGCTGTGTACAGGTCAGTGTCATTCAGCCTGAAGTGAGAAGGAGATCACTTGGTGCTGCCCTTGCGTTCCTGTGCGTGCTGTTGGCTGCAGAAGCTGATGCACTGTATCCACCTGGCCCAACAGGATCTTGTAGGCCTGAGTGAACTTTGAATATATATAGTACAGCAGGTAAATTCAAGAGCCTCTTAGTCACTTCTTTGATTATTCTGTAAATGCTACTGGGGAAGTGGATTTTTGAGAGATGGCAAGTTCAGATGCCATGTGTTTAAAAGGTCTTTTTATGGTTGAACAGTAATTACTACTGATAAACACTGATGGCTAATAATGTTGTCTTAGAAAAATCCTGAGGGAATACTCTGTGAGCTTAGTGAAGGACTGGGGTTTGAATGATCTGGTTTCTATTTTTAATTTGACCATTGATTTGCAGTGGGATTTTGGCAAATTAATCTCTGTATTTCTGTTTCTTTTTCACATCTTTTATCTCTCTTGTCTATCATTGCTGCAGTTTGTGTCTACAGTGCCTAGAATGAGGAAGGAGGCAATCTGGACTGTGATTCTAATAACAGTAATAACAAGTAACTTTAAATACAAACTGGGTTTCAATTGTTCTATTGAATTATGATTGCAATGGGTTTGTACAGAGATACATATGTAAGTTGTGTTCAGCCATCTTTAACCTAAGGGATTTAATCCTGTCAGAGAGCTGTCTTTAGCATCCGTCCTCATGTTCTGTACTGAGCTGAGAGATGATAAAACTTGAAGATAAAGCCCATGGATGTCAAGGAGGTAAAACAGTTGTATTTTAAACAATTCTGACTCAATAAATCTATGACCTACCACCAGATGTCTGCAGATTTTTACATGTGTAATTCCCTTTCATGCCTGATACATTTTCAAAAATTCTCCTTAAAAAACCTTTTGTATGATACCAATCTTATGTTTGAAATGGACTGATTAATTATGTTTGAGATAGTTACTTCTAGGCTTTCTCCAAATACACCCTGAGGGTAATTTTCTTTTCACAGGAGGAGTACTTCTACATTATGACTAGTTTCACTATCAGATTCCAGGTGATGCAGGCAGCCTTTGGATCTGGTTTGAAATTCTCCTAATTTCAGCTGGATTCAGTGAAAACCCTAAGTGTAGCTCTGTTCAGTAAACATGAAAAAAATCTCTATAATGAATTTAAATCTTCATGGAGAACAGTGAACATGGTAGGTTTTGTTAAAAACAGTAGCAGCAAGACTTCCTGCAAAAAGGAGTTACAATCACTTGATTTTTATCAATTTACTAATTCTTTTTGGACAATAAATTTTGTTTGTTTGTATCAGTACTGAAAATTCTTGTGCCCCTAAAGAATACATAATGACCTTCATACGAAGCTCTCAGGTTGATTTTTTTATCTCTCCTTTTGTTGTTGTTATTGTTGTTTTGTTTGTTTTTTTGTTTGTGTGTTTGAAAGTTAATTTAGTCATTGAAAAAAGCCACCTCATGGACACTAATGGAAGCTAATTACTGAGTCCATTGTTCCACTTGCACCTGGGTTTCAAACTTGTTTTGAAAGGCTCAACCTTTAGATCTGAAAGGATAATCCAGTCTCCTGGCCTACTCAAACCTGAGTCTGAAAACAACCTGCCAGCTTTGTTAACAAGGTTGCTGAGGAAATGCTAGAGTGAGACTGGTTGTTACATAGTGGCTATTGAATGCCTGTCAAACAGTAACTTTCAGTTCCAATCCGTCTGAGGCAGACCTGACGCAGATATTTTGAGATGAAAGCCATGTATCCCATTACCAGTCACTTGAGCCGCTCAGTGTCCATCTGCCGATTGCAGAAGAAAACATCATTAATAATGTATTTATGGATTGTGCTCCAGCTTTTATGTTGCTATTAGTTCTCCCAGCATGAGCTATCTCAGCATTATTTATCTTCTGAGCTCTACCATTTCCTTAGTAGCCATGGCCAGTTTCTGGATGTTTTCTGTTTTAGGGGATAAAAGGATTTAAAGCATATGATGTAACAATAGAATTGATCCTTGTGTATGAGATTGTTTAGTATTTTTGTAAGAATATGTACTATATTCATGAGTTTTATCACTGCTTCAAAATACTTTTCAAAAAGAAGGAATCTAAGAAAAGAGGAGTAACTTGTATAGTAGTTCATTTTCAGTAAAACAACTAATCTAGTACTTAATAATATAAATCACTTGATGCTATGAAATGAGTAATGTAATGTTTTGGACTTAAGAAGCTGAACGTGACATAGTTTGGTGCACCTCTGTCAGTGAAAATGTCAGTGCTAGAAAAATACACAGAAATAGCTAGAGAATTTTATTTGTTTTGGACAGTAGTTCAACTTTTTTAATGAACAGTTTCACCAGACACAATACAATTATTGCATTGGAACTTAAGCCATTTAAGCCCATAATTTACAGTCTTATCATGTGGGGGAGTTGTTTTGCTTTTAATTTGTTGAACAATATGAACTGAAAAATTGTCAGATGAAAACCTGAAGCCAAAACAAGATGGCACTAGCTGTTAAATTCTTAATATCTCTGAAAGTCTTGTCTTTTTTGAAGAACTGATCTCTTTTTCCTTAGAAAGGGTGGTTTGTATACACTAGGAAAATTATGTGCCTGTGAGAAAATGACATGCAGGTTTCATCCTTGATCCAAGACTTTTGCAAAATTAAAGCCCTTTTCAATCTATGATTTAAAAAATTATTTTAATAGCAGATAGTATGAACTGGTCCAAACCACCAAAGGCTTCGCTGTTTTTCTCTGACACAGATCTCTGTAGTTTTCATGCCTTTGTGGCTTCAAGATTGTATTGCTGCAGTACAGAGGGACCAGGAGCTATAGCTATGGCAACCAGTGCCTGGTAGGTAACTGACAGCATGAATTACAGACTCTCTAAGGATTTGCTGCAGGTTGGTCTCCCTGCTGGTCTGACTGCTCATTTTGGTTTTGACCTTCAGGACGAGGACCAACATCAAGGCCTTTTGTGTTCCTAGTATTCATCCTTCTGTAAGGATCTCTAAAGAAGTTTCATAGATAAACAGGCACAGAAAGGTCTAAACTGTTTTAGATGGGTCATATTTATTGTAATTTTTCAAGTGAGACAAATTGTGTCTCATTTTTGGTTTTATCAGTATTGCTATTTCTACTGTAGCACTTTTACCATCACAATTAGTCCATTCAGCAGGGTATTTTTCACAACCCTGATTGACTCAGTGGTGTAAGTAAATTCTAAAGTCAAACTCAACCTCAAGTATAGCTTTTATAGAAAAGATGAGGTGGGGATTAAGGTGGGATACGAAACATCCTTGTTTCTATTATTTAGGTTATGAAAAGATTATCTGAATTAGGAAGCCCATTTGTAACCCTGACATTAAAAATCCTGGTCCTCCATAGTCACATAGTCACATAGTCATTGGAGAACATGTTTCATAGCAGAATCATAAATGCCAAGAGACTGAAAGGTGGAACAGAGGAAAAAATAATTTCTTAAAAATAATATCTGCAACTTGCTGATAAAATTATAAGAAAAATTAAACTGATGTCCCTGAGTAATGTGTGAGAGGTAGTGATGCAGAACCTGAAATTCATTTTCAGGTCTCCTCACTCCCCAATACCCAGTTAATGCTGGTTAAAATATTTCTTCAATCAGAGTTTAGTATCTCTGTTGACAATGTAATTAGACTTCTTCTTATGAAAGCTGTTGGCCATTTTTCTAAAGTTCATCTGCCAGTGGTTATCTATTCACAGCTGCTCAACCACGTGCATTTAAAAACAAAACTGAATGTGCCTCAACACTTATACCTTCAGCCAAATATCTTGTTGGTGCAGATATAATATTGTGTAATAATAATAACAATGACTCAACTGGGCAATCCAGGACACACAATCTGACATTATATGCAATTAAATAGCTGTTGTAAATATTTTAAGGAAAATGAAATTAATTTTGTAAGAAAATGAGAACTATAACTTTGAACAACTTTTAGCAGTCATAGACAAAAACACCCCAAGCCTTTATCTGAATGAAGCAGTTCATAGTATAGAAGATCTGATAGATTTGGTGAATTTCTTTATAGTGCTGAGATTACATACAGAATTTTATTGCTCAAATACCATCTGCAAACAGTAAAGTATAATGCTGGATTATTAACATACATTAATACAGAGTATTAAAATAGGAGTAAAATACATTTACAAAAACAACCACAGTAAGGTAATTTTACCACAGTAAGGTGATTTTAGAAATGAACACAATAAAGAAATTTACAGGGAAAATCCCTGTAAAATGTTTTTGCAGTTTGCTGGGTTCACAATATACTCAGATTCACTTAATTTTAAATAAAAATGACATAATAAAATTCAGCACAGTTATAACCCTTACTGAATTTAAGTAAATCTATTTGGAAGACCAGTGCTGAAGAATTATTTTTTTTTTTCTGGTAACTACTAGCTACTTTCTCTAGTGTCTGGTTTCACTACCATGAAAAAATTTTCAGAACCCATCAGTAGAGTTCCCAAGATTGGGTCTTACCTGGTATTATTGATGAACTATAGCTAAGAAAAGAGAATTATTTACTTGGTGATTTTTGCACAAGAGCATAAAGAAAGTGTGCTAGATAAATGTGTTTACAACTGGAAAAAACACCACCAAGAATGGAGAAATTTTTTTTCTTAATTATTAATAATCTTTTTATAGATCTAATTCAGATCTCTTTTCCTAAATATTTCATGTTACTGTTACTAATGACACAAGTGGACCAGTCAGATGCAATACCATTTTCCCAGTTTCTATTGATTTTAGAAAGATTTCAAATGAATAGATTTTTGTGTCACAACTGTTTAGGATCATACAAGAGTTGCAAACATGTAGGAAAGGAATATGTGTGAGGAGGTAATCCATGATAGTTTATTGCTCTATCAGTTTTTGTTCCTAAATAATCCATGACAAGCACATTTAAATTTACTGAGAAACCTTTATTAAAGAAGGTTTTACAGACTCTTAATGGGTCTGATTCATGGCAGAATTATAATAATATTTATTTTAATTCTTTTCAATGTGCTATTTAATTGGTATTTCCTGTGCTTCTTCCAGTCCTCCTTCTAGTGGATACATTGAGCAGTAAAAGATCATCTTTTTATAACCAGCTTTCATGTATAAAGAGAGTTAACAAGTCCTGCACTCTTTCGGATTCTTCACCTCTCTCCTAGGTCTCATTTTCTAAGCCATATTTATTGTTAATTTTCTTCTCTGAATACTAACAGTTACTAAACCTGTTGACCAAAGAAGTCAGTACATACACAACTTAAGTATTTTCATGTTAGTAGTGTAAATTGTCAGCACAATAAACACCAAGGAAATAATAAGGAATAATAAACACCAAGGAAAAATTCTCTCCAGTTCTGAAGAGTATTGTGTTCATGGTGTCAAATAAGGTCATAAGGTCTAAATGAGTTGACTGTGTTCTACTGTACATTTCCATGGTTGAAAAAAGTGTGTAAAGTATATTCTGGCCCTCTCAATAGAAGAAAAATATCCACATCATCATCA
>VXBA01005659.1:2762008-2806588 GCA_013399895.1 Serilophus lunatus
CCCCCCCCCCCCCCGAAATTAGAATTCTTACTTTGAATGTGGAGAAACCTACAGCTGTACTGCATCAGATAGAGCTGTGAGGGGTTACTAGGATAGTACCTCCTCTCTTCTTTCCTATTCCTGATGACAGAAATTTATTATGGCTTTTTATTTGATACAGTGTCCTCCTCAAACTGGTGCAGGTTTTTTTCCTATGTTCAGTCTGCATGTTTTAATTGAAATATGCAGCTGGTTGATCTCTGCTTTGCTGAAGTGAAGGTCTAACTAATTATATCAGTGAGTATTCTTGACCTTGGCTTGATCTGGTTCCGAGTCCTCAGTAGACTATCAGTCAATTTTCAAGTCTGATACTTGTAACTTTCATAAATATCCAGCACCACTATGATAAAATTCAGTTCTGTGCTGTGTGTCAGACCCCCACAAAAGAGCTGCCTCCTTCCAGGAGACTCCCAGGTAGTACACTCAGCCTGAGGTACACTAAATTCACTTATTTGAAACAAATAGCATATTGAAGATTGTTGTTAAATATAAAGTAATAAGCAATTTTGTCATGTGATTTTGCTCTCTAATTTTTATAAAAAAAAAAGGCTTCAGGGTTTTTCAGGGAAAAAAAATGTCCATAATTGAAATATAGTAATTTTTTTCTGGCTTTAGAAAATAAGCAACTTGAACATTACAATAATTTCACGTACTTAATGTGTGTACATAGTCATGTGACAACACTATCCTCTAGTGGCAGTATGTGTTAATACAAGGCTCAGTCTACATCAATGGGAACTGGTTTATTTGTGTTGCAAAGATGGTGTGTTGGCCTCATTATTATTTATAAATTCAGAGTTTTGATTTAGATAACACAACAAGGAATAATTTAGCAAATGTTGCAAATAATGTGATAATAATACATCCTTCAGCCACCAACGTTAGCTGCACTACATGTATTTTATGTGACTATTAAACAGATTATATGATTTCTTACAGTTTTCCAGATTATTGAATTTCTGTAGTTGTATTCTGCTATGGTCGCTTTTTCACAGGTATGGTGTTTAGCTTCATTGGACCACTAACTGGTTTTTAGTCTTCTCTTGAGCTCTGGTAAAAATGTAATTCTTATAGTGAGAGTGTCTCTAGGCATTGTTATCCATATCCTTAATTTCTTTTTTTTCAGTTTCAAAACATTTCAAAAAATCCAGTGAATGGCTGAAGTAAAAATAAGGAAAGGTAAACTTGTTGTAAGAAAATAAACCTGGGGATTTCCATGTATCAGTTTTTTCAAACTTGCCCACTAAATGGGCTGGTCTAGACTGAAAGTGCATTTGCTTACTATGAAGATAGGTGTTACAAAAAATTAAATTATTTCTCATTCAATCTCTAAAAATGTCTCTGCTCTGAAAGTTTGGAAATTTATCTATGTTAAATATCATACGTCATCTTTTTTTTTGTTTTGTTTTGTTTTGTTTGGGCTGGTGGCTTTGTTTTTTCTTTTTTGTTGTTGTTGTTTGTTTGCTTTGGTTTTTGTTTGTGTTTAGTTTTGTTTTTATAATTCTGACATACTTTGCAGAAATGTTATTTAAATATTTCATGATGTGTTTTGGGAATAAGGAGGTTTTGATGCTTCCCATTCCTTCATGCCCCACATAAATCCAAGGCAAAGTGAAAGCAGGAAACAGAGAAGACCCAGTTAAAGAACAACTTTGGCTTTTGTTATGGTATGATTACTACGAGTGAGGAGCAGAACAGATAGGAATGAACACGTTGATGTTTCTATTTTTCTGATTTTACTTTCAAAGACATACAGGCAGCTCACTTGTGTGTCAGATCCAGTTAGAGGAACTCATAACTGACTTATCAATGCTTTCCTTTTCCTTCTCCATACCCAGGTAGTTGGGAAATATGTTTTAGGAGATGGGATTGGATGGATGCCCTTTAAAAGTTGCCATTTCATGCCCAGTAAAGTATAAACATTGGATACTAAAGGGTTTATACTGTCATTATATGTATTATATAATTCATAAAAGTTCCTTTTTCTTTATAAACTAATTTTCTAATTCAAAAGTGTATTTTTTCCTATAGTGCCAAGGCTTTTTTTGTTCAGTACAAAGAATTCAAGGTAATTATTTATTAATTAATTTCCATGTGAATTTTCCTTAAAACACAAAAAGCAAAAATAAGAACATAAAAATGCAGTATTCTTTTCCCCAGCATTCAATTTAGATTTCAAAATGTTTGTATTGCTTATTTTCTTTTTTTCTTTCAGGTCTGTGTTTGACCCAAAGGAGATACTTGATTTGGACACTTCATGTTCTCAGAGAAAAGTCGTTGTCTTGTTGCCTTTGTTCCACGATCCTCTCAAGCAATGTTTGCTATAATCATATAAACTGCAGTGGTAAACTGCGATATGAAAACATAACATTTGTGACAACATTGTAACCACAGAACAATAACTCAAGAACTATTCTTTTGACTGAAACAACAACTATTTTTAAAGTGTCAGTAAAGACTATTAGTGTTATGATGGTCAGATGTAACTATGCAATGAACACTGTTATTTTAAAAGTGTCATGTGAAGAATTCAGATGTTACTACACTTGCAAGATGTAGGGACTTGTGGAGTTATGGAGCCTTATGGAGTTTAATTCCATGTCACATTGCTAGTGACAAAATATTGTATAATAGCAGATCATAACACTGTGTTTCATGAATTAACAGTGTCCAGTCCCCAAAAATGCAGTTAGAAGTTTACATTGCAGATTGGCTAACTATGAAGAGCACCATCTGGTGATTTTGTTGGCAGTGTTTGAGTCGTCAGTGAAGATTAACTTGTCCTTTTTCCTCCAGTTCTTCTTTGAAAGTTGAGCATTGTCACTGTAAAATACAGAGAAGTCTCAGAATTTATGCCTCTGCTATGTGGGTTCTGCAGATAAATAAAGAAATGAAAAACAGTATCATAAAAAAATGTTTAGAATTCCAGTGCAATGCTTTTCTCGGTGTGTTGTTGAACTATAGAATAGTCATTAGAAGAGGACTATAATAACCATAGACTTTCTTATCTAATGCCGTATTTTCAAATGGGATTTGACTGCTAGCTCTGCAGAACTGAATTAGCAGGGCAAAAAACACAGGAAGAATAGCCAAAACTCCTTGGATAATGTCCTTTTTGTTGACCTATAACACACTTCAATTTTTCTGCCCATTTAAAATTTGAGCTGCTTGCTGATTTACACAAAAAATGAGCCCAATAATGGCAGTGTTCTCTTCTATTAGAAATCTGTGAAGAAATACGGGAAATAAAATCATGTATGTATTTCTCACAGGTGGCTGAAGAGCTACAAACTCATGTGCAGGCAATAGTTGCATACCAATGATCTGTAGAATGTGAACTTGCAATCTAGCACAGTTCTGCTCTGTTTCCACTAATAACCACATGAACAAACCATAGTGGTACAGCAACATGTTGCATGGAGTACTCAGAGTATCAGATCTTTCATATGTGAGTGTAGCACTTAACAAATGGCTTCACTGAATTCAGTTCATTAGGGCAGGTGTTCTTCGGTGGATAAGTTATCATCTTACCCTGAGTAGAGCAGCAGAGTCCTATGGCTAAGAAACCGTGTGGGCAAAATATCTCTCTTTTTCTAGTGTGACTGAAAACATTAGAAAGAAAAACTCAGCATGTAACAAAAGAAAGGATAAACAAATACTTTGAAGGGATTGATTTTGATTTGCAGAGGCTACTTTTCATTGCAATTTCAATTACACCAGTGGGAAGTATGGCTTCTCTTTCTCTCCACTGACACTATCCCATACATCTGGAAGCAATCAGTCTTAAAAATGGGCACTGAGATCTTAAGTTAGAAAAAGCAGACCAACTCTATGTGGCAGAGCTATGACAAGAAATCTGAAAATCTGTCTTCTCTGCTTTCAGTTGCTGTCATTTAGATTTGATGCAAATCTGTATAAGTATGAACTCACTCTTATATGTATTGCTGCTCAAGCTAAATATCTGGAAAGTATTAAGAATTACTTTTTAATATAAATTGAATAGACAGATCATATAAGCATGTGCTGAGAATTTATTTGAATTGAATAGCTACATAAGAGCCTTAAAAAATTTAAACCCTAAAGTATAGTTAGGTGTAGCTGCAAAGTAGTCTTTATATTGTAGAACCACAGAGAGCAGAATCCTCTGCTCCTTTAGACTCTTCTTCAAATGATTAATCTTTCTAGAGGAAAAGAGCCTTTTGATTTCCTATAATGTGAAGATAGAAAAAGTGTATATGCTAAGAAAGGCTATTTTATAACTGAATAATTTTCTTTATGTGGTGGTATATTTTTTGTATCAATTCATTTGCTACTTTTGAAAATTAGAGTGTTTTCAATGTACACCTTTTCAAATCTTACATGAGGAAAAGAGAAGTTGACTGGTGACACTGAAGAAGAAGCTATGTCCCCACTTTTCACTTTTTAATAATATTTCATATTGTCAGTAGCATGAAATGAGAAAACTACTATTTTGTTTCGAAGTAGAAGAGAAGGACAGAATATGGCCACTTAAATAAAAATAGTAGTCCTATTTATTGAAGTGGGACTATGTAAGACAATAAGTATTCAGTATTGTCAAAAAGGAAAATTATTCCTGATCTGGCTCTGGGAGCCATTCACTATTAAATTTCATGCTTTATGTTTTAAAATTGAGAACCTTTAGATGTGAGGGGGGAGTTGTTTCTTCAAGTTGAAAGTGACACCATTTCCAGGTGCATGTTTTTTACCGCCTTTCTCTGAAATAGAAGTTGTTGACTATGGGAGAGACTGAAGAACATGGTGTTAAAGTCATCAGGTTTGGGCTGGGAGGTCATGTTTTTATATTTGAATAAGTTAACAAATCAAACAGATGTGGAATAAAAAATAAATCTAAATTAAGAGAGAGTTCTAAATGTTTTGGTCAAAATATTGTGTAACAAAAGTACTAGCAGACAGAGGAGTCACACAGCTTTTCCAGGGAGTGCCTTTTTCTGTACTTCAGCAGGTCTCTCCTGGGAAACCGTGCTACAAAAATTGCTGGTAACAGACTCTAACAAGACTAAGTGCTTTATGAATAATAAGCATTTTGCCTAAACCAAGTAATCTAAAATAATATTAATTCTTAAATTTTTCTGAGTGATTACATGCCTTCCTGTTCTCTTTAGGGCAGAATACCTATTCATTGATATAATCTTTAAAAAATAATGATTAAATTCTTCATATTTCTTCACTGTTTGAGAATACAAACTTGTGTATAGAGAAATTAGCAACATCAGTCAAATGTTGTTTTAGAAATATTTAACTAAATACTAATATCTTCTGTGATTTTTTGCTTGTTTAATAACTTATAAAAGTAACTCATTGCTATTAATAATTTTTAGGAGATTTAAAAATATCCCACATGATTTTACACTCTAACCATTGTTTCATTAAGTGTCTGATGTTTATAATACCAGTTTTTGAACTAATTTACTACTCAAAGGGAATAAGTTGATGCTTTGAGAGACGTCATACAGCAATTTTGTTACTGATCATGTTTCTTTTGAGGAATGAAGAACATGACTCCATAATGTTACTTTATCACTTAATCATAACAGTCTTCAGTTTCTTCATTGCCTTCCGAGTTGTTTTGTATGCCTGGACCCATCTACTGTGAAATTATTTTACCCTTAAGAGTGTCTCACATTGTTTTTTTGCCAAATAAAAGTTTTTAGCACCTTACATTCTGTTCTTTAGAAGTATCAGAGAGGGTGAGCCACTAAGCCAAATTCCCTTCAGGATTTGAGAATGTGACTCTGTAATCTTGTGTAAAGAGGCATTAACAATATTAGTCACAGTACTCTGCTTTTTCCATATTCCTGACTAGTCCCTGGTGTGTGGCTGTCCTTGCACAATCAGAGTTCTCATTGGCATTAACAGATTTATCAAATCATTCTAAAAAAGTATTGAGAATTGAGATTTGTAGAACACAAATCCAGTTGCTAACAGAAACGGTATATTTTATTGTGATTTACTAATGCATGCAAGAGTTGCACAAAAACCTTTGGAATTGTGAATTAATACTATTTTATAGTAGGAGATGTCTGGGTGGGGACCAAGGGCAGGATTTTAAGTGGCTGGACTTCACTACTGTAAATAACCAAATTTATTTATAAGCACTGCATGTCTAAGAACTGTATGATAAAAGTGTTGAATGATGAATCATAATATGCAATAGTAATGGACTGGTTTTTGTGGCAAAGGACCAGCAGGGAGAATCTAAGAACTTTTAGGTTCTAAATTGACTTTTACATCACATCTTGCAGCATTACAAAAAGAGGATCACTCAAATTCCTCACTCTGTGGTCTGTGCTTGCTTCCCAGTTCATAGAATCATAGTTTGGAAGGCACCTTAAAGATCATCTACTTACTAACTTAGACTGTAGGAATTGGTTATACTGAATACCAGAGAGCTGGGAGTGATTTTTTGATCAGAGAATTCTGTCTAGAGAGGTATCCAGTTGTTGTTGTTGGATTTTGTTTGTTGTTTTTTTTTTGCAATCAAACAGTGCTGTAAGAGCAGACTGGATCAAAAAATGTGCCTCCAGAGGTGACTTAGAGTAGCTGACTTAGTTAAGGGTATATTTAATAAAATGTCTGTTCCATTCAGTTTTATCATCAGAAGAAAAACACCTGGATGAGGAGCCCCAGATGTGGTCCTTACTGTGTTTTCTTTACCCTTTCATTTGTTGCTTTGTCATCTTTGTGAATTTTGATTACATATGCTCAGTCTGCAAATGAAGTATCAGGTGTTTTCTTGAGTACTATTGACAATTTCCACTTCTCTTGAATGTTGATATTTTATCTTCCCTTAATGTTTATTTGACTGCTTAAAATGTTTGTTAAATTCTTTTAGTCAGTGTAATATAAGTTGAAGATTATACAAATGAATAGAGTTGGGGTTTTTTCCTCAGTTGTGTCTCTGTTGCTTGAATTCCATACTGATTTCAGTGAAAGACAAAAATTGATTTCATATCACAAGAAGAATTCTGAAAACTGTGTGGTATCAAGAATAAGGGAAACGATGAATTAAAGAATATTTACTATTAAAATCTATTGACATAATAACCTTATGTATTCTGGATATGTATGCTTATGACTTATGTAACATTATGGAGTTTGTTCCAGATGGAATTATTTTCACTTGTATTTCCTTATAATTGCTTTGGATTATTTTTTTGTGTGTGTTTGAGTGTGAAAATAACCTTTGGTTTGGAAACTGATTACATTTAAACGCTCCAAAACTAGTGACAGGTATGTGACTCATCAATAATTCTTTTACATGGTATAGATTGAAAAGTAAGTTTATATCAAGGTGAATCGATTGCATGTTTTAAGATCAGCAATAATGTAACAATATCAAATTTGAGAAGAGAATGGTCAGCATTTTTTAAGATTCTTATCACTAATTCATTGGAAAGAATGAGTTGTGAGTATGTTAAAATGCAGTTCCTACATGGGATAAGAACATTAACTTTTTGATTAAAAAGAACTGTTAGACCATTCAGGTTTACTATTTACTGAAATTTGTACACAGTAATTTTGATTTATTTAGTACCAATAATCTAAGAATGTGTAGGCACTTAATAGATATTAATACAGTAACTATCTGATTACTCTGATAAGAATATTCTTTCTCTAACAGAAAAACAAACAGAGGCCTGGAAAGGAGATGTGATGGTTAAACACTAAAAAGCAGATCTGTTAAAGAAGCTGGGAAACGTTAACCTGAGTGTCAAATAGTACAGTAGATGTGCTTTACCTGTCTTGCTAACTGCTTTCTTTCCTTAGCTACTAATGGACGTGTGGATAGATATGAAAACTCAGTTCATAGTTCATTTACTTGGAAACAAAACACACAGTGATTATACTCATGTAGATAGCAAAAACCACAGTTTTAAACAAGCAGTATCTCAAACGGAGGACACTTTTTTCTTCCTTTACCAATCCCCTTGAAATTAGGAATTTGCTGGTTAAAAAGCCAATAATGAAAAATCCTGCACTGCTGTTTCCACAATTCAGATTCCAGTTGGACAATCTTCCACTCTGACTCTTCTAAAACTTAGTGGGAGATGTATTGATTACTTTAATAACAGACTTTTTAAGGAATTAATAAGCTGAATGTTTGTATAGTTAAATGCACTAGGATCTCTTAAAGTCTGAAACTTTTGAACACATATTTGGAAGCTTAGGTGCTAAGACGTGACTCCTTAACACCTTTGTAGGCTCACAAAGAATCACTTTGCTGCCTATGTTCCAAAAAGTTCAAGTCATGTTTATTTTGGGATCTAAATGTGTTTAGGAATGTAGCCTTTTTGCACTAGTGGCTAATTTGCAGTAAATTTTACTAGTTTATTTGATGATCCCTAAACAAAGTCCAGTCTGAACAAAATTACAGTAACCAGATGACAAAGGTAAACTCTAATCCATATTTTAGCATCATGACCTATGAGAATTCAGTCCTGATATTTTTAAAAATATATAAAGATCTCCTTACAGATGACAATAGAACAATATCTCAGAGAGAAATGTGACTGTATTTACTCAAGAATTTTCCATCCTTGCAAATTTTAGTGAGAATTTTATTGCCTTGTTTTTCAGAATTATTTTAGTTTCTAAAACTGATGATATAGAATATAGAAACTACACTCAACATCTTGGGGACAGAGACTGTAGGGCTTTGAGGGAAGATGGCAGTAGGCATCAGTGAGTTTTGGACAGTATTTGTTGTTACAAATGGACATTATTAGTAGAACTGGTAAAAACAGAACTAAGCAAGCACAAAGGGGCAAATAAGGATAAAAGGCCACATCCTGCAAAGTGCTGAGCATGTTTTGAAGTGCTGCCCTTCAGTCCTGTTGACTCCTGCATGCAAGGAGAGAGGATTGAAAGAACGTGTGTGTGTGCATGTGTGTGGAATCAAAGAACCTTATTTGAACCTGTTTTTGGGGTATAGCCAAGTACTTTAAGTCAAGACGATAGTCAGATGCTTGGGCTATAGAGTTACTTAAAGCAAAAGAAAAAAAAGGAGTGTAGCTGCTTTGGTTTTGATCTTGCTCATGTGATAAAAGTTCCAATAGCTTTCGATCCTATTGGCAGATCCAAAGACCTTCTCTCATTATATTTATATAAATGTTAATAACTATTTCAGTGTTATTAATGATGGCAAGATTTGAACTCATTAAAGGTGGGAAATTTGTGGGATTAATTTGCTCCAGCTTCTATTTGCCAAGAGAGCATTTTCCCAGCATTATTCTTTCTCCATATATATTAACTTTGTAATTGTGGATCAAAGCCTACTCAGCTTTGGATGTATTAAGTGAATCTTACTGAAATAGAAACTCTGAAAGGCATTTTCTGCCAAAAAATGTAAGTGGAGAAGTCACGATTGAGTTCAGCTTATTAAATCTGTTTACTCAGTGTGCCTAAGTCTTTCTGGAATGTAAAAGAAAAAATAAAACATGGGTATCCTTGGGCAGTGGACATGACAAGTAGTACATTTTTAAAGAAATAGTCCTGGCATATAGGTTGAAGAAACACCAACAGTACAGAACAATAAGCGAGACCTCCTAAATATATTGCCTGTAAATGGCTCTTTGAGATGAAAATTATTCAGAAAATGTAGAAACTGAGAACTTCAAAGTCCAGTACTTTATGTTCATCTGAATATAAGAATTCCATCTGGTCCTGTATCCTGTCTCTGAAAATTACTGATACATTTGTGCTTTCAAAAGAAGGTGTAAAAATGTACAGGAAACTACTGTGGCTGGCATTTTGCTGAACTCTAATTGCTAATATAATTCAACTTTTAGTAGCTCTTTCCATATACAAATAATAATTGTATGCATCTGCCCTATTTATACTATTTCCATATGAATATTTACATATAAGTTCATGACCTCATTTACTTCATGTAGTTTAGAATATCATATCAGTCACATGAAATGAGACTAAAGGTTTATCTAGCTTAATATTGCTTCTCACCTGCTATGTGAGAATTTTGTTGGTGAGCCTTATTATTTGCAGAGCAACAAAACCCAGACTATTCTTCTCTGTCAGCCTCCTTATTTGCATTAATGATCTTAGTCATCTCAACATTAATATTAGTCATCTTTCGCTTTCAGTCTTCTGGTTTTTTTAAAGTGCAGCATCTTGGTGTTTTTTGTTTTTCTTTTCATAGAAATATAGAATCATCAAAACTGGAAAAGACTACTAAGGCCATTGAGTCCAACCCTTAATTTAACACTGCGAGGTCGACCATTAAACCATGTCCCTAAGCACCACATCTACATGGCTTTTTATATACTTCAGGGATCACGATTCCACCACTTCCCTGGACAGTCTGTTCCAATGCTTGACCATCCCTTCTGTGAAGAAATTGTTCCTAATATCCAATATAAACATCCCCTGGGGCAACTTGAGGCTGTTTCCTCTTGTCTTATCTTTTGTTACCTGGGAAAAGAGATCGACACCCAAGGCTACAACCCCCTTTCAGGTAGATGTAGAGAGCAGTAAACTCCCTCCTGAGACTCCGTTTCTCTAGGATTCCCATGATCCTCAGTCACTTCTCATAAGACTTGTGCCCCAAACCCTTCACCAGCTCCATTCCCTTCTCTGGACACACTCCAGCATTTCAATGTCTTTCCTGTAGTGTGGGGACCAAACTGGGACACAACACTCAAGGTGTGGCCTCACCAGTGCCCAGTACAAGGGGACAATCACTGCCCTGATCCGGCTGACCACACTATTTCTGACCCAAGCCCAGATGCCATTGGCCCTCCTGGCCACCTGGGCACACTGTTGGCTCATGTTCAGCCACTGTCAACCAGCACTCCCAGCCTTTAGTGCTGCCTGGAGATGTGATCCAAGGGCAGGACCCAGCACTTGGCCTTGTTGAACCTGACACAACTGGCCTCAGCTCATCGATCCAGCCTGTGCAGATCCCTCTGCAGAGCCTTTCTACTCTCCAGCGGAATGACACTCCTGACTAGCTTGGTGTCATCTTCAGACTGAATGTGTCCTTGATCCCTTCAGCCGGATCACTGACAAAGTTATTAAAAAGGACTGGCCCAAACACAGCCCTAGGGAACAGCACTGGTGACCGTCTGCCAGCTGGATGTGGCACCATCCACCACCACTCTGGTTCTGGCCATCCGGACAGCTTATTACCCAGCAAAGGGTGCATCCATCCAAGCCATGAGCAGCCATGTGAAGCTGTTCCATAATTTTATGTGTCTTTGATACTCTTTGTATAGGTTTACAGACAGTGTTTCAGAACATAAACCCATAATTTTATAGGGTCTTTTTTTCCCTGAGTTGCAATGTCCAAACTGCATACTTTGTAGATGTTGGGAACATGGTAGGTTTACAGTGTTTCAGAATTATTTCTGTCTCCTTGCTCATAGTTTACATTGTCTGCTTTTTTGAATCCTGGTGCACATTGTATTGCTATTTTCAAAGAATCATCCATAATGACTCCAAGACCACTTCTCATTATGATAACATTAACATATCATATTTTTGTATGATGTCACTCTATGTATTATGCTGCTTTTACTGATTTTATGCATCCATGATCCATTTTAAGAACATTAGAATGATTACACTAGGTTAGACTAAAGGTTACCCTGGGCCAGTTTCCTGTCTCCACCACTGGCTAAAAGAAATGTTGATGGAAAAAATCCTTTAGAACATGGCAATCATGTATTGTTACTTTGTCAGAATATTCTCCCCAGCTCCAGCAGTTTGCAGTTCAGGAAATTCCAAAGTCAGAGATACTGTCTTTGTAGTTAATGAATTTTACTTCCTGTACTCAATATGGTATAATTCTCCTGCAAATGCTAGCACTAAGTTTTAGATTTGAATGTCCTGCCTAATTTTTATCACCAATAATGCTTCCTCCTCTTCTGTCCATATAGTGTTAGACTTAACTGAAGTCATAAAGCCAATTAATTTTCATCAAACTTTTAAGTTTCCATAGAAACTCAGTCAAGTGATCATTCCACTCTCATTTTGTGAGGTCAAATGTAGTTTGTCTTTTTCCTTAAATCCCAAACTGTTTAATTTCCTACTTTTGCTTGTTTGGCCTTTTTGACTACCAATTTTATTTCACACAAGGTAGAAAACACTTATTTGAGGAAGAGATTAATGGAATTTGAGGCATCCTTTGACTGTTTAAGCCAAAGCATGCTGCTGCTGAAACTGTAGAAATTCACGGGTATTCCAAATGTATTCTGTACCAGCTGCAACTGTTTAAGTAATTCACTATTTTTTGAGGAATTGTGATATGAATAGGGATAAAAGTGGAAAGAACTGATAACTGTTTTGATTTAAAATCTTTCCGTGTAACCCTTTATTATGTTCACATGGTATTTTTGCAAAAAATACTGTATTTAAGCAATTAGTCTTTAACTAATGATCTGCCTGAAAACACAACGGCCTCTTGTCTCATGTTACATATAGAATTAGAGACTGCATTTTTGAAATTAATGAGTTTTTGCTTTGACCTGCTTTATAAGGAGCAGGACCTTGAACACCAAGGTGCAGCTGGACCCATTGAAAAATAAAAGGCTGTGTGAGGTGGTTTTTCATGTGATCAAATACAGAGATAAAAATTGTAGCACTATTTATATTTTCAGTGCTATTTAAGTGCTGAATTCCTAATGTATACTGGCATTGTACAGTTTTAAGGGTGATACTGTGTGCAACAAGAATTATTCCTTTGAACCGCTTCATATTTTAGTCATGGTATGTTGGTTGTGGCTTAAGGAAAGAACTGACACGCAGTTTACCTTGTGGGAAGAGGATTCTCCTGGTATTTCCCTATTACTGGATAATCTCTTTGATGAGGAACAGTCCCCAAAATTCTGTTCTCCCCTCTAAGTCTGGCGCTTGCCCTAAATCTATATTTATTTGAAGAAACGGGCCCCCAAAAATGCCTTTCATATTTAGCACTGATGTTTTCATTTACTGGCTAATCAACCTTTTTAGAGACTGTACTCTTTCTTCAAAGTTTATTGTTACTGGGGTAAAAAAATGAAGTCATAAATATGCCCTCTAGTCTTAACCAATGTTTGTCCTTGAGCCACAAGTTCTTGAAATGGGTCCATGTTAGCTATTAAAATGGATTTGCTACAGCACAGGCACTCAAGATCCAAAATTTTGTCTTTGCAGTATTAGTAGAGGAGTGTTGTTTCTCCTTTCCTTGCTACTCAGCTTATGTCATGTAAGGAAATTCTCTTGTTGGAAGGGAATGCCTTGCAGAACTTCTTGAATTAATATATTGCCTTTTGCTTCTCCTGCACTAAGGATTTAGTCCAAAGCCTCATTTCAGTTGTGCAGAACATGCAAAAGTTATGTCCCATGACCAAGCCTGCATGTGGGATTCCTTGGTTCCCTTAATTAGGGCCATGTTTCTCAAGGGTTTTCTCTTGGTTGTTTAAGATGCAAATACTGTGTTAAAGGCAGCTAGACTCTGAAGTTTCCTTCTCATGAATTAAGAAGTCTTTTGTATTTTCATTTTCCCTTTGATCACTAAAAGAGAAGCCCATACCAGGGAGTCTCAATTCTCCACGTTGCTACCTAGTGGTATGTATGTGCTTTACTACAAGGCTGCCTGCTTCTTGTACTATCTTATGTAGATCAACTTCCTCTCTCATCAGGCTAAGTGAGCTTGCTTATTTCTCAACCTCATTGCAGTGTTGGCTGCTGAACTATTTGGCTTTGTTTTCTAGACACAGATTCAAACGGCTTCTTCTCTCTGTTCTTTTGTTCTAATACTTTCTTTTCTCTTTATAATGAAGGCCAGACTGTCTCTTAGCAATGACATCACTCCAGACTGTTCTTGATATGGCAGTCACAGGTTCCCATTCTTTTGTGTTACCTGTTTCAACGGTGGTGAATTTCATAGTTATGAAGCACTGGCCCCCTTAGGATACACACTATTCATTGAGAATTTGGTGGCTAATCATTCCTACATTTTCATTTCCATAATTAAAATCCACTCTGCGGTCCTAAGAACTCTTAGACCAGTTCCATTTGCCAGAAGTCTTCCGTCACAAAAGGAACAATGTTTTGCTAATTACTAATATTAGATGGTTTATGCCTCCACAGGCTTTGAAAATTGTGAGCCTTGGCCATGCGTTATTCATTTTAGGTCCTTGATTTATGCTCCCTCCCAGACAGGGAACTTGCAATAATATGGCGTCCCACACTTTCTACATTTTGTACTCAAATTTTGGGTGGAGTATCTGGCGACTAAAAGAGATTATTGAAATAACTGGTGAGATAGACTTTCTGGTTTGGGAATGTCTAGCAATCAAAGTACTTGAGACAGGAAGTCAACCAGCATTTCAGAATGAATAAACTGTCTTTTATCAGAATTAGTTAATTTCTGAAAGGGTAGACTATGGTGTCTAATGGTAATATTCTATACGACGGCATTACTGATAACCCTCAGAAAACAGTTCTTCAGGGTTCATGATGTTCTTGTCTTTTAAACATAATAACACAGAGTAACACAGAATTAACAAGGTTGGAAAAGACCACAGAGATCATCAAGTCCAACCTTTTACCCAACTTAATAACCTATCCAACACCAATCCATCATCTAAACCATCTAAACCATCTAAATCATGTCACTGAGTTGATCATCCAACCTATCCTTAAACACATCCAGAGATGGTGACTCCACCACCTCCCTGGGAAGCCCATTCCAATGGGAAATCACTCTCTCTATGAAAAAGTTTCTCCTGATATCCAATATAAACCTCCCCTGAAATGGGGAGGATAAAAACCTCCCCTGAAATGGAATCTCTGAATAACGTCTCTGGTCTAGGCAGTGCTAAGACATGCATATAAGTTCCCCATCCAAACCTCCAAACTTTTCTGCATAGCCACTGACTGCATTTTAATTTCACCAGAATCTCAAGTTCTGTGCAAACTTTAAAGTAACTAGTTTTGATATTTTCTGGAGATCTAAGCATTGTAAGGGTAACTTTTCTAGACAATCCTTGTTTACAGAATGTTGCAACTATGATCCTGATACAGATTATTTACCTAGGATTTAGTAAGGTGTGTGAATGAATGTAAGTATGAATTACAGAAGAGGCTTCTAAATAAAGCTTTCCTAGAAGGATTTCCCAGAAGAATCAATGATTTCAAACTGCTTTGCTGAATAAATTTTATTATATGTGTCTTGTAAGTACAAAAAAGTCAGTAATTTTATATTTTTGTGCCTTATATTTTTCTTTTACTGAGTTACAGAACAGCAATATCTCTTTACTAATGAAGTCAATGAGTTGTAACAAAATAATGAGTTGTAAACAAATAATCTGTACCAAAATATATGTTGGACCATCAACTTTTAGAGACAAACTTTGCTGCAAGAGTCTATTTTATGAAAGGTGATTGTTTAATGACTAATGTGAAATTCTAAGAGACAATAAAGCCTTCAGAACACATTAAAACTTCAGAACACAGTTTAAAACTGTGGAATGAAAATCATAAGGATTAATTTTGAGAATTAGTCTATGATCACTAGCAGACAGAGCTGGGGATATCAGATTGCTAACTGATAATTATCTTCACATAGAAAAACACATCAGTATCCATCTTAGTAATTTCTGGAAAAACGTTTTGGCTTTTCTTTATTCACAAAAGACTTTCTGAATACTTTTCTGTATATCATTTATATTGTTTAGACTTTTGATATAAAAATAATCCCAAATTCATTAATACAATTTTGTTTTCAGATTCTTCTATTTCCTAGAGGAGAAAAAATGTTTCGTTTTGTTATCTAGCTTCAATTAAATTTTGGCTCAAAGGGTTTTTTTTCATTGGAAACATTAGTCTGTTTCCATTCCAACTGCAGGCTAACATCCATACTTCGGGATAAATAACAATGAGCCTTCTCACAGTTTCTCAGAAGCTCTTTAGAGAAACAATAATTGTGCATGATAGGCAGCAACACAATTACAACCTGTTGATGTCAGAAGTTCTTATTTAAGAGGTATTCAGTCTCTACTTTGTGGATCAGTAATTTTTGTCCAAATTTTGTTTAGCAGTCACTAAAATATATGTTTATAAATGGCATAGTATGAAATTCTATGAGAATTATAGGAAATTACATTAGCATTTGTTCAGTGTATTGGTAACAGTGCTAGGATTCTCTCTGTCTATATTGTCATAGCTTAGGAGACATTGGTAGACCTTAAGGTCCAAGTGGGATATATCACAGATCTTCCAAGGAAAAGGAAAGAGAGTTCTGCTTAACTTCTCTGATAGTAGAAGAGTGCTCTGAGTTGGTCCAAGTCCCACGTACGCTAACTGCCAATGGCCCCAGTGGGCTGATCCAACAGCCACCGCAAAATCTCATTTTGTGCCTTCTGTTTATGCCCAGTGTCTTGTAAGTGGTGGATAAATGGGATAGAGGGCACAATACTGGAGTTGCACCATGGGAAAAAAAAAGGCTTACTGCATTTTTCTTAGAGAACTGAAGGTGTCACTAAAAATCATGCAGACAAATCCATTCTTTGGAAGCTGGGACACTGGGGGAATCTAGGCAAGTGGTGAAAAAGATGAATCCTTTTGCAGCTGTGGAGTCTGATAAGCCAACATAACAAAAAACAGGGTAATTTTTTTGGTGTTAGATCTGTCTCAGTGGTTTATACATCTATGTCCTTAAAAAGTGCTAACTGTGGCTATAATTGAAGTTAGTAAGTTCTCAAAGTAGTCATTATGGTAAGCCTAAAAGTTTCAATTTCCATCTGTTATCAGATCCATGGCTTGAATAGCAAACTTTTTTTTTTTCTTAAAACTGCCTTTGTTTCTTGTGTTGCACTTGTTTGTCACTGTGTTCAGTATGTGGAAGATAAATACTTGTCACTATGAAATGTTTTAAAATTTATTTTAAATGCTTCTTCCTGAATAATTGTAGGACTCCTAATGGTCATTATTTCTGGTTCTTTGTTTAGATTGTCTAGTGATAAATATTGCTTATTTAAGTGTTTGCTTTGCATAATTCTTTCATAATGGCTTTCCTTATAATTTATTATCTCGTACTTTCTTAGATCATCTCATAGGACATAATAGTATACTTAGTGAAAGGATATAGAAAATATCTTGATAAGCCTGTTTTAATTGATATACTACCAAGCACAGTAGAGAATGTAATACAGCCTTGCATCCTTCAGTTTTCTACCTTTCGATTTTGACATGAAGTAGTTCATCCCTGGCTGGGAGACAAAATGTCTGAGAGTATTTGCAGTCAATGATCTGTCATGGTGTTAAACAGTGTATCAAGAATTTAATAAGGCAATTTCCTCTGGACCATACATTATTTTCAAAAACAATGGAAAATAATAACTTAATCACTTAATTGCTTTTAACAATGAACAATCATCTCCTACCTTTCTGCCAACAAGGGACAACAAAGAAATCATTAAACACCTACTTAGGGGGGAAAAGGCAGTTAGGAAATAGAGAAAGAGAAGGACAAATAAGTGTACAGCAGCAGGCTGAATCTGAAAGGTCAATATGTCTCTCCTGCTATACAAAATAGAACAGCCTTGTTGGGCTGGGGACTGTTGACTTCTGCTTCTGAATGGCCTTTAAATGGTGAATTACTTTAGATAAAATATCTTTCCAACATTGAACTACTGCTGAATACCTTAACTTCTGATTTCAGAGCAAGTATAATTGACATGCCGTTGTGTGACTTCCAGAGCTGGAGGAAACATTAGTCATTTATTTATATTTATGTGAGGGCTAACTATGAAACTGATTTGAGGAAGTTGTGTAACGGTCAGAGTGGAAAGTGCAGTTACTTTTGTCAAACATCTGTGGCAGATATGAATTAGCATCTTGTGAAATGTGTTTAAAATTGCTTTGCAGAATTTATTATTTTGCTGTTTTATATCCTGCTGAACAAGAGGTTAATTCCAGGAATGTTTCATGCCTCTGTCTTGCTGGCTCTTTCATCCATCAGTGGTCTCTGGCAGCTTTGCCTCGAAAAATGTATTCAAGGTAATCTGGTAATGCATAGAGAAGCTTATTGCTGTAGTTGAGTTCAGCTTCTATGGGCAACAGCACCGATAACAAAAAATGCACTTTTCCAATTGAATTTCCACATTTTCCAAGCTCTCTATACCTTGTTCACTATCTTCAGCACATGTCCGAAGGACTAATACTTTCTAATTTTTAATATTTTTTTTAAAAAATGCTTCTTTTTTTTCAATCATTTGTATTCTACCAAAGCCATAAATAAAATATCATGCACATCTGCCTGTCTTTCTCAACCAGAAAGAGCTCTACACAGAGCTTTCCCACTTTCATTTTTCACTTCATCTTTATTGGCTGAAAATCAAACGCCTTCTTGTTTACTTTGGCAGGCAGCTGAAGGTTATGACTGAGCCCCTACATTTTCTTTCTTTGTTACGTTTACAGTAGTGATGAAAAACATGAAGTTTCCTTTATGTTTTCTTTGCTGAGAATTCCTGTCAAGTAACACTGTGGACATAACTGTTCTTGGCACTCACTGCCAAAATTTAATTATCTGATGCCTGTGTCGTATTATCACTTATTCATTTCAGTCTCTTCTTATAATAGGGTCATAATGTGCCTGTAACCACACTTTCATTGCTTGTCTTTGACACCTTTCTCTTTCAGCAAAACATCTCTGGAAGAGGCATTGAACACAATAGTCGGATTCATTGCACCATCACTAACCTTTACACAATTTATGTTTTTTTTCAGCTCTTTTCCCTGTTGTATTAGATTCTCAGTTGGATGACTTTCTGTGTAAATTGTGAGACCCATTTGTTTTCCAAAGACATCAGTGGGTTTTGCATCACACTGATGTTAACTACAACATAATTTGTATTTTTCAGATTCAATATTTGAGTTTTGTGGTTTGTCATAATAATGTAACAGAAAGTAAATATTTCCTCTACCTAGTTATTTTCACTGTTTTGTGCTTGAAGATTATTATTGTTGAGTTTCTAGTGCCGCAAGTGGAATAACAAATCCCATACAAGTAGATTCAATGAAAATATTTTTACATGAGAAATATAATTGTCTAAAATTTTTCTATAAATAAGTTGTACAAGGAATGTATTTGTGTTTTATTGTACATGAATGTGTTTAATTGATTGACAGCTATTTTGTTCTGTTTATGTAATAGTGTTTGCAGGCACCAGGCTGTTTAAGGATTCCTAGTGCTACTTGGAGTATTGAAAAATGTTATGCTTGTGCTCATATTCACATCTTTAATATACCTAAGTACTTGTTACACTGTCGTATTATGTGAAAAATATATATGCATGTATGTGTATAAGTACTTGAGACAAATTAAGACTTTACAATTACTTCTAGATATAATGTACCACTCTTTGTAGAAACTGCCTAGAGTTACCTTTTAGAATCCTGAATTGGTGGGGGAAGGACTTTTACTGCATATGCATCAAAATTTTACTGCCAATTTTCCCCATCCCCATGCAGCACCACAAGAATGGCTTGTTGCCTTAAAGAAATACATAGGAATAAGTGAAGGGAAAAGTCACTAAATGCCAGAATGAGAACAACCACAAGTCTTAAAAAGGATGAAAAATAACCATTCATAATTTCATGATAAACTGAAATTCAGAAGAAAGTCAAACTGAAGGAAATAATACAACAGAAATGAAGACATACAGAATAATGTAATTAACGATCAAAACTTGTAGATTTCTGCAACAAACTCCTGTCTCTGTGAGATTTTGGCCATCTTCCTATGAGAAGGCAAGGCTTTCAGAAAGCATGAAATTCTCATGGATAAAAAGAGACTAATGTTGGTACACAGATGCTTCATTGGGTTAAGTTGTTGATCTAGAAATATTTCTTATTCCAGTAAAAGAATACGAATATATGGTAGAGTTGTAGGATATAGACTATCTGCACTTTCTCCTGCAAGAAAGAAGACTTCAGGAGACTGAGGTTTTTTGGGAATGTAAAGCCATAGAAGAGGGTTTTTCTCCTTGAGTCTGCCAGGGAGAGAAACAAGAAAATTGTCAATTAGCGTGAAGTTCAATGCTATTAGTTTAATACAGGGGATGGCAAGGATGTTTTCTTCATATGGTCTTTCAGTTATGAAAAGCCTTGGTTCTATTCCTGAACATACTTTTTGTGTGTCTTTAAATATTTTCAAAAAGATACAGATTTTCTGATCAATAATTATTCCAGACTACTTTTCCCAAGTGCTAAGTTCACTGCCTTACTCATGTTCTGCTTTGCTCTCTTTCTTCAGTTTGCGTTTTCTTGCTACTAAATAGTGCCACGTGTCATCCCAGAAATGGTTGCATTTTGTTGAGATGAGGTGAGTTTACATATAAAAGAGATATGTATGAGATATATATGAGATATGTGTGAGATATATGACATGCCTGCAAATCCTATTGACCTCACTGGAAATTTGGAATCCTGTGTAGAAGACTGGAGGTCAGCAAGTTCATTTTTATAAACCCATTGCCTTGTTTTCCTTTGAGGTTGACTCCTGAACTAGCCAGTAACAGAGTTCACTGTCTAGAATTTTCCTTAGCAGTCTTAGCTTATCCCAGAGCCAACATCTGTGTTCTTCCTTTAAATCCTCATTTGAGGGAAACTGGCTCACTTGGCAGACAGAGTTACTGGGACAAATATAACTGGACCTCAATGTAATTCCCTCATGGGCAGATGTAGGCTGATGTTTTTGCTACTGCTTGTTGTTTGTCAAGAGGTTGTCTCTTGCAAGGCCAGGTTGCATGTTACTTAGGTTATAAAACTTTGATGTACAGTGTAAAACAGGAGAAATACGTGAAACCTGAAAAATGAAGAATCCATCATGGTTTTGCTCCTGTGATTTTCTGTTGGTTTGGGACTTAACAATTTGATTTTGGCATTGTACTTGTGTTCATGTCAATAAATAAGATATCTAAACCTCTAGGGAATTACTGTCTCTTAATCAAGGCCATCATTAAAGTCTGTACACAGAAATGGGCCTAGAGACTGCAGTTATTGCCAAAACCGCAGAAGCCAAAAAAGAACATCAAGATTTTAAAAAACATTCCTGTAAGACATTTACCAATGTTATGCAAGTCTTAATCCATCTCTTCCACTGTTTCTTTCTCTTGATTGAGAGCATAAGGTTTCCCTTGTTGATTGTGAGCTGTGTTTCTTGTAAGTCAAGAGAAGCTTCTGGAGAAGCACATAGGATAGATGCCTTTTTTCAGCTTGATGTCCTACGCCTCAAGGATTCACTTGGACTGGATGTCATATTCCTCACAGATTTGCAGTCTGCAGAGCCCTGATTAAGCGAGGCTCTTATTTGTTTTTAGTAGTCTCAGATTTCACTTCATGACTGCCACAGCAAGTTTGGAGGGCCTGTGAAGATATTAAGATATTAAATCTTCATCTGAAATGTGTTTATTGCATGTTCATAGACTGAAATGTGTTTACTATTATGTGCATAGAACAGGCATAGTTATATAAATCATTATATATTAATATATGTATAAGCTTATATTATTTTCTTTCGTTGCATTTTCTTGTTGCTAAGAACCATTCAGTCTAATTTGTATGTACAGTGTAAGAATACATGCAAAAAAATGCGTGATAATAGTGGTATTAGCAGAAACCTAATGGAAGCATCCTCTTCAGGGTTTGGACCTGCCTGGTGTTTAGTATCACATGGTCATTAGGTTTCAAACAGACTGTGTATGTATTATATGCACATACAAATACACTGAAAATCAGACCTCAAATCTTACTTTTTCTATATTTCCAAGTTTTCTCCACTTCCCTCAGTAAAGCTAACAAAGTTTGAAATTAAATTGTTGTCTTTGAAATGAAATAAATTGCAGAAAACAGTAATTAGTCATGAATCTTCTTTTAATTCTTGTACGAAATTTGAACATATAATCAGCAGTGGTGAGGGCAAAGAAGAATAGCTCGGGAGTTAAATTGACCTGAAGGACATTCTTTTTACTGACTTCTGTATCTTTCTTGAATGAAAAACAAACAAATAAAGCTCAACAAACAATCCACACAATTGGTGCACAGATGGTAGAGAGCAGAACCAGATTCCTATGCAGAACTGTAAAGCTTTCATCCCATGCAGTTTCTACACTGATACAGATTTTACCCATCCATCTGAGCTGTTAAGTTTTTTGCACTGAGTGTGAGACTCATATATTTGGCTCCGGCATCTGCGCACCCCCACAGATAAGGGTATGTCTTACAGACTTTCCTAGCACAGTGCCAGAATCTTTCTCCTGCTCCATGACCTGACATACCAGCTGCAGGTGGTTGGCAGCTCCTCTCATCCCCTGCCTCTCAGGGTGCTGGTCTGCCGAGTGGGACAGTTTGCTGGGCTACGTGTCCACCAGTTCTTCCCGTGGTGTTGGGCTCCGAGGAACCTGCTTCCTGGAGTGTTTCCTGGCTGCAGCACAGGAGCTTTGGCCTCTTCCCCACCATGAGCCCCAACATGCAGATACGTCTCCTGAATGGGACCAGTCCACAGTTTTGTCTTAATCGTTGGAAAAGAAGAAACATGAGAGGACTGAGCCATTTGTAAATGAAATTATGCAAAGCTACAGTCAGTTTTGTTTGCCAAAGCTTGGTGATTTGAAAAATTTGTTCACATATTTCTTCCAGCCTGTATCAAATATTCTGGAAAATCATCTGTTTCTTCAAACATCTTTTTGATCCTCTGTTGTATCTGGATAAATATATCTGAGGACTTCTGTTTTAGTGGACTTATACTTTCATACTGATAATGCACTGAATTGTTGTTATTTTTCAGACAAAAAAAATTGCATTTGTTGTTCTGTAACTGATTCCAGTAGTGTGGCTTCTTAAATTTTTGCTTATTTCAGGTCTGGCTCAGCCATATTTCATCAGGCAAAGCTGCCACCAAAGCTTGATGGGAGATTTGTCCAAGTAAAGGCTCTAGGATTTGACATGTAGTATTTTGCTGTATCTTTGTGCTGTTACTGTCTTTAATTTGATTTGGAACATAGATAATTATATTCTAGATTTAAAACAACAATTTTTTTTGGTTATAAATAAAATATTTGTTTTACTATCCAATGCCTGAAAACACCTTCAAAGAGGTGATTTTAGTATCTTATAATTTTCTATACACCATAAATGGTTACTTGGAATGTGCTTCTAGTTGTCTGCCCTAAAAGGAAAAAAATACTGACCAAAAGAATTTAAAGTGCTTAAGAGTTTTAACCACAAAGGATACACAGAGAGGCTAGAATGGCACATGGTGCTGAGCCTGTCAGATTCTTAAAATACCAACAATTTGGTGGTCTATAATCCTGTCACTCTTTTCATGTATCTGAAAAAAATGCTTAACATCCTTGTTAATTGAAACTAGAGCTTTCAGGCAAGAGATCTGATTTTTCCAGTATCAATGTTATAAAATCAAGGAGGGTTTAGTGTAAAAGCATAGGGCTCCGCTTTCTAAAAAACCTACTGAAGCTTTATAAAAAGATTTTGCAAAGCAGTTTACTCAGAAAGGTTCTCTTCTGTATCATGTTATCCACAATTTCTCTTTTTATTGTTAAAGAACTTCCTTTACAAACTTTGTTTAAAATCCATGTTCTTTTTCTTCCTACCCATGAGAATTAATCTTTTCTTTGTGATTTCATTCCACTGAAATTTTTATGATGTCACAGAAGATCAGATTCTGAGGAAACCTGAGAACTGATAGATATTAGTACTCAGGATTTCACAGGATTGAGTCCACCAAAAGAATTGCAGTCATGTTGAGGCATGATTTTCTAGCTAAAGCCAATAAACTTTAAATATGAAGTGGTCCAAAAATATATGAAGCATAAGGATGAATATTTCAAAATAAAATGTTTTCCAACATTTTCTGTGAAGGGTCAGCTATACAATTCCAAAAGAAATAATTCTTCTTGTTTTAATATCTAAGAATAGAAAGATTTTAAACCAGAAATGTTAGTACTAAATAGCACATAATCTACAGTGTATGAACCTAAAGACATTCTAGAATGAAATGTAGCATTGTCATCATTAGCAGAATCTTTTTACAGTTATTTATTCCAATGCATTTTTTCAGGGAAGTCTGGTTGTCTTCACCCTTTTCTTATCTATGTTTTGCAAGCAAAAATTATGTAGAGGTGATCTGTACCAGTAAAGTAATAAATTGTGAAGCCTCGTGAATCTTATTTGTTGAGCTGCACATGGTTTGTTGGATTTTGCATTTGAGGGGGCTTGTTTGGGTTTTTTTTGTGAGAAATAAATTTTTCCTCTCCTCAGCAGCAACAGTAGTGACAACAGAGAGGGATCAAGCCATTCTGAACTGCAGTAGGTGGGTTCGTCAGGCTGCCTGAGCCTTTCCATACAATCAGTTTATTCTTTATGCAAGCCATTCTTAAGCTCTTTCACTGAATGAATGAAGACAGGGTAGGTGCTTCTGTCAGCAGAAGACCAGATGAGGCTAAAACTACCTTTATCATCTTCTGCCATATAGTATGTGCTTACAAATGCCCTAATCCAGCTGAGGATTTATAGCATGCATGTTGACCTTGAGAATAACATCAGACCTTCATTTTAATAGGGTGTATATACTTGAAAAATTTTCTCCATCTGACAGCAGGAGGTATACAGGAGAATGAAAGTGCATATCCTTCCACCAAAGAAGGAGGACATGCATGGGTCAGCACAAGATATTGGTGTATAAGGGAGAAGATGGAATCTTAAAAGGCTCTGTTGATCTTCCTCACTAAAATGAGAAGAGGGTCGAGTCACTAATATTACACTTGTCTCATATTGAAGTCTGACTCTGGATTCCTATATACAGACTTGTATCTGGCAAAAATGCCAAGAAGTTAGTGGTTTCTTAAATGGGTCAATTACCTTTGGTGCTGTGTTTTTATTTGATGCTTTGTACACTTTAAATTCCATGCAAAACAACCTGCCTGCACTGTGATGTGATATCCCTGTGACTTCTGCTCCCTAACTGGATGGAATGGGTTATTTCCTTCCCTGTTATATTCTGTCTTCATTTCTAGACTAATCAGCTTTCAGAAAAGGTACAGTCTTGTAACAGTGTTCATAAGTTTTTGTCACGTATCATATGCTACATAAAGTCTCCTAGGTATTCTTTGATTTCCAGGTTTTCCAAACATCTCTCTCCCAGATACTTTTTGAATGATTATTTCCTTCAGCTTGCGTTTTTCCAGAGTGAATCTCATTTTGGGTGATATCCAAAGCCCATTGAGGTCAGAAGAATGTCTCCTATTGACTTCAGTGGGCTTTGGATTTGTTTCTTTATTTCCTATTTCCAGGAGCCAAATTCTGCACACCTTATTGTTTTAATGGGAATTTTGTATAAGCGAGGCAGGCAGTGTTGGCTTCCATAGTCTGATATTTTCAGACTCCTTTGCAATGTATTTCACTCTTTTCACTAGCCTTTGTAACTGTACAAAATAATTTACAAATGTAAGTACTGTTTATCTGTCACCATGGATAGTTAAAGGAAATCTGAAGTAATACTGAGTGAACTCTGTTGTGTCCGGTATCACCTCTTTCCAGACTTGGTATATGTTCTTCCATTACCTTTTGTTTCGGTCGTTCAATTACTTTGTAGTTCAGAAGTAAGGATTTGGGAAAATATGAATAATTTGTGGGTAAAATTTTGAAAGGCACTGTAATCAGATATAAAGTCCAGTTATAGATATAAAGTCCAGTTATATTCTACATATGATAACTCTTGGCCAGATTCAGTAAAGCACTTTAACATGTGCTCAAGTCTATCCCTTTTAAGAAATGCAAGTAGATTCTTAAACATAATTGTCCAAGTGTGACTTTGGTCTCAATAAAAGTAAGCAAAACTTTATCTTCATTCCTGAATATGGAGATCTTTTCGACTTGTGTCTTTTTTATTTTATCAGTTCTCTAAGATGAAAAATTCCAAACTGTTCTAAAAAGACTGCATTATGATTATCCCTGAAGTGAGCATGCTATATTTCTTACTCCAGTTTTGTTATCTGAATTTAAAACTGGAACAAATTTAGTGGAGGGCCACCAAGATAGTCACAGGTTGAAGGATTTTCTTCAGGAGGAGAAGCTGAGGCTTGTACAACATGGAGAAGATATGGCTTTTGGAGGACCTTGGAGGATGGATCCAGGCTATTCACTGTGCTGCGTGATGGGATGATGAGATAATGGACAGAAGCGGAAACATGACAAGGTCAGGCTGGATTTAAGGCAAAACTTTTTTACAGTGTGGTCAGTCAAGCATCAGAACGGATTGCTCAGAATAGGTGTGCAGTCATTGAAGGTTCTCAAGACCAAAGTGCATACTAATAAGTTGGTCAGATCTCATAGCTGATCCTACTTTCAGGCTGGACTGCATGAACTTCAGAGGTACCTCCCAACATGAATTGTCCAACATGTGATCTTTTGATCCTGTTCATTTTTTTATTGTTGCTTATGACTCAAGTATGTTCTTGATCTCTCTTTGCGTTCATACTTTTTTTTTCTCCTCTAATAGCATATATTCAATTGCTTTTCTGGAAGGAGAAGTGAGAGATACTGGAAAGCAAGTGCTAGAATTACTTGGACTTTCATGGGAAAAATGGTAACCATATTTCTCCCTTTTGATTTTTTTTTGTTCATTTCTCAGTACCTTCTCTTCTTGGCATACCAATTTAATTGTCAGTGGTTCATAAATTAACTAGATAATTCTTTTATGATCTAGGGATGCATATGTCCTCCTTCTGGTTTGTATTTTTTTCTAGCTGTTTTATTAAGTACTTGTTATAAATAAATGTACCAGAAAGATTCTGCTGCTCTAGCTGCTCAGGCATATTTTCCTTAGTTTTCTTGTTAAAGATTGATTTTTTAAATGATTGCTTTATTCTTTAGTTTTATCCTCTTTAATTTTTTTTGTCAGTTTGAGTAATATTTCACAAAATCACGGATCATAGAATGGTAGGTGTTGAAGGGATCTCTGGAAGTCATCTGGTCCTACCTCACTCCTCAAGCAGGGCCACTTGGAGAGAGTTGCCTAGGTCCATGTCCAGACAACTTTTGAACATGTTCATGAATGGAGACTTCACGACTTCCCTGGGAAACCTGTGCCATTGATCAGCCACCCTCGTAGGAAAAAGTGTTTCCTGATGTTCTGATGGAAACTCACAGGTTTCAGTTGATGCCCATTACCTCTTGTCCTTTTCACTGGATGTCACTGAAAAAATCTTGGCTTCACCTCCTGTACACCTTCCCTTCCCTTCAGGTATTTATTTACACTAATAACCTTCTTTTCTCTGGGTTATACTGTCCTATTTCTCTATCAGTCTCTCTCTCCCTTAATCATCTCAGCGGCCTTTTGCTGGACCCTCACTAGGGTAACCCTACATCTCACTTGAACTGAGGAGTTCAGAACAATGCACCAGGTGTGGCCTTACAAGTGCTGAGTAGAGGCAATCAAATTCCTTGACCTGCTCACAACACTGCTCCTAATGCAGTATGGCATAACTTTGGCCTTCTTCACAACAAACACTGCTAGCTCATGTTCAACTTAGTGTCCATCAGGACTCCAGGTTCTTTTCTGCCAGGCTGCTTTCCAGTTAGTCCTCTCACAGCGTTCTTTAGTGAATGGAGTTATTTTAAGACATTTTTATTTCACACATAACAGAGAGCCTGCAAGGGTGAAGACTGGCAGGTGAGGAAACTTAAAACAGGTAGTTACTTTATACAATCTATTCATATGCCGAGGGCTTTAGTTGTCCTGTATGTAGAATTACAGATTGCCTGAGCAGCTGAAACCCATCTTTTCAGATTATGGTTCAGTGCTGTTATTACCAAAAACTTTAAAAATTACATAAATGCCTCCATTACAATTAGTGGTTGTTTTTTTTTTTTTCCCCCCAGTATTCTTCCTCATATATCAGTATTAGTTTTAGTTTCAGCCTGGGTAGGGCAGTGTCCTATGAGGCAGGACATTTCTGGGTTTTTTTTCAATATCCCCTACATGCATACAAATCTCTTGTAAGATGTTTCAAGGAATGTTAATCAACAGGGACATACTCTACCCAGAATGAAGAGATGCTACTAGACAGATATTGTTTCTATGCAAAAGATATTAAGACTTCCTCAAAGGTAGTTTTTGTGGTGTTGTCAACTCATGGCATATAATGGACAAACATTCTCATTTGATCAGGGACTGAAGTTGTTTGTTTCTCAAAAACAAAAAGATACTTTGTAAAAGAAAATCATCCCAAATGAGAACAAAAAAGACAAATCTTTAGAACATCTCCAGAAAAAAAAAAACATTCAATGTAATACTACTCCTTGTTTTTTGAATTATAGTGTTCGGCTAAAATAAAGATATTCCGTTAAACACTTTTAATATTTTTGTAATGTGAAAATTTGAACCTTTCTTTTCCAGAAATATCTACATTTTAGAATGTTTTGCACTTTCTTAAGGAAAGCTTACATTCAATTTTATGTCTTTTAGGAGGGGATTCATTGGAAAGACAGTTTTCTAGTGGAAAATTTCTTGACACATTTTTAGCACTTTAATGCTAAAAAACAACTTAAAAAATTTTAAATTTTTAAGTCATTTGATAAATGGCAAATTATTTACCTGAAATCTTTCCATTTTCTTTCTATGAGAAAGAAAGTTATATAGCTTATCAACCTCATGGAGTGTTAGGATAATTAGTTTGTATTTATTAAGCACTGGAAATACAGAGAAGATCAATCCCTAAATGTAATTATAAAAAGTACTGCGGTAGTCTAAAAGGCAACAACTTTCAATGAAATTTAAAGACACTGTCAGGGATACTCTGAATCACTGGTATAAATTAATACTTTCATTAAATCATTAAAATCTTTGTAGACCTTGTTGTCCAGAGTTACATCAGGCAGCTGTTATGTGAAAAAATATGTACACACCTTTTTTCCCAACTTAGAAATGTAATTTAATTTCATCTGTCACTTTACCATCTGTCACAGTCCCTGCTCACTTGGGACTGCTGAATGGCAGGGATTTCATCAGAGACCTTTTAACATCTTATGAACAACCTTCATCCCCTTTGGCAACCGACAATTCATTCCCTCTTTTCTCTCCTAACTTGAAAAAAGCTAATAATGCTCAAGAGGACAATCGCTCTTGTGGCATGGTACCTTCTTTCATTTAAAGGCCTATGAATTTTCCCAAAACTTCATGGAAATCTGAGATGTATGCACCAGAGTATCCAAGTACAGAACTGCAACACTGCAGTTACCAGGTCATCTTATCCACATGTTCCTTTACATTTTTGAGACGTGACTTCCATCTGCAAATCTGCATTGATTCTTCCCCAGTTAAAATCTCTGTCACAGCTGTGACTCCCATTATGTTGACGTGCTAGGGTAGACTTGTTAAAATATGTGGTCTTTGTGTTGTAAATTATTTGCATAGTTACCCAAGTAATATTTTGTTGTTCTGTTTGGGTTTTTTCCTCCATAAATGATAGCGAGGGGACAATTTGTATAAAAAGAAGGTAAGAGTGAACAAAATACCAGTTATTTTTCCGATTAAATCATTACCAGTGGAGACTTCATCGAAGAATGCTTGTGAAAAAACCAAATTCCACAAGTTTATTTTATGCAAGAAAAATCAACAAAACAAATAATCCTTCAAGGTAAGTTCCTGAATCTGTACTAATTAGTTGCTAGCCTGTAACTAATTGAATATTATTTCCTTTATGATCTCTCTGATATAGTTTTCTGTGTTTTGATTTTCAGATACATATGTAGGCAACTTTTATAGAAAGTGAATTAATCTAGGCTTTGGCTTTCATTCAGCTATGTCTGGCATATATGTATCTGGGATCTGTAATAGAAGAGACTGTTTTAGAGACATGCACATTCACATCAGTATCATGTTTCTGAATTTCACAACAGTCTTCGTTTTCAGTCCTTCATACTTTCTATGTGCAAGATTTCCTTATTGTGTCAATTGGCTTTTCTACCTGCAAAGCACTGAATTGGTAAATTCAGGCAAAAATTGCCTGTGCTCTTTTTCTGCTGTTGAAACATGGCAACAAGCAACTCAATTCTGATTTTCAGTTTGCTTTAAACTTAAAGAAATGGTGTAACTGTCACCTGTTTCTAATTATTCCTGGAAAGCTTGTAAGAAGTAATATGAAGGGCCACTCAGGAGTATGATTCAGAATAACCTGGAATCTTTAGCTATTCATCTTTGACTGATGTTATTCTCTTTGCTAAGCCTGACACGTGCTGCCCAGACCACAGGTTGGTTGTAGCATCTGTTGCATTCAGTTCTGCTCAAGACACAAAATCACAGTGATGGGAGTTCAGAGAAGGTGAGGATATTCTTTTTCTTAGAAGAAGTACAAAATAAGGAAACAGAAGAAGCTCAAGGAAGTACTCTTTTGGTATCAATAGCTCCTGTGAGAAACTGAAATCTCTACAGCTGATCAACGACATCAGCAGTTACCAAATATCTGAGCCTATTGCTACTACATTCTCATGAAAAATGGGATAAGTTCCTGAATCTATAATGATAATGAGTTTGTAGATAGTATGATATTTAGCCAAGTTGTATGTCATAGCCATTCCCTGAGATTTGTCTGGATATCTGTCACTGAGGTATAATAACTTTACTGAGACTTGGGAGACTAAACATGGAGTTAAATTTTAACATAAGGTTAATAGCTGTGATAGTATTTTGGCCCTATTTCCTAGAAATTTTTCTTTTTGATCTTAGAATACACCCACAGTGAGTAAAGCAATTTTTAAGCATCTTGCCCTGGTAGCTACAGCATCTTAGAATCATAGAATGGCTTGGGTTCAAAGGGACATTAAAGATCATCTAGTTCCAGCTCCCCTGTTACCTTCCACTAGAACATGTTGCTCCAAGCCTTATCCAACCTGACCTTGAACACTTGCAGGGATGGGACATCCACAGCTTCTCTGGACATGCTCTTCTTCTTGAGTCTTGCTACCTTCTAGGTAAAGAATACTTCCCTCTTATCTAATCTAGATATCTCCTCTTTTAGTTTAAAACCATTCCCCCTTGTCCTATCACTATATGTCTGTGTAAAAAGTAGCTCCTCTTTTTTTTTTTATAAGGCCCTTTGAGGTACTAGAAGGCCATAATGAATTCTCCCTGAAGCCTTCTCTTCTTCAGGCTGAACAACCCTAACTCTCTCAGCCTGTCTCGGTAGGAGAGCTGCTCCAACCCTCTGGTCATTTTTATGGCCCTTCTCGGTATTCACTCTAACAGGTGCATGGTCTTCCTGTGCTGACAGCCTCAGAGCTGGATGCAGTACTCCAGGTAGAATCTCACAAGGGCAGAGTAGAGGAGTGCCTCCCTGACCTCCACATTGCTTTTGATGCAGCCCAAGAATTACAGCATCCTCCAAAAGTTCAGTATGGGTACAGAAAAAAATTGGTCAAGATTTCTTAAAAGCACATAGAGCAGAAGCAAAATCTTACTAAAATGAAAGGCAGGTTTATTGCTTTGCCACACTTATGAGTGAGACAGTGAGACAGAAAAGGCCTATATGAGCTGGATTTAAAATGAACTGTTTCAGTATGATTGTCTTTAATTTTATGTAGACAAATAAATACATCTGTAAGTGTGTATAAAATCCCTCATCTGACTTTGATTTTTGAGGAGTCTTGATCATTTGTAGCTTCCTGGCATACTGCATTAATGCTACCATTTAGTATGGATTCCTTTCTATTTCACTTAACACTGTTCTCGCCTTTTCTCAAGTAAATCTCACTCATCCTACCTCCATTTCTCAATGATGTGTTTATTTTCACAGTTCTCTCAACCATCTCTTGCACAGGCAAGCTCACTGACCATTTTTCAGTAACTTTTGAGACCGAAGTAAGTACTTTCTTCACATGATCAGCTGGTAATTTGAATCTAGGTCTCTTCATCCTCTTATTTCCTTGAAGCTTTTTCTAAAGATTATCATGGGGCAGCCAGTCATCCTTGAGTGCTTCATGCAAGAAGCTGATCTGTACATAACTCAGATAACTGTTGTCTTTAGGGATCTTCTTTATTGAACACCCATTGTGCAGTGTTATGTGCTTACCTTAAGGTATATTTATTCAGTGTGTCACATGAGCATCTGCAGAGCAGATAACAGCAATTTGTGAAACTTTGGTCCTAAGCTGCAAATAACTCTTTCGTAATACAAGCTGCCTCATCCCTCGTGCTCAAGAAAAAGGAAGGAGCATTGAAACATACAATGAAAATGAACTGATAACTTTAATATAGCTTAGCAATGTGGATTTTGTTTCTAATTAAAATGGAAAGATCTTCAAACAGTACAATAAAGATTTGTATTTTATTTGTATTTTTATTATCAGGGAGAGTATTTACAACTACAGCTCCTAAAGATAACCAACTCCTCTGTTAAAATGCTTGTTTGGAAATCACTGCCAGGAGCAACCGTAAATTCTCCCCTTCCTATATTCACTGTTGTACAAGTGAGTTCTGTTCTGCCTCTGACAGCATTGCTGGTATTCAGATATGATGAATTATGGCTCAGACCTGATGTTTCTCTGTTAATTTTACAGTATAGCATATAATGTTTTTTAAAGTATAAAACTAATAAAACTCTCATATAAAGAAAGCTCTCAAATGGTCATAGGCTTAATGTCCTTCTATCCTTCTTACAGGAAGAAAAATGACTAAAACTTGAAGTCAGACTCTGGCATGCTTGAACACCATATGCCTGCACTATTGAGAGACTGGAGCAGAGTATCTGGAGAAAGATGAGAGAGTGTGGGTGGCAATAGAAAAAACAACCACGACTGTAAGTTAGCAAGATAATATCCCTACTTTCTTCTGTGGGTCTCAAGAGTGATTAAAAAAACATTGGTGTTTTAAAAATATTGCTGAGGACTACAGTGTGACTCATAATGCTTCAGAGAATGGAATTCTTGGAAGTTTCACTGTAATGCCAGATTTTAGAATGGAGGGCAGCAGAGCTGCAGAGAAGTAACATGAGGCTATGTTGACAGAGAAAGAACATCTCTGAGGAAATGCAGGCGAGAGAGAAAGAAAAGAAAGAGAATGAGAGATATGACAAGACATTTATTTATACTGAGAACTGTTGCTTGCACCGATGGGAATGTTTCATTGCTTTTTGAGGTTTTATTGGCCGATATGCCTGCCTACACAATCCTTGGACATATGCACAGTAGGGAAAGATAAATAATCATGTTGACAATGAAAGCAGTTACATGCAAGTCCAAAAGCCCATCATAGAGCTGACCTGAAAGTTTTGAATAGAAGGTGGTTTGGGGTTTTTGGCGGGGTGTGTGTGTATTTTTCTAGTATTTTTTTTTAGTTTTTTTTTTAAAGTTTGGTTTATATTGGGTTTTTTCTTTGCTTCATTTTTGTTGTGTGGTGTCTTTGCTTGCTTTTTTTTTTTTTTTTTCTTTTGTAGCATGTGTAAATTTCTGATAAATTCAGCATTTTAAATGAGGGAATATATTAGCTAAACATTGAGAAGCTTTCTCAAGTCAGAATAGACTTTCTGGTAAAATAAAGAAGAATGATGATCATCTTGAATTAAACAGCAGCCTTACAGTTGTGGCATGTACCTGATATTTTGCTTGATACTGTAATACAGCTGTTTTATATTCTAAGTAACTTTGCTAGAAAAGTGAGCCATCTTCCTCCCACCATCTCCCTTTAGTGCTGATCAGTACCTCTTCCCCGAAAGTTCCAAGAAAATGATTTGTGTATTTCACAGACTGTGACATTGTCCAGGATATGGAATTTCCAGGTCCATGGACGTGGGCTGGGCTTGTACCAGAACATCCTCCTTTAAGTGAATGTCCTAACTATCTGGCAGCCGAGGTAGGGTTGAATTCTTTCTATCGCTTACAGGGGGAAAATATGTTGTTTATATTGGAAGCTGAAATGCTGAAATCTAGGGGTTTTATTATTATTATTTTTAAGAGTATTCTTATTATCTCCTCATGGCTAGGCTTCGCGAACGAAGATATGGGAAGGGCTCTACCCACTTGCTGCACGTGTGCTGATGGCTAAAAAGGCCAATGTGGGACAGGCAAGTCTGGTTGCAAAAGGCACAGTGGAAAGTCTCCTTAGCTGGTATTGGTGAGGCATGATTCTTTCTGTGTCATCTTTCCTCCTCAAGACTGACTCTATGTGCATTCTCAAAGGAGGCAGCAGCGTTATGGATGGTGTATCTCCATGTCTCTCAATTGGAGGCCAGAGTGGACCACTTCCATCAGCGCTGCCCACGTACAATCCTAAATATCCACTGGACTGACTACATGACTACTGTTACTGTCCTTGAACAGGCAGGGGTCACCAGTATTGAGGCCATGCTGCTGAGGATGCAGCTGTGCTGGGCAGGGCACGTCTCCAGGATGGACGATCATCGCCTCCCTAAGATTGTGCTCTATGGTGAACTTGCCACCGGCTGCGGCAACAGAGGAGCCCCAAAGAGGAGATACAAGGACTCCCTGAAACAATACCTCGGTATTGGTCATATTGACTGCCATCTTATTATCTAGGTTTCTCCTATAAACTATTTTTTTTTCATATTATTAATTAAAATATGTTTAGAGTTCTGAGAATGCGTCAATGGCTTAAGATGGATAATGCTGCTGTCCAGATAGAAACTTTGTATATCTTTTAAACATTTAATGATTATTCATCTGGTAATTCACATCTGAGAAATGCCATCATTTGATTTTTGGTATTTCCTCTCTGAAAAAAAAAATCAGTCATATAATCACCAGGGGAGCAAATATCACACCATTCATGTAAGTGATATATACCACAGTTATATAAATATCCTAAGAGAACAATTCGTTGATATATTCTCTACTGAAATTTGTTCATGCAATTTCTTCAATGAAGAGTGTGGATAAAGAATAAATCAATAGATCATAACCAGCTCCTGAACAATTCATGAACACGAAGAAAAACTTCAGAACAGGGAATTTGAATATTGTGTATTATAGTTCACTTTTATAACAGGAAAATGTCGATTTTTTAGTTGTCCAAAATGAAAAATTAAACTTTTAATTTTTTTATTTCGTTTTTCTGGAAAATTTAATCTAGTTATATTTAGAGATGAAATACCTTAAATGAAAATAGTGGTCTATTATGAAAATCAGCATAGGTTTTTTTGTTTTATTTTTAATGGTTTTATGTTATAACGAATTCTTTTTGAAGGAATTTTGGAGTTTTCAGATGGATGATATATGGATTTTAACAAAGTTGAACTGGCAACTTGAGTGGGATGAAAAATTTGATCAAAAGTTTGTTCAGCCTTCTTGGGCTTGTAATCTACCAATTCCTTCATTTCTCAAAGCAATGAAGAGAGAAATGTTTATTTGTTATGGGGATAGTTCAACTAATTTTCTTTCATATTGCCTGTCATCCAGCAGATTTCATAATAAGTGAACACAGCCAGGCTGTTAAGATCTCAGAGACAGCAGTAAAATCTACAATTCATGATGATAGCAGGTTCTCAAATAAACAGGACCTTGGACAGAATGAAAACATGCACTGAAAATTTGAGTAAACAACTCCAAGACAATCTGCATCTTCTCCGTTTGTGTAGGAGGTAAGTTGAAGCCGGGAAACATTTTCTGATATGCCCATTAACGGGTGTACAACTCATCCAATCACTCAGGACCTAATACTGCACTTTTCTGTTCTGTGCATAAAAAATGTCATGCCAAATGACTCTGAGTGGTATCCATAATGACGAATTTACAGCCTTCAGTAAGGAGCCTTCTTCGATTGTCTGCATTAAAGCAGCAGATGATTATGATCCCATCCTGTGATGCTTTTCCTTGGCCTTATTAAAAAGAGCAGCATACAAAGCAATCATACCCTTGGGTGTCTTTTGACTTGCCAAAAGTATGGCTTAAGTGTTGATTTCTTTTATAAAAAAACCCCAAATTCCATTTTGCAATGATGACACATCCATCGCCTAAAAACAAATGACATGGGCATTACAATGAATGCCCTGATTGGTCACCTGGTATTAAAAATAATACCAGGTTTCATGGACAATATTTAGCTGGGCACATCTGTCAACTGTCAGAGCTGTGCATGGGTAATAGATAAACATCTCCTGCTTTTCACTGTCCCACACTCATCTCATGCATGGCCTTATCTCATGCATCTCATGCATTTGTAATACAGTGCTGCAGTTTCTCCCAGAGACCCCACACACTCAACGGCTTCTTCCGCATCATCTGGCCCAGGAACCACTGTCTTACTGCATTGAGCAGGAGAAGCTTGACAGATCTAGAAAGGCATTGTGAGTCAGTGGGCACATTCAATAACTGGAAAGATAAAATTTGATACTGTTTTTTGTCAACTCTTTTTTCTTGGGATTAGATTTATTAAAAAGATAAAAAATACCAAGGGGAGTTCATAGTAACACAGAATATGTGGTAAAAGACAAAGGAGATCTTTCCAGCTTCCAGTAGTGTCTGCAGAAAGGTCTAATATGCATCTCTCTGGGTAGCTTCCTATCCAACTTCAGAAAACAGATGTATTTCTATGGTACATACCAATTTATTCGAGTTCTACTGGTAAATCACTACAGAGTTCCTCCAAAATGGTTTTTTTTGTTCATAAGAATGCAGTCGAAGACTTTGAAGTTCAGTTAGTAAAAAAAAAAAAAAAAGCAAAACCAAAAAGCAAGATCCATGACATTTCTTCCTCAATCTGCTCTTTTTTTCTTCCTTTCTGTTCCTCATAATGGATAATTTCTGGAAATTATTTTAATTGAATGAATCAAGTGAAGACATCTCATGGGAAGAGGAGACACCTTGCAAGTCAGTTTTGGGGACCGCTTCCAAACTCTATTGCTTTTGCTTACCCTACCATTGCTCTCATCAGGTAGGTAGAACTATTGACTCAGTTTGATGTTAAGGTAGATTATTTAGAATCAGAGATACAACAATCTGCTGAGCACTAACTGAAACATCTATAGGTCTCCATGAACATCAAAGAAACTGAAGCTCAGCATAGTCATTCCAGTGGTATACATCCCAAACAAAGCAATATACAGTGAAAAGGAAAAGAAATTAAATGAAATAGAGGGAACAAGACAAATGAGTTACATCTAATATTTTCTGTTTCCCCAGAAGTGTTCATTTTTCATTGACATATATGCAGTGGATGTATTCCACTTCTGAGTAAGAAGAAATAGAAATTAACTTGATATTTTGTTTAAATTTTTGTATAATTATTTTATTTTATAAAATGCACAATTCCCTGCCTTTCCCTTCTCAGTCTTCCAAAACCACTTAGGGCTAAATTTGATCTCCGCCTTTGTATTCATGTGTCTGTCTGTTAGTAGCACAGTATATTCTCTAAGTCCATGCGTTGCAAATCCGGTTGACAGCAGCCTTGCATCCTATTCTTTCCGGATTGTCCTTCATCACAGATGAAAAGTGATCAAATAACTAATTTTATTTTTCATGCTTTGAATTGTGTAACTTCCAGAATTTCTTCAGCTCAGTCCCATAGTTTGGTTATGAAATTATTTATTATTTTTAGAAATTTTTTCCACTCTCAGGTCTGTGGCACTAATGGTATCTTCAGCAAAATTATGCGTCTAAAGTCATATGAACTCACAGAAAGCTCTGAAAGATGTTCCAACACAAAAATTTTCAAGTTTATGTTATTTGAAGCGAGATTCTGTACTGTGACAGCTCATTTAAATTCAGCAATGTAGTACATAATTTGAGGAATTATGCCTGATAACCCATAGTGATTAAATAAGTATACTGAATTTTATTTTGTCTCCTACAGAGAATGTACATCCTGACTGACTCTTCAGGCAACAAAAACAAGATGCATCAAGAAAATAAAAATATGACCCTCAAAGTCCAACCTGGGATGTCTTGGAATGAATGTCAAAGTGTGGTCAGACTGCTCAGGTACCAGTTGTTTTATAAATCTAAGAAAGTGAGAGGGAAAAGTTGGGCAGAAAATATCAAAGGCTTTGCCATAGTTCTTGACCTCATTGCTGAGGATTTTGGTAGAAATTAAATCTGTTTATAATTTTTTATAGTTCCCATTACTCTATAACGGATAACGGAATGCCCTTCTTACAGAAACCATGTTCCAGTTCATTCTCAAAATCTCCAGGAAGAAATGGAGTTCTTGTCAGACATTCAGGGATTGCCTCTATGTCAGGGTAATTCTGGGCACTGTGGGAGTGACATGCAGGAGGTTGAGCTACCTTACCCCACATGGCCTAAAGGTCCTTTTAAGACAGAAGACATTTATTGCTTGAAAGGAAATGGAAGCTAATGCTTCCGTGAGCAAAATCTGGATGGATCTATTAACTTGCAAAAGAGAGAGGTAACATCAAATAGGCCTGGTCTTCTAAGTTTGACGGGCACAAGAACTCCATGGACCAGATTGAGGGATCCTTACTTTTGAGGGCATAAGCATTATACTCTTATAAAAAACATATTAGTTGAAGGATTTTAACCTTGTCCTGTATTGCATTTTCATGCAGGAAGTACTGAATGCTGTTTGCAGTTCTAGTTTAAGATGGCTTTGGCTGTTGACTGCTAGTGCACTTCTCACTGTTAACCACTTCCAAAATCCCTGAAGAAGCAGGTGGAAGGCCAAGAAGATGAGAAATACATGAATTAGTCAATTAAGTGGAGGTCAAAAATGAACCCCCTATCTCAAGAGGCATCATCAAACATCTCTCTGAAAAGAGAAATTTGCAAAGAAGGAAGCAGGTGTCAAATTCCTTTTGGCAGCTGGATGCTTAAAGGCAATTAGAATGAAAAGCTACCTGATCTAAAGCTCAAGACATCAGGGGGATGTGCCTTAACAAGTGGAAGGAAACATATATGGATGGGGTTTATAACCCTCATGCTGTAGGGAGGGTGCAAAATGGTGAGGAAATCTGCAGACATGCCTAAATTCTAGCAGGATATAGGACACTGGCATTGTCAGTGAGGAGGAACTTGAGAATGATTTTTGAGCTCTGTATTCAAACAGCTGTCTGTCTTCCGCAGCACGCAGTAGAAAAATAGAGGTTTTGAACCACTAGGAAAGCAAAGGAAGTGCAATAGCCCAGATTAGGATCATAATTACACACAGGTGGTTCTGAAGTGACAACACCCGTGCCATTGAAGTTACACCAGTGCAAAACTTGTTTGAGAAATGAATCAACCTCTTTGTTTTCTTGCATTTGTGTACCAAAAGAGTACTCTAACAGCTCTTAGTAAATAATAAATTAATAATGATATTATCATCTCCCTTATGACTGGAAGAAATACAGAAAAATTAGTGTCAGAGTAAGAATTTGCTTGCAAGATTCTTTGAATGTGTAATTTCTCCATTTGTATTGAACATAGGATGCTTTGCTGGACTAATTTTAATTTCTGATTAAAAATTTTATTTTAAACATCAGAAAGATCCAACGTACTCAGATAGCATGTGGTGAACAATACAAAGCCTAAAACATACAGCTCATAGATCAAATGAGTAAGACGTCCAGTCTTTGAATTGTAAAATATCTTTAAATCCCCAGCAGAAAATAGTAATGAAAACAGCTAATGAAGGCAAGTGCTTTTTCTGTCTCTCTGCTGTAAAGCAAATAATATTTTAGTAGTTAGTTTCATTTGTGTTTCCCCATTTGTGCCTCAGAATACACCAGATTGCAATGTTACATCACATTTTTAATGACTGGAACCATGTCCTGAGATCCCCCTCCGACCACACCACAACTTCCCTCTTTCTTTTCTCCTCCTGGCTAGAGGACTGTATGTAATTATGATGAGGACATAATTCAATTAATTATTGACAGAACACGTAATCACCACTCAGATCTTTCTCTGATAAATCCCTTCTTCCTCTCTGACTTCTGTTTGTCATGCGCTAGGGAGGTGGAAAGGCACTAAAACGCTTTTTAAAGATAGGACATTTCTCAATCCTTTGTATCAGCCGGAGAGGCTTCTGCCGCCCAGGGCTCTTTAGATGTACAGCGCATTGTTCTCGTCTGCGCTAAACAAGTATCCCCGAGAAAGCTCAGTGGGATGGAGGCTTATGATTCATTTTAAGTGGAAGATATAATGGGAGCAGATAACTTTGATTTGTGCAAAGGAAAAGTGTGATCTCTTTCAGGGATTCCAGGAATTCATAGCAAATTTTTCTTCTGTTGCTGATTAAAGAGAAAGTGATAAATAAGAGCTCTGTGTTCGGTTTAAAGGAGGAATGTAGCTTTGGAAAGCTGACTTGTTTAGGAAAAAAAAAATCCTGACCTCAGATAGCCTTTGACCAAAATCTGCTAGTAGTAAAGACGAGGCTGTTTCTGTTACTGTTAAAACCCACGTAAGGACAATGATCATTTTTGTCAGCATGACCGGAAAATGTCCTGGGGGCCGGGCCTGGGTGGGGACGTGCCCGGGGTTTGCCCGTAATTTCGGATTACAACTAAAGCGTGCCAAAAGCGGATAAAGGGAAAGAGATAACGAGGTGAGAAAGCAAAATGGCTTTATTGTAAAGTAAGGAAAACTCAGCTGTAGGGAAAAAAAAAAAAGAAAAGAAAAAGAGTAGTCTCGTACACAGAAGCTGCCCTTGTAACCGAGAGGAGACCCACTGCACCTTTGCGTTTGGTTTTCACGGCACGACGTGCGTGGGTCTGGGAAAGGCGCTGCGGGGGCAAGGCCAGGGCCGCTCTGGGAGCCGCGGGCAGCGGGGCAGAACGGGGGGCTCTGCTGTCCCGCAGCGTGCCAGGGAGACGTTTGTTGGCGCTCGGGAGTCTGGTACCAGGGAAGAGCGCTGGTTCGACCCGCGTGGGATGGCGGGAGGGAGCCGAGGCGGCTGTGCCTACGCACCAGGCGGGAGGCACTGACCCTGGCTGGCCGCGGGTCGGGCACCGACACCTTTGCCGTGCCTGGGCGGGCGCTGCCCGCGCCGGCGGGGAGCGGGGCGATGCCCCGCTGCAGCTGAAGCTCCCTCCGCTCGGGGGCTTCGCCAAGGACTCTGTGCTCGGCGCCCAGCGCCCAGTCAGGGGAAGAAAACCCACCTCAGCGCGGTGGGCTCTCGTCCCGCCGCCCCAGCGTCCACCGGAGGCGCCCCAACCGGGCGGAACCGGCGCAGCCCTGAGTCCAGTGCCGCAGGGTCCGGCCGGGAGTACGCCCTTGGGAGCAGCGGAAAGGTGAACTGGTATTAGAGGCCTCAGACCGGGCACAATGGCCAGGCGGGTCGGGAAGCCCGAAGGGGGTACCTGAGCCGGATCTTTTGACGCCTCAGCAGAGCCGCCCTATTTTCAGGGGCGCTGCACTCCCGCCGGTCCAGCCGAGACCGGGGGCTTCGGGGGCAAAGGGGACGGAGGATCGGGGTCGGAGCGTCTGGTTTCTCTGTAAGGGACCATTTGGTGCTGTTGATCTTACGGGAAGCGGCGGGAGCAGTTACGCGTGCTGATCTAAACCGTGAATGGCGAGGGAAGGGAACACTGAGGGTCCGGAGGAACATTGATATGAGGAAGACAGGGGCTATTACACCCTTACAAAGGGCGTTCTGCAGGTTTAGTTTAGCACTGGCAGCGCGACAGGGTGCCCAGCTGCGGAGAGCGGCGTCCCCGGCTTGCCTCGCCTCGGGGGCGTGCACCCTCTCCGAAACTTAAGGGCTTTACAGCTCGGGCGCCTCGTCCCGCTGCTGTGAACAGCGAGGAGGCGTTCAGAGGAGCCACGGGAGGTCCTTTAAGACCCGCCTGTTTCTGGGCAGCTTGGCACAGCTCCTGCGGCGGCTGCGGGATGCTCTCCACGCCCAGTCTCACCTGCCGGTCTCCGAGGGAGCAAGGTGCGGCACCCCACACCCTTTGAAGCACAGCTGCCGGCCCCCAGAGAGGGGACTGAGCCTAGCACGGCCGGGCTCGGCGCTGTCCTCCTGCCTGAGCCCCGCCTCTCCGCAGGTGCGTGTCGCGCTGCCCCGTCCGAGCTCCTGTCCAGCACCGCCTGCGTGCCTGAGACTGGGAGCCCTCGGCGGGGCGGCTCTCCCGCCTGGGCCGGCTTTCCCCTGCCTGTGTTTTTGGCCGGGGCTCACTTGCCTGCACGGCGCCGGTCAGCCCTCCACCTTCGCCCTCCCAGGGTTGTCCCGGGGGCGGCTCGCAGGGGTCGCAGAGGAAGAGCGCGGTCCTCCTGGCCGGTCTCCTGCGCCGGGAGCCCCGGAGGTTTAGATTTCCCACTGGGGACACCCAGTACTCCCACTGTCCTCCGGGTCGCCGGAGGTGCGCGCTCCTGCCACTGCCGTGCGAGAACTCACCGCCCCCGAGCCCCCAGCAGCGCATCCTCTCCCGCCTGCAGCTTCGCCTGCCCCTCCTCAGCTGCGGGGAGGGTACTGCGAGGTAGGCAAGGGGAAAGTGAACGTAGCGGTCTGAAGATAAAGAAAGGCAGTTATGGTTAGACGTGTATTTACTCAACCTTTATTATTTAAAAAAATTGATAAAAAAAGGAAGGTGAACGAACGTCTTACAAAACCCCCCCACATAAATAGGACATTCCGTCCAGCTCTGGCTATTGGCAGTTCTAGTATTTGACAACATCAGACGCGATTTCCTGGCATTAGAGAAACCCATTTCAAAATCGGTCATCACAAAGAAATACTAGAAATCCCAGTTAGCACTTGCTAGGCAGCACGGAGCACTTGTACACAACTTTTCAGACACACACCCGCGCACACACGCAGCTGGGAACAGATCCCGTAGGAAGAGAGCCTCCTTAAAAAATAGTAAACGCTTCTCAAAAAAAAAAAAAAAGGGAGTTATTTACAAAACGCACATGGAAATACAGTATTGACAGAGCGTGGCTGGCAAATCAACATGATTTGAATAGAGAAAGGACTATGGCACATCTTGCTCGAAAGCTCGCACAGCAGCCTCCTTCGAGTGTCCCCGCGGGAAGACATCTCCTGCCATCCGCGACGCAGTGCCTTCTCCCTCCCAACCTCTCCTCCCGCCCTCCCTCGCCACTCCACCCCTGCGCTTCTTTGCCAGGTCCTTTTTACACTTGGATGACCACCGTGCTTGGGCTCTGGAGCCGGGTTTTGTACTGGTCTAGCCAGCTTCTCAGCTCTGAGATCTTGTAGCCCTCTGGTCCTCTGCCTCCCTGGTACATCACCTTCTCCTCCTGGATGATGTAGAGCCTCTCGAAGTAGGCACCGTAGGCGGCGCTGGAAGCATTGTCCATGGTGTCCACGGCCAGGGGGCAATCGGGCGCCCCTTCCCTCATCAGCTGAGCTGCCCGCAGCCTGTCCTGGAGGCACTGGTGCTTGGGGATGTTGTAGGCTGCGTCCGAGCTGACCCAGCCGTCGGAGGGGTGTGCTTCTTCGATGTACACCAGCAGGAAGTCGGCAATGTCCACGAAGTGCGCGGCCAGGCGCTGGAAGGACCTCAGGCGGGCCATGAACGGGGGTCAGGTGCAGCTGCCGAAGTTGAGGATGAGGGGTCTCTTGCCGCGGGCGAAGTCCAGGATGCGGAGCCTCTTCTGGCCGTCCAGCTGGATCACCTCGGGGTTGGGGGCCAAGGAACCCACGTGCGCCGACTTGAAGAAGTCCATCTTCTGCCCGTGCCACACGGCTTTCAGCGATTCCAGCGTGAACATGCGGTTGGAGTCGGACACACAGACCGGGGGGTCGTCGGGGGGCGGCTCCTCGCTGGCGCTGGCCGCCTCCTCCGCCGTGGGCATCGTTAGCATCTTCTTCCTAATGCACAGAAAATCCAGAAGCCAGAGCATCACGGCGGTGAGCAGGAAGCGGGGGAAGAGGAGGATGCAGGCGGCCGCCTGGGTGAGCAGCTGCAAGGTGTGAACGCCGAGGGAGTGGAGCATCGCAGCGGCTTGTGCTGCAGGGCGCTGGCTGCCGGGGGGCCCCCACGCACCCTGCGTGCCGGGGTCTGTGCAGCACAGCTGAGATCCCGCTTCTCTTTAAGCCCATTTTATAGTCAGGGATTTAAATGAAAAGTGACTCCACCTCCGGCCAGAACCCGCCCCTCTGGAACTTGAGCCTGGGGATTACCTACCCCTCCACTCTAATGACCTAAAAATACACAGACAAAAGGGGAGAGAGCCCCGGCAGGAGTCGCGAGGGACGTGCAACGGAGCAGGGTGCAGCCGCTATCAGGCCCGGCAGAGAGTCCGAGAAAGGGCACCGGCCGGGGTTCCCGGCCGTAGATAGCGGCGGGCGCTCGCAGAAAGCCCCGCCAAGGACAATGCAACAGGCATAGCCCGCCCCCGGCCCGGCTCCCCACGGGCTGAGCGAGCGCGGGGCCGGGGCGGGAGCGGGGCCGTCCCGGCAGCGCCTGCAGGTGACAGGGACGGGCCGCCAGCGCCGCGTTCCTCCCCGTGCCTTCCTCCCCTCCCCGCTCCGGCAGCCCGGGCGCCCCCGGGCACGGCCTCCGCCCCGCCGCACACCCGGGCGCCGCGGGGGCACTCGAGGCTCCAGCCCTCTGCCGCTGCCGCGCCCGC
>VXBA01005659.1:2806665-2878840 GCA_013399895.1 Serilophus lunatus
CGGCGGCGGGAGCGCGGGCCCGGAGCCCCCGGGCAGAGCCTGTCCCGGCCCCGGCACCACCTGCGGCCCCCTCGGGAAGGAGGGTGCTCGCGGGGCCGCTGCTGCGGGGCGAGCCACGACGGGTGGGCAGAGGGAGACTAACAGGAGAGCGCCGCGTCTGCGATGTCCCCCCGTCCGCCGGGGTCCTGCCGCATCCAGGGGAGCGGCAAGTCAGGGCAGACGCTCCTTTGCGGCGTCCCAAGAAGAGCCAGCAGCACCTTTGTACACCTGTCAAGTGATGTATAAACACGAACTTCTCATGGGAGTAGGTCTGGCAAAGTCCTTAAACAGATGGCTGAAATGTCACCTCGTGGGCATGGACAGGTAGATCTGTGTGATGTGCACAGAGTTGACACTAGAGTGATTTTGTGTTGAGTAGGTTGTGTATCAGTAGCAAAGTGCTCACAGGACAGTGCTGAACATTGACTGGCCACCTTCAGGAATTTATGGCAGTAATTTCCTTCCTGCTGAACTACATGGGGACCTATACCGGAGGTACAGAGCCAAAATCTAGTTTGGTGTCTCTGTTCACAATCTTGCCACTCTGTTGCTGCGGGGTTCCCAGCTTGCAGCATACACATCGTTTTCTCACCAGCTTCCTCAGATATTAGTTGTCCAAAATGCTGAACACTGCCCTCTGCTATGCAAATGCAGCTCGTGCATCCCTGAGCTGCTGCTACAGGTGACTGCCCAGGTGCCTCCTTTGCTGACTTTGAGATGTGTGACCCAAGCATTCAACGTGCCTCCTGTGGGACCTGAGCACCCCATTTCTGCCTGTGGCCAATGCCAGGTCTCTGGCTGCAGATTCCCAAAGACCCTGAGGACCTGCAACTCACCCAGGTGCTTCTCCAAAAGTGACTGTGCATGTCTAGCATCTGTGAAATGGAAAAATGAATGCTGACCCTCCTCATGAGAGTCTAGGCAGCTTGCTTAATTTTTGTGTAACTTATTGCGAGAACTCTGAATAAAAGGCAAAATTAAAATCTTGTTTTATTTTTTCTTTATCTAGTTCTGAATACGCTGGTTTAGAGCAATTTAATCAGATGCCTGCTTTGCAGCCCCCCATTGCATTGTCTTTAGTTGTGTCAGCAGAAAGTGAAGGTAATTCAGAATTTTAGCATCTGAATGGAAACCGTCATAAAGCCATGTTCATACACCAGCCTGATTAATAACTTCTTTGGCATTCCATGGTGCTCAGTCCAGGGAAAATTACTGAGTAGATATTTACTATATTGTCAAACTTATTTTGAACTCATCATGTGGGCCTCTCACCACCTCTCAGTGCAGTTATGCAATCTTGAAAACCACAAATTAAAGTCTCTAAACAGACACAATAACAAATTGTGGTAGCTCTGAAGAAACCCCCAGGAAAAAAAATTGATCTCTCAAAGCGACCTCTTTGCTGACAGACAAAAGCCTGAGTAAACAAATGGGTTTGCAACCCTGAATATCAACAAACTTTGCTCTACTAGATCTGTGAGAGATATTCCAAGGTAAAAAAGTTATTTGATCTTATATATTGCATTGGTAGCTGGATAGGGACTTTGGAAATTACTTTATCTCCAATCCCTGAAAATAGTCTTGCTTTATTTTTATAGCTTGAAGGAAACCTTTGAATTGGGGTTTCCTAATCAGCTGAGTGAAGAACTGAAGCATTTTGTTCTGGCTGCCCACTACTACACTTTCCTGCCATAGGAAAATTCAAGTATAACATGAGGCCAATGTTTCACAGTGAAAAAAACAGTGGCTCTGCCTGGCCCTACGAGCTGTGCATTGGTGTGTTCAGCTGAGGTACAATGCTCATGTATTAACGCTGTGGAAAGGGTAGGATTCCTTCTGCAGCCCTTCAGTTCTGGGAAGGTTTGAAGTGAGGTGTCGCTGCTGTTCTCACTCCTGTGTTATGCTGGATACTTTTCAAAATCACGTGTTTTTACTCTGGTAATAATGCCCCCTCCCTCCTTCACGAGGGCTGTACCTCCGAGTGGGAGCTTGGATTTTTTTTAGGTACCTGAAGGTAGTCAGTCTCTCTAGGAATTCATGTTGCTGATACTAATAGTGTGGGAACTTACATCTTCCTGAGTACTGAGGATTTCATAGAATATATCCTAAAATATGGGATTTACAGTGGCACATCTGGTTATGGGTGGTTTTTACTCTTCTGCATGTGGTCTGTGGTTCAGCAGTCACTAGCTTAAAAATATATAAGTTTGTGTGTGTGTCCCTGCACAAGTGCACATACATGGTTCACATTATTTCTTTTTTTCTGAGAACTTTATAGTTGTAGTTTTTCTTCATTTGATAAATGTAATTTATAGCTCTTTAAAACTTCTTTTCATAAACAGGAGCTACAAAATAAATTCAGCAACTTATAAAAACAAAACCTCAAAAGGCTGAAATTAAAACCATCAGGCCTGCTTTGATGTAGAGGATGTGTTGAAATGGTATATTTACATGTTTACTTTCTATTTTATAATTTCCTGCACAAAGGCATGCAATACTTTCTGACAGGAACCGAAATGTATTTTGGAAGAGTTCTGCCTCTCATGTCATCTAAGCTACATATCATTAATGTGTTAGAACTTTATGTGAAGGAAATGAAAAAGACTTTCCTGAAATAAGAGCTAGACAATTTTTACTCATGTAAATGGATACCCAGTGACTGAAGAGAGATGCAGTGGTGCAGTGGTAAATTACTCACCTGTCTGGTATCTGTAAGAAGTGAGTAAATATTATATTGCTGAAATTGGAGGTGGATAAACTCCATTTGGAGTTGTTTGCTTGTAGTGACACCTCTGGAAAAATGTTACCATAAGCTGGAGTCTGTGCATGAGTCTGGCTCTCTCTGCACCTACCTCCCTCTGAATCTTTCACCGCTTTTAGATGACACCTGTTTTTCTTTTCCTCCTTTCTGCTGCCTTTTTAAAATTTTTTTATTTTTAATAAAATATATATATGACTAAGAAAAGAACATGCAAAGCCAAGCATCTAGCCAATGCTTGGAGTAGCTTTGAGTATTGAAAGAAAAAAGTGCTTTGGTCTATAAAATTTCTAGCAGACCCATGGACTTTGAATCTCCTACCCTGCCCTGGCACTGTCACCTTAGAATACTGTCACCTTTGTCATATAGGACAAAGAGACTCCCTGTACTGAAGCTCTTTAATTCCCCCCCCCTCACTTCTTGCTGACTCTGGGTTGAACTGGGAAAGAGTTGTTTAACTTGGAGGCAGGACTGATTCCACAGCCACAGGTCTATTAGTGCAGCGCTCAGGTCTCGCCCTGAGTTAGTGGAAACCAACATTTTCTTGAGTCTGTGAGCCATCCACGAAGGCTTTGCTGCGTGACCAAGTGTACAGTTCCCCTTATGTGTTAATGGGTTTCTGGACCTGGCTCCAGACTGCTGCTCTCTGGTGTCCCTGTTGTGCCAGCAGCCCTTCAGGCTTGGGTAGAAACTAGGTAGCCAAAAGATTCTGTATTACAGAATTCTAGTTTTAAACCCAGGTGATTTTGGTGGCTAGGTTTACTTTAGGACCGCTAAAATATCGTGTAATAGCACAACTTCCAGTGCGACTTGATGAATGACAAAAAGTGCAACATTCCAGCCCATTAATCCTTCCTCACTTCTGCTTGCACTGTGTCTTGGGTGATCCTGCAGTGACCTATGGTGACCTGATTTAGGGGCTAAGGGGGAAGAGAAGCTTGGCTTTAGAAAAAAGAGTTATTTCCTGACAGGTTAGTTCCTTAAACCTGCTAATGACAAAACAAAATGATCACCTGTGATGCGGGGGAGGCACAGCCTGCGGCCAAAGCAGGGCTGACAGGACCATCCCATTAAACTGACTTAGCAATATTATCAATCCGCCCCTGAGTGGATCTGCGTAGTGAGAATGCATTAAAAGCAGAAATTTCCTGAACGAGCTTCATTGCAAATGTGTATAGTCTTCCCCTTTTGTGTACTGGAAGAGCATAGGAGATGTGCAGAAGATGACAGTGGCTGTCACAGGGTCCTGCTGGGCAATGCGGCCAAATAGGGTGCACAGCCAGCTTCTGGGGTGAGCCAGCAATGTCAACTTCAGCAGCAGCTGCTAACACACTTCCATCAGTAGGAAATCAGATTATCCATAAACCCTCATGCCAAGCACATCCCTGCTGCCCATCAAGCAAACTGCTCGAAAACTGCTGTGGCTCAAGAGCTCAGGCTGGACCCCCTGGTAGTACGGTATAATTACAGTCATTTGAATGGTTTGCTCTGCAGCAAAGACAACAGTCTAGTCCAGAAGTGGAACCCCACAGAGTTATACTTAAGTGGTGACTTTATACACAATGAATACAGATAAAGTCCTTGAAAGAAAAGAGAATATACTTCTTCAATTTTCTTTGTTCATACTGCTTTCAGGTGTGATGTAGATGAGGATAAGGAGATGAAATTTACTTGAATCTAAATCTTTAAGAAGATTGTAACAAAATTCACCACGTGCAGTGTTTTATAGCAGGATATGTATCAGCATATTACATAAAAATTCAATACAGTAACACTGTTTAGAGAGATGAGCACAGCAGGCTGATAACTCAGGTTAGTTTTTCGTCTTTTAAAAGGCATCATGGCAAGGGTATTTTCTCAAAATGTTAAGTGGATACTTTTGAGTTGAAAGATTGGATTCAGGCTCTATTAAGGTAAAGGGAACACTGTTCCTTTGAGATCTCTTGCCACGGGGCGGGAGGTTTCATTGCTGCCTGGCAGTCTTTGTCACAGGTTGATTCTCAGAGCCCCAAGCTGTGTGTGAAAGCTGTGAGTGATCAGCAGCAAAACTCCTGACACCTTTATTGTGATTGGGATTTAGCCCAAGCCATGTAGGATGATAACAGACAAAAGGTGATCTCAATTTGCATCATCTCATTTTTCTTAGCAAGTGCAGTAAAATATAAAGAAATTTAAAATAATGTCATTTAGTAATTCTCAGGTTTTAAGGTGATTGCATGTTCCCAGCCTGAAGTGATACACATATTTGGATTTTCAATCTCTAGCAGACTCAGAGGGGAGGCAGGAAAAATAGCACATAAAAAAATCCATTTATTTAGGAAAATTCTTTAGGGATCATGTATTGGATAATCTTCTTCAAGGTGATCCCCATTTCCTACAATATAATGGTTTTACCCAGCAGTGATTTAATAGTTTTGAATAAGCTGTAGATTGGAGGAACAAACACTTTAGCAAGAATGGAGGAATTTACTCCATCCAGAAAGGCAGGAGTATCAGCCTACTTTGAACGTAGAATGGAGATGATTATTCTACTGGCTGTTTATCTCCAACAACACTAAAATGTGTATTATGGACATAATAAGGTCTGGTTTTGTGTAAACGATTGCTTTAAGCATGACTGACCCATTCAAAGCAAGCGGCATGTCAAGCAGGAGGCTAGAAGGCATCATTGCTGTGCACTGAGGCTCTCATCACATAACTTTCTTCCTTCAAGCCTTTTCTTTAAACATAAATGTTTGTGAAGTTTTCCAGTGATTCTTTTTTCCTGGCATTTACCCCATGACTGTTATTATTTTTAGCCCTGTAAAATGGCATTATGCAATTGCTGAATTTGTTTCTTTCAGCCCGTGATGATTTATAAGACTTAATTTCCAGGATACTCCCTTGAAGTTACCTTCTTTTTGTGACCTCAGGATTTCTCTTCCCAGACCTTTGGTATTTATTTTTACTATTTCTGTGGTCAGGGTTTGGCAATGTTGTTTTGGATTAATGACAAACATACATAAGAACTGGAAGGAGTACATGTCTCAATCTCCTAATTTAATGTGTGAATTGTTTATCAATAGTAGAAAGAAGGTTCTGGACAGGTTTAACACATCCTAATAACAGGCCTTTGCAGCCAGATAGAAAGATTTTGATGTATCTGAACTGCATGTAATCCTTCACTTGTTCCAAAATAGATGAAATTTGCTTATTTTATATTGCAATGCAGTATTTCTTTCTCAGACTTTGCCCAGAAAGAATTGGATGTGGAAGTCGGCTAGTTTGGACAAGTATGCGTTGTTTATATGGAATATTTTAATTGACATAAAATTGTGTAAACCTTCTAGCTCCTCTGCTCTTGGATGAAGAAAATATCTTTGGCATAACAGGGGCCTGAACTTCTGTTCTATTTTTTGCTTTTATGCAGGAAATTGCAAATAATTTAATGCACAGATGAAATTACTCAGCATTTTACTCAATTGTAGAATTTTCCTTGTAAGCATTATATTTTGCTTTCATCATATACCCAGTAATTTTTTAACTAGCATCTTCTTATTTTCCCTTTCTCTGTATATTCTTATTTACCTTCATCATTTATTTACTTAGGCTTAATTCCTTCCCTACACAGCCTACTGTGAATAAAGTGTTCCTTTGAAAACGATTAATTTTGCACTTTGTTTACAGAGTAGTCTTGCAATGTTGTATCTGATATCATTAGCAGGAAAACAGAAATAAAAGGAGAAACATTAGTTATCACTGCAAATCATTTTGAATTCACTGTAATCAGGATCTGACTCAAAATGTTTAGGTTAGCTCAACAGCTCAAGTTGATTGGAAGGGTCTCAATGTTTATGCGTAACAGTGTGTCCTCCTATGACTTTTTATTTTTAACTGCTCAACCGTTCTCACTTTCTGTGAATTTTAAAGTTATTCTTAGGCTAAGAAAGACAGTCTCTTCACAGGGAAAAACTGTGGCAAGCATATCTATGTGATACAGCTCATCATTTCTGAGGGCCCATCACTTCTACCTGAAGCTCTAGCAGAAAAAAACAACCAAAGATTATATGGCTAATTTAAACTTAGATATGAAATTTTGGATTCCAATTCACTCTAAGTATGAATTATTCTGGAAACCTGGTCCACCCTTCCCTGTGAAACTAGGTTTAAGGCTCACAAATTGCATTTGAATATTAACATATGTGCAAATCCACTTGCTGGAATCCAACTATACTTTTATTTTGGCCACTTTAATAAAATTGATTTTTGACAGTTCTAACCCCTTGCTACACAGTCTTGCCTGAAGCCAAGCTTTAATTTATTAAGAGAAGAAAATTCTACATTTTTAGGAAAGGTATAAAATCCTTAAACCATAAACCCTTTTTAAAATGGGAACCATATACTTACATATACTTACACATGCAAATAAAATGCATCAGAGTGACCTAAGTCCCCCTGTATGAAGGGGAAAAATCTCTTAAATGCACATTTATTGCAAGCAAACCCTGAATTTACTAGGTAATGAGGGAACATTTTTTTAAGAACCATTATGTTGTATTTGGAAAACCCGACATTTTCTTTCTTAACTAATTTTAATTGGCATTATGCTCACACTGGGCCAAAAAAAAAGGAGAAAAGGCAGACAGCAGCAAAATATAAATTAAATCATAGACAAAGGGCTCTGAAGCCTTTTTTATGAACACTTTCTTCAAAGTGCGGTGGTCCTTGCGCAGTTGTGTTCTGTGCGTGTTCCTTGGCCTCTTCTACAGTCATTGATATTGCACTGCCAATGAAGCAGCTGTCACTTTTTCCCAGTGTAATGACTGCCAGCAGCTGGCTCAGAAGTGCAGCTTTTAATTAAATTTCTGATTTCAATTGGATTTTGGTTTGCAGTTCACGGATAACAGAGATTTTTGGGTTGGGGTATAATGGGGCATCTAGGTGTGTTTCAGACACCTTTGTGTTACAAAGATCTGTCCAGAAACACCAAGCATCACCTAAAAATTAGTTACCTTTTTCCCCTCACTATTTACTCTTCCAGGATCTTGCTGCCATAATGGATAGAATTACTCATATTTTCAGCTTAAATGTATCTATGGCAGATTTACACCATTTGTTTGTGTGCCAACATTGTCTCTATGCTGAAACAGTTTTCCTGCCTCCCCTTTCTCTGTGAGTTAAAGAATCATAGAATCATTTATGTTGGAAAAGACCTTTAATATCATTAAGGGTGGTCTTACCCCTTTGGACACTGCTTCACTGGGACTAACAAGACAAACTCTTGTCGGCTATATCAGCACTGATAGGGACAGGCAGATTCAGACTCTGCTAACAATCTGAGTGAGCTGGGATGTGAATTGGTCCTTTCCTGGTGCCTGTAGGGCTATGGCAGCGTAATGCTATGCCTGAGCTGGTGAGTTCTGCTGGAGACTTCATTAGCACTGAGCTAATTCAGGCCATGTGGAGTCTGGGACAGTATGAGGACAACTGAGGCTCACATTGGTCTGCACCTGTTTGTTCAGATGTGTTCACAGTCTGTTCTCGTGAGATGGATTTTCCATTTGTCTGACCCTTCTAGAAGCAATTTTCTGCACCTGTTTCATGTCAAGTCTGTTTTCCTGCATCATATAGGAAGAAATTAATTGGGGAACAAGAGATGGCTCTACCCTCTCCTCCTTTTTCTTTCATTAGCACTGCTTGGCACAGCATACGGTCACTGGTTCAGCACAATCATTCTCATCAGTCTGGTTGACATCTGGAAGTCACAGACAAACACAGATGCAGCTTGACAGCTGAACACCTGGGGAAGGAGTGTGATATGTCAGGGACATGCTGGCCGTAACCTACATGCAGCGTGTTATTTGAGCTCTGTTGTACAACATGTCTTGGACCTACCTGAAAACAAAAGGACAAATGAAAAGTTTGTGTGCAGAAGCTCTGGAGCCTCTCTTGTTGTATCAGCCAACAGACCAGAGAGTCAACCCATCTTGGTGAGCCCGGTGTGACCGAAGGGCATCAGATGGATTGTGCACTCACTGGCCATCTGTGTCATTCATGTTTCCCACAGGGTGGATTTCCTGCTCATGCGGTGCATGGCATGGGATTTCCCAGACACAAACATGGGAGCCCAGGCACATGCTCAGGGGCCGTGTGACAGGGCTGTGGCTGTGGATCTCCCCCATATGGAGCACAGCTGTGTCTGTCCTTGAAAAGAGTGACCTAAATTTTACACAGTATCCCAGTGATGTTATGACCGGCACATCCCTCACTGCTGGAAATACCCCATGTGTTTTGTAATTGTACTTGTTTACTATTGCTGCCTCTCTTTAGGGGCTCATGCTAACCCTGAATCTGACTGAACCATCTAGATTGTTTCCTCCACGTGCAACTGGCAAGTGCCCAGTATATTGTGATATTTCTTGGTGCCAGCTTCATGAATTTAAACTAGGCAGTTCTGGATTTCATCCTGTTTGTACTGCTTCAGTCCTTTAAGTCATTTAGTTCTTTCAGTGAAATACCCCAGTCCTGTTCTGTACACTCATATATTTCGTAAGCTTATTTCCAATTTTTGCACCCCAGTGTTGTATGTCATCTCTGCTGACCATATTCTTGTATTGTAGCTTGATCATGATAATCAGCAGACAGCAGATAATCTTATCTGATGTGAACTGTCACAGCTTTTGCTATGAAAATAGTGCTGGTAGTGTTCCCAGCTAAGGTTCTGCCAGAATATAATTAGAAATGTACCTTTAAAATGTGATCTTTATTTAGCTACCATAAACATATTTTAAAAGAATTCCAAAGGCTTTTCTTAAAAATACAAGTGTGCTTATGAAACACTTACTCTTAGACCAAATTAACACTAAGGGTGGAACATAATATTAAAGGTTTAGTTTTCTGTTATTAGGAATATTTCCCCTTGTTTAACTCAGCTGTAACTTTTTCCCATATACAGATCACAGAATCATTTAAGCTGGAAAAGACTGGCAAGATCATTGAGTCCTTTAACTGATGAACACCTTGTCAACTAAACCATAGCACTAGGCGCCATGTCCAGTTGTTTCTTGAACACCTCCGGGGATGGTGACTCCACCGCTTCCTTGGGAAGTCAATTTCAATGCTTGACAACTCTTTCAGGGAAGAAATTCTTCCTGATGTCCAACCTGAACCTCCCTTGGCATACCCTGAGGCCATTTCCTCTTGTTGCTTGGAAGAAGAGGCTGATCCCCATCTTGCTACAACCTCCTTTCAGGTAGCTGTACACAGCGATAAGGTCTCCCCTGAACCTCCTTTTTTCAAGCTAAACAACCACAGCTCCCTCAGCTGTTTCTTTTATGACTTGCAATGACCCCAGCTGTTGTGACAAAGTGTGCACCTCTTGCATGAATGAGATGCCATGGAGATATTTGCCTTGAAGTTGGCCTTTAAAACGGTTTTGTTCTGTTAGCCTAAGAGCCGGGCATTATCAGGTTATTTCCTCTTTGCCACAAGGGCTGTCTTGTTCCCATCCCCTTTCTCCAGCTCCATGGCTGTGAAGAAAACTGAAGAAATATAACCTAAATGCAGTAGTGCATCTGAAAGCCACCTAGGTAATAATTCAAAGAGAGAAGCTGGGCCACATCTCACATAAGTTCAGTGCTGATGATGGAAGTGTTGACATTGTCATGGTGACAATTAAGAAGCAAGAAGGGGAGGATCCTAGACCTAGCTGATTTAATGGGAATATTTTGATGCTAATATCCACCTCCTCATCAAGAACCACCCAAACTTAGGCCTAGCAGGCTCCATGGATGTGAACCCATTTTAGGGGGAACCGAGCTGGAAAAATGTGTGTGCTGAGAAAAGAGGAAGGGAGCAGCCTTGTTTTTGGTGAGCAGCAGCTCATCTGGGGAATCAGGACAGAAGTTGTTTAACTAGTGGATACCACCATCACTTTGGCCAGTTTGTCTTTGACAGGAGATGGTGAAATTCAAGCATGTGGCAATAGGAGGCAGTGATGCAACCACCAGCATTTCATGAATCACTTTTGGAGGTGTTTGGAACTTTTTTTCATTTCTAGGCTATAATCAAATTTTATAAAACTTTTATCCTGCGTTCTGTGTGTAAAAATGGTTTATTTGGTGTTTGATGCATTATTTTTTCCATTAGGAGATCAAGCCATAATCTGTTAAACACCTGCATGGAAGTTTCCCAAAATGACCTGATATGATGAATACTGTTATAGAATATGGTTGAATAGGTGCTTATTTTCACAGCTGTGGGAACTGTAGAAACTGAAAATATTTTTTTCTGAAAAGTTCTGGAATCAACGTTTTTCTCTTTTAGAGAGATTTCTAGTATAGAATTAAAGTTTCATAAGTATATTTCCTAGCAATGAACATGCCAAAAATAATGCAGGATAGTAAATAAGGTGACATTTATATTCAGCATAGTGCTCATTGCCATTAAATTCTGTAACCACAGCCCTCTTGTGTAGATATTGAATTTAACAATACATCACCTTTCATTCACAGCTCTGAATAGCTGAAAAATCTTCATGTAATGCTTGCCCCGACCCCCAGTAACTTGCCGTTTGTTTGAATCACATTCGATGAGTAAGCACTTGACTTGTACATATCAGTAATGCTTATGTGAGGTTTAATTTAGCACCATATAATAAGTCACAGCCTTCACTTTCTGGGAAAGGTAATGTGAGGAAAATGTTTTGCTAAGTAAGGACTGCAAAATTCATTACTTACTGCATGCTAATTTGATGTACCATTTTTTAATTCTGGGTGGATTTTTGCCATTTGAATGCTGACCAATGAAATTTTGGAGTTCAGCCTGGTTGTTTGTGTCTGAGGTACAAGAAGATGACAGCGCTACAGAGGTTCCTAGCAGCTTTCTGCCAGTTCAAATATGTTGTGTGTTGGGGATAAAGGCACCCCCTTCCACATAAGACAGAGCTGTTCAAATGTAGCATTCCTCTCCCCATGTGCATTTGAAGGGTGGAGTGCAAATTTTTATTTTTTACTTAGTTTTTCTGCTCTAATTGAGCTATGTAAAGCTGCCCTGCAATTTGCTGTATATGTAGCTGGATAGTGCTATAAATGCCCCAAATATAATTCTTCTTTTTAAAATATGTCTAGTAGGTTTTTATTTTATTTGTTTGTTTTCTGTTTTGTTTTGGTTTTTTGATGGGAAAAAATGAAGTTCATTAAATTTATTCAGATGGCCTGTTTGATCTCTCCCAACTTGAACATAAACATGTCACAATAATATGTGAGTAATCTGAAACAGAAGGTATAACTAAGGCAGATTTGCAAGGCCATACTGAGAACTAACATACTTTTTAAAAGACTGTTGGAAGTCCTGGTCTAAGCTGACATTCCTTAATTTTGGTGATGTTTTGAATGGTGCATCAGAAACTAGAGAAATGAACAAAAAGCTGGAGTCTCTTTTTATCTGTGTTGCTGCATGTCTTTGAGAGGTTATCATCATCAGTTCTAACTTAGCAGCATCCAATCTCCATCTCTGAGTACTGCACTTCTTAATGTTACATAGTCTTCCCAGGATTTAATATCATTTCTCCAAAGTGGCACTTCTCCAAACTGTACCACAATAAGCATGGGTAGATGTACATCTACTTGTGGACCACTGGAGACCAGTTTTCGTCCAAATGTAACTGCAGACCTACTCAGAGACAGTTCTAATAATAGCCACAGATCCATAGTTGCTCATTGTCTTGTATGCTGGTCCAAGAGGAATTCATTTGGTCTATCAATGCATTTCACTCAATAATCACAAGTTCGTAACAAATTTTGACTATTACTAATACAGTACAATACAAATGAATGTGTTAACAGTGCAGTTGTTGGTTGGAAACAGCAGTACTCCTTATGAGAGAACAGCGTCTATTTTCATAGTACAATTATCACGTATTACTATTCATTTAAATTGAAATAGAAACGAAAAGTCACTCAGGCTTTGGAATCTGGATGTTTCATATATCTCTTATATATCTATTTTTTTATTTTAACTTCTTCACTGTATGTTTTCTTCTCTCACTCTACACTCAATATCCTTCAAAAAAGGTTGGGTTTTTTGAAATATAACTTCAAAAGAGAAATGACATTTTCTCAGTGGGCTGAATCCTGGGTGGTACACAGTGTTGTCACTAGCCATATAATTTAAAATTAACACCATAGACAAATGCTGCTTTAAAGCTTCTACTGAAAAAACATACTATGTAAGTGTGGTAGGGCTTTTTTTTGCTGATCTGGATTCACATTTGTATCATGTACAGTTAATAACTGGAGAGATCTTGTTACAGATTGGTTACTTGTCTTCAGTATGCCCCTTGTTTTGCATCCCATTATTCACTCGAAGGGCTTAATTAAATGAATCAGAGTATAAGCACACATTTACTGCAACAATCACAATTCCCCATAGATAATTTTCTTTGGCTTGTCTTGCTGGGATTTCCAGGAAAGTTCCCAGAAACTGTTTCACAGAATAGAGGGATTTCTCTTTTTAAAACCCTTTTTTGGTGTTACACAAATTTGGGTCCAGAAGAGTTTAATTTTTGAGAAATAACCATGAACTGCATGCATGTGTGACTCTATAATAACAAAATCTTCTTCTTTTAAATTGCATTTAAGTTGAATCTTATTTGACTTTTTGTGGTTGGCTTTGGAAACATTTGGTAGTTATTTTCCATTGAAATTCACATCTGCTTGGGGCAGCAATATGTTTAAGTTCTTCTGTTATTTCTATTCTGTAATCTTAATTTTAAAACTTGTTTTGATTTTTTTTTCTATTTGTTGGCTTGTGTGTAGTTATCTTTCAGATGGCAAGAAATAATTCTGCAATTGCTATTGGTGGTCTTGGTCCTAGTGTGCATGTATTTGCGTTGAAGAGGTTCAACATATAACTCAGCAAAGAGCATTGCTCTATATTTTGAGAAAGAGAGAAAGAGGGATTCTAATTTATATCCATATTGCTGAAATAAAAATGTGTCCTCTCCATTCAAGAATGTGTCTGTATTTTTTCAAAATTACTTGTAAGGTTTAGATGATCCATTTATGGCTGGCTGAACTGGAATATTTTTAAGAAAGTTCAATATTACAGGAATTTTCACAGTACAAGCTGGCCTTGAAGAACCAGCAAAACTCTCAACTGTTAACTGCTGCCTTTGACTGCAGTGCAGTTCCCTTGGATTCTGTTGCTTTTGTTGGATTAAGATGCTTGGTTGCTTGATTCTGTTTGGACATGGAAGGAGTCAAAAGGGAAAAGTTGTTTTGTTCTTTTAGGATTTGTTTGTTTATTAACATAGAGATTAACTGGACATTTCTATGAGAGCAGGTGAAAGCTTCCTCTGAGCACAGGGAAGACTGAAAAGGTACAAGTCAGCTTGAATCCAGAAGCTGTGTCACTGTGTCAGCACTCCACTATTGAGCAGGAAATAGTAGCTCAGGCAAAGTCACCTGTTCACAGTGCAGCACAATGTTTCTGCTAATGCTGGGTAGCTTCTTGCCGACCTGGGTAACCTAAAGGCAAGAGTGGCTCTTACTTCTCACACATTCACAAACTGGCATCCAATTTTTTGAGTATCAAAGGCTTTTTCTGAGGGTCCCCAGAGCAGCAGAAGCAGTCTGGTCATCTTTAAGGAGGTTTGCATCATATCCTGAGAGCTGGAATTTGTTGTGGCTAAGTGTTATACCTAGAAGCTCTAGCTGAAATACGGTTTCATATGGCAAATGCAAAGTAAGAAGGAGATCCTGTTTCCAAAACTTCAGCCTGAATAGAGAGGAAGCTTAGATGGAAATGATCATCCAGCCCAATCTCTTGCCAAAGCAAGATTATATCCTGCAGGCTGTTTTCTAGCATTTGCCAATCTGGCTATAAAAACACCAAACAAATAGGATCCATTACTGGGAAGAGCCTGGGAGACTGTTCCATTGTTTAAAAGATGTCATGCCAGTACATTGTCTTCTGAAATTAAGTATTTTTTTTCTTATCTTAATTACATCTTATCCTCGATGATGTTCTGAGATACCAAATTAAAATCTGACATTCTTAAAATCAGTATAGTTGTTGACTCTTAACAATCTACCTTTGTGTCCTCAAGCTGACCAACGCAGGGTGTTGGTCACCCCAAGGGAAAGGGCTATACAGCTGCATGACTGTAATTACTCTATGTTGCAGGGGCCAGGACAAATGATGTCTATAAAAATCCTTTTGGTGCCTTTGTGTGTCTGGCCTTCTTTTTCATAATAAATTGGTTTCTCCATCCCGTCACAGCTTTGTTGATCTTCAGTGAATGTTTGCTAGCAGCTGTATCTTCTTTAGTGAGTAGTATGGCCTTGTAAGAATGTGGGGTGAAATCAAAACTGGACCTATAGAATAAAATGGTTGGTGCTGAGGGCTTAACATTCACAATCATGCATGCTTTAAGGTTTTGGAATAGTTCTGGGCTGGTCCCTCAAACTGGATCTATGTACTGGAATGCATTTTCTGATTTAGTTTTGTCCAAAAATCTGTGAGAATGGGTTTGTTTTGTTGTGTGAAGCAGAGCGTAATGAGTAAGGATGAACTAAAATGATGGTGCAGATACAATACAGATCTTTATGAGTGTATGCTGTCCGGAGCAGAATGCAATGTTATATATCAACAAGAGAGATTTCAGTCGGACATCAGGAAAATGTTTGTAATGATAAGGGCAGTGAAGCACTATGAAAGTTGAATAAAATCCATGATGAGAGGTTTCTAAGGAAAGACTAAACAAAAAATAATTTGCTAAAAGAAAAATATAGTTGTTCCTGCATAGAGAAACAAAATGGATTTGGTCAGTTCATGACCTCCCTTCAAGACAAATTTCCCCTATAATTCCAAAGTACGCTGCCATGCCTGTTCTGGAGTTTGTATAGACTTTTGCACAGACAACCCCAAAGGGCTTTGTCTCCTTCCTGTGTGATAGTGTAATCCCTCATGCTGTACTTGTTTTTGTCAAAACTGCAAATCCTTGCATTTCTTCCACCTGATGAATATGGAATGTTGGGGAAGGTTACGGAGCAGAACATCTGGAGGGCCATCACACGGCACGTGCAGACAGCCAGGGGACCAGGCCCAACCAGCATGGGTTTATGAATGGCAGGGCCTGCTTGTCTGGCCTGATCTCCCTTTGTGACCAGGTGACCCACACAGTGGATGAGGAAAAGGCTGTGAATATGTCTACATGGACTTTAGTAAAGGCTTTGGCATAATTTCACACAGCATTGTCCTGGAGAAACTGGTGGCTCATGGCTTGGATGGATGCACCCTTTGCTGGGTAATAAGCTGTCCGGATGGCCAGAACCAGAGTGGTGGTGGATGGTGCCACATCCAGCTGGCAGACGGTCACCAGTGCTGTTCCCTAGGGCTGTGTTTGGGCCAGTCCTTTTTAATAACTTTGTCAGTGATCCGGCTGAAGGGATCAAGGACACATTCAGTCTGAAGATGACACCAAGCTAGTCAGGAGTGTCATTCCGCTGGAGAGTAGAAAGGCTCTGCAGAGGGATCTGCACAGGCTGGATCGATGAGCTGAGGCCAGTTGTGTCAGGTTCAACAAGGCCAAGTGCTGGGTCCTGCCCTTGGATCACATCTCCAGGCAGCACTAAAGGCTGGGAGTGCTGGTTGACAGTGGCTGAACATGAGCCAACAGTGTGCCCAGGTGGCCAGGAGGGCCAATGGCATCTGGGCTTGGGTCAGAAATAGTGTGGTCAGCCGGATCAGGGCAGTGATTGTCCCCTTGTACTGGGCACTGGTGAGGCCACACCTTGAGTGTTGTGTCCCAGTTTGGTCCCCACACTACAGGAAAGACATTGAAATGCTGGAGTGTGTCCAGAGAAGGGAATGGAGCTGGTGAAGGGTTTGGGGCACAAGTCTGATGAGGGGCAACTGAGGGAGCTGGGGTTGTTTATCCTGGAGAAAGGGAGGCTCGAGGGGACCTTGTTTCTCTCTACAGCTACCTGAAAGGATGTTGTAGTTAGGTGTGTGTTCAGTCTCTTCTTCCAAGTCACAAGCAATAGGACAAAAGGAAATAGCCTCAATTTGTGCCAGAGGATGTTTATACTGGATAAAAAAAAAATTATTCATGAAAAATATTGTCAAGCATTGGTAGAGGTTGCCCGTGGAACTGGTGGAGTCACCATCCCTGGGAGTATTTAAAAGACTTGCAGATTTGGCACTTGGGAACACAGTTTAGTGGTTGATCCCAATGATCTTAAAGGGCTTTTCCAAACTAAACAATTATTCAGTGATTGTATAGTGGGTGCCCCTTTTTCTTATGCATATCAATTACTTTTTTCCAGTTTTTAAATTTTCTCTCCTTCCTCCTGCTATTCATTATAATGTTTTCCCTTGTCTGTTATTTATATCTTCTATTTTAGCTACCTCATGGAGTTTCATTGATGGCAATTTGCTCTCCCAAACATCAAAAATTTTTGATAAAGTTGACTCAAAAATGATGTTTACCAAGTAATGTATGGAAGAAACCTTGAAGGTGCAGGAGCAGGCTGCCCCCAGGTGCCATAAAATGAGCCAACAGGAAAGACAGCCAACCTGGATGGGCATTGAGCTTTTGAAAGAACTAAGGGAAAAAAAGAGGGTGTATTGCCTTGAGAAAGAGGGGGAGGAAATGTTTAAGGATTTTGCTGAGTCATGGAGGAAAAAAATTAGAGGAAAAAGCCAGTTAGAACTTAAACTGGCAACTTCTGTGAAGAACAACAACAAATATTTTTTATAAATACATTAATGGCAAAAGGACGGGCAAAGACAACCTTCGCTCTTTATTGGATGTGGAAAGGAATATAGAAACTAAAGATGAGGAAAAGGTAGCGATACTTAATGCCTTCTTTGCCTAAATTTTCAACAGTAAGACAGGTTGTCCTCAGGAAAACTGTCTGCCTGAGCTGGTAGGTGGGGTCAAGTAGCAGTATAGTCCCTCTGCAACCCAAGAGGAAGCAGTTAGAGACCTGCTGAGCCACTTGGCTCTTCACAAGTCTATGGGACCAGATGGGATCCATACTAGGGTGATAAGAGAGCTGACAGATGAGCTTGTGAAGCCACTCTCTGTTGTTTATCATCAATCCTGGCTCACTGGGGAGATCTCAGATGACTGGAAGCTGGCCAGTGTGATACCCATTCACAAGAAGGACTGGAAGGAGGATCTGGGAAATTACAGGCTTGTCAGCCTGACCTCAGTGCCAGGCAAGATTATGGAACAGATCACCTGGAGTGCAATCACACGGCACCTACAGGATGGCCAAGGGATCAGACCCAGCCAGCACGGATTTAGGAGGGGCAGGTCCTGCCTGACCAACCTGGTCTCCTTTTATGACCAGGTGACCCCCCTGGTGGATGTGGGGAAGGCTGTGGATGTGTCTACCTGGACTTCAGCAAAGCCTTTGACACCGTCCCGCACAGCACACTCCTGGAAAACCTGGCAGCCCACGGCTTGGACAGGTACCCTCTGGGTTAAGAACTGGCTGGATGGCCAGGCCCAGAGAGTGGTGGGGAATGGTGTCACAGCCACTTGGCAGCCAGTCACTAGTGGTGTCCCCCAGGGATCAGTGTTGGGCCCAACCATTAGTAAGTTTGCAGATGACATCAAGTTGGGAGTAAGTGTCAATCTTATAATTATTTCCCAGCATTCATTTGTAATTTGGTCAAGCAGAAAACTTCAAATTAGCAAAATTGACACCATTCTCTTCCCCTATGCTGTACACTTCTGTGAATTATGTTCAATTTTGTATATATCAGAATGTTCAAAGTTCAGAAAGAAGTGTCTTGAAAGAAAACTGCATCCCACAAAATATGCATTTCAGAGTGAAAACACAAAGAAATACCACTTTTAAGCCTCAGATCACTCAAAAAGAGACTCAATAAATTTGAGCTTCTCTACCATTGAATTTAAATGGATATTATGACCTTAGCTCACTAAGATTCCTTTAAAATCTCTTCCTTCTGTAAAATGATTTGTCGCTTTATGCATTTTCTGGTGTAACTTATGAAGATTTCAGTGTCCCAAGAGGACTAATATTTTAGGTGAGAGGTTCAGGTATCTGGTTTTGACAGAGAGCAGCAGTTTAGCCTTGCCTCTTGGCTGCTGTTTAATGCAGTCTCTGGGAAAAGAAAAAAGTAGACATAAACCTGCCCTGCTAAAGTGTTTTAAAATTCAGGTCACTCATTTCTCAATATCGTTTCTTAAAACAAACTCCTGTTGTAAAGATAACAAAGATTTAGAGCTCCAAGGCCATTTCATATGTGTGCTTCTGTGCTTTCTGATGATATTTTAAGTAGAAAAATGTATACTTCTCATTCTTAGATATTTTCATTTTGCTAGGATAAATAGTATTTGGAGATTTTGCTGTCCAAGATTATCTGTATACCCCTATCCATTTCTGATACTGAATTTAGTAATGTTAAAAAAGAATAATAAAGGTAGAATGTTTTGGTACAAACAACAGTTTTGGAATGAAAACATTTTCAGCTATGAGGCTCCAGTTGTTCTGCAGTTAGCAAATACTTCAATTGACTCTGTTGTCAAATCAAGGACATAAAACTGAGAGTGTGATATGTTATCTGCTGCCAATTACGTAAGTTCATGATGCATAAGTTATTGCAAAAAATAAGGTCATGACTCCTAAACCCACTCCTTTTGAAGTTGTAGTTCTTCATAAAACCTCCCGCATATTTGTATATTTTAGTTGGTTAACTCTTAACTGAATTTATGAAAGTGTTTATGAGAATGACTATATGACAATAAAGAAAAAGCAGAACCTTGCATGGTCTACAGAAATACCAACTTGTTGACATCAAGTGATTATAGAGAGGTGAACCTGACTAAAACATGGATTTTAGTTACTAATCAAAGAGCTTAATCAAAGTTCCTTATCAAAGAGCTGCTTGAAAATAAATATTTTTTACCACCAAATGTAAACTTCACAGTTACTATGGAATGTTATCTAGCAGCTAGGTGAGAGGACTAGGACTCAACCTCTCCAGTTCTTGTCTCACTTTTTATATGGTCTTTTATGGTAAACTAATCTCTGAATTTTTCCTATTACTTTTATTTATCTTTCTGTATGACTAAATATGACTAAATGTCATATTTGCCATGTGAAAATAGTATGCAAGTAATAGACTTAAACCTTCATTTGAAAAATACCAGCAAAGGTCGGGAGAGTGTTAGGAGGACAAATTACTCTGCTGTAACTGTACAGTGAGGTCCTTCTTCATGTCTGGAGCAGAGGTTCCAGAAACTAAGAATCAAGGTGTCATGATGCTAAAGATACTTAACACTTCCATCGTAATGCAAGAGGATCATTTAGCTGCAGTATTTGTTTCATTTCAGAAAGCAGTTAAGTATGACTTTTAAATACTATTTCTTTTAAAAATTTGGTGGAAGCATGACCTGTGATTTGACAAAGCCTTACATAGAACAAGTAGTCCTTTTTCTTCTTCATTCAGGTCAAGGACTGAAAATCAGGTATTTCATACTCTACTAAATGATTAATGATTTTACCACAAGTCTTTCTATTTTTTTTTTTTTTTAATTGAGCTCTTGGGATCCCCTTAGCTACCTCTGTTTCTCTGCAGCTTCCTAAATTCATACAAATAGTTACCTATTCATTGACCTGGGGAAAGACCAATGCAATAGTCCAGTGGGCAGTCTAAGTTCAACCTGTTGTTCCAATTAATGTTTAATTATTTATACAAAGTGAAACAGGTCCAACGGGAGATTCAGAGGAAGCTGTTCTTTTGAATAACTTGACATTTTGGTGACCAGAAAGCTTGCCTGGAATACAGGATTCTGACATTCAAACATCTTTGCAGAACAGAAACTTGAAATCTGGACGACTCTGCCACCAGTGCCTTGATCATAAGATGATTATCCAGGAGGCGTGGCAGTTTTCTTGCTCTTTGATGTATTTCACACTAGGCATGAAAATCTTTCCCAGGAAAGAACTTCATAAAAAACTAGTAATTACCTGCAAAGGGTCTGGTCTCAAGAGAATACAATTTCACTGAAAAAAATGCATCACTGTAAACTCCACTGGGTGCATGACTAGAGTTTTCAGGACCTTGTAGGTCCAGAGAGTTTGTCTATTGTGATGATCCATCAATGTCCTGTGTTTGAAGGAGTGGTCAACAGGCAGTGCTGGAGGGCATGAGTCTCAAGAAGCCTGCAGAATGCCAAAACCTAAGTGTCACACTTGTAAATCAGCTGTTGATACAAAAGTTTAACAGTAAGGAAATGGTCACATATGAATATTGGTTTGGGGATTAGGCTTATGAGTCTGGCTGCTTTTAAACACTTCAGCTGAAATTGATATGAAACCAGGGCATAAAACCAGGAGCCTGACATGTGATCTCTTGCCAGTTGCCTTCAAATTACTATGTCTGATGAGGGAAAAAAAGAGGAAGTGAACGGAGAAATGGGACAGGTCATCTGGATTCTGATAATTAATGTTCCCTAGAAAATAAAAGTTTTGAAACTTTCCTGGAAATGAAGTTTTATGATCTGCTACAATAGTCCACAGGGGGAATGCTGCAATCTACACATATTGACAATTGTGGTATTACCAGACAATTAATTTTTATGAGTAATTTCCAGAGCAACCCTCAACCATGCAGTCACGCATACAGTGCAACAGGGTGCCATAGAAGAAAGACTCAGCTAAAGGCCAAAGATTATACAGATTTATTAATATTTGTGAAAAAGATCCTAAGAGCAGAAAGCAAATTGAGCAACAGTGAAGAAGAAGAAATGGACCTGACCACAAAGTGAGCTTTGTAAGGATGTGATCCAGAGCATGGTGAACTCTACAGAAAGATTTCTGTTGATTTTGTAAGGCCTTAGATATTAAGAGAAAAGAGACCTTCTCTCTTATACCTGTCCTGCTTCTTTCTCCATCTGAATAGAAAATATAGTCTTGTTAATAACCAGCATCCTTTATTGACTAAGAGTTACAAGAAAAATGTTGATCATACACGGGATGTTGGATCCAAGAATCCCACCTGAGCAGACCCAGAAGTAGCTCTCTAAGGGCTAAGCAACTGGCAAATTCTCTCTAACAGTAGCTTCATATTTTTATTAGACTCAAAATAGTCTTATCCTGTATTTTTCAAACGCATTCTGCTTTCTCGTTTAAAACGCAGAGAGTAACAGAGTAGTTAGAGTAGTAATTTCATTTCTCTTAAACCCTTCTCTGCAAACACTTTTCTTCTAAAGGTAATGACCCATCTAGTTATCTTCTATTTACATCTAGTCTAAGCAGTAATAGCTGTTACTTTTAAACTGCTATTAAATACCTCAGTAGTTTTTAAACCATGACAAGGAATACTTACAATAAAAGAACAATGAACAGAGATGACTGGAAATGAAGTTGTAGAGCTGAATTTGTTTATATATCATTCAGAAGAAAAGAGTAGTTCTGTCAAAGTCCCTGTTAAGGGCTGTTAGAGAAAATTATGTACTTTACACTAAGTAAGTCTTATGGTCCCAAGTGATACACTTCCAAGATCAGCTTGGTTATATAGTTTCAGAATTTTTTCTTCTAGAGGAACAAAGGTTTGCTGCATAATGTAAGCAGTGTTTGACAAATTCATCCTGCTGTGATAGCAACCTTTATTTCATCCTACACACTGAAGAACATAATTTATCTTAACACTAGACATTGAGAAAGGCTAACTGTGGGGAAGTAGTACTACTAGGGTTTCCTTTTGCTGCTAAACTCAATTGAAATCTGCAGTCAAGCCAAGCCTGGTTTAAGGACTCTGTTGGTTATTTTTTTTAACATGGTGTGAAAGATTAAGGCTTATTGCCTTAGTGTTATTGCAATGGATAAAGCTTATTGCAATGGATGGATAAATTACCAGCAAGACATGCTGAGATGAGGAATTGGTGACAACACACAGAAAGAGGAATTGGCATTACACCCCATTAGTTTGGAGATATAAGAATAAACTTCCATATAGACAAAATCAGATCTTTTTCAGTGGAAAATGCTCAACAGAGTCCTACTGTTTGGTGGGTCACAGACTTTTCAGTGTCCAGCAGGTCAGGAGTGAACACTTCCAGGTCTCTAAGCACAAGCCCCTCACTTTGCCCAAGATGCACATGACTAGAGTGCCTGCTTCTCATCCTCTTCTCAATCTGTGTTCCAGCTGTGTCAGAAAGCTTAAGGTCTGACAATTTACCCATTCCCTTCACTACCATTGAGGGTGCTGACTTTGGCAGATCACTCTGTTGCTTCCTCGAGGATTGTGTGAGGTAGCATCAGTGGAGGCAGTTGCCCTTCACCTGGCCTAAACATCTATGCGCACCCCTTAACAGCAGGCACTGATATATCCCTCTGTAAGATTCTTCTAACATAGGGGGCACAGCACCAGCACTGTCTCAAGCCTTGTAAAAGAGCAGAAAATATGCAGTAGAATTGGATTTAAAGAACAGAAATGAAAAAGGATCTGCAGTTACAGCACTGCTATTACAGCACTGGACACTGAACAGTACTCCAGTCTAAAGCCTGTCAAATGACGAAGCACAGACAGTGCATTTGGAGTTGTCAGTTTAACTTTTGATCCAGACGTCCCTGAGGACACTGGGAACCCCTCTGAGTTTGATAAGCCACAATAGAGGCTCTTTCTTCAAGGACAGGTAAACACATAGTCATTAACAGTCAGGTTGTAAAGGAGAACTGTGCTTACCCAAGGACTTGTTTTCTCAGGTTCATTCTACACTATCAGTTTGAGCACATCTGTGAAGATCCCCCTGCGGGTCATGCAGTATGCCCTCTTTGTCTTGCTCTCAGGATTTGTTCTAGCAAGTATCCTGTCCACAAATAGGTGTGACAGAGGGATGCTTTGAAAACCTCTCTGTTGGAGTCTCAGTAGATCTAGTTTGTTTACCAGGAAGCCCCAGTGTTATGACTTGAGGAATGAAGAGGATACAGACTTTATTTGTAGAAAGTATTTTAAAAATTTGGCATGTTGCCACAAATAACATCAAGATAGAAAATCCTGATTCAGAAATCAGGATTCAAAGGTGAATATGAGATTTTTGGGCAGTGACACTTACTTAATCCATGTTGTAAAGCAACAAGCCCACTAGCATCCCAAGTTTGGTTATATGCAGAAGTGGTGATAATGGACAAAATGATATAGTTCTATGTCTGTGACAAAATTAATAGATTTTTCTGTGGGCGTAGTCCAAACGCTACAGGAGCCTCCAGAAAAAACAAACCAAACCAAACCCACAAAACTGCAGCGAAACAAAAGGTGCTTTTCTGTTCTTGCATACCAAGGGAGATGTATATTGATTTTGCTTTTAAACATGAATCTCAAGATGTATCCAGACTCATCCAGCACATGACTACACAGTTGATGTGTACGTTTCTCTTTTCTCCACTTTCATCAAAAGTTTCATCAAAGCTGTGGAGGTGTTTGATATTCCTGGTGAGACAAGGTCAGTGCCCCTCTCTTGGAGCTGAATCATGTGAAGTAGAAGCTGAAAGGGGACTGAGGGCATGGGAGACAATAGGTACTATTTTTAGCACAGAGACATTTATCAGTAGCCCTGGCGTCATGGGAAACCTGCAAGGAGAAGTCTCTGTTGGGGACATGATTCATGAAATAATATACAGAAGACACATGGAGACCTGTAAATAGCAGGCTCCCCTACAGCCATGCCATTGACACCTGTTTGCATTTGAATTTTATTGTACTTGTGTACCAGTATTTCAGACTTAATATTTTGTCCCTTGCTCTTTTAGTGGGTAGCACAGATGGCAACTTCTCTTGTGTGTTTTGCCCTTTACACTTTTTTCTAGTGACCACCTGACTGCCTTCATTTTGGTTGTGTTCTTTCCAGAGTGCTATTGATCATATACTTTGTGAGAATCTGGTGCAAAGGAATAGCTTTATAAGCTATCATGGGCTCTAGGTATCTATTTTTATCAACCTGAGGAATTGTTGCTTAGAAAAAGAGACCCCTACTTCCTAGGCTGTGTGTGGTTGACCTCGGTTAGTCCGAACTCCTTTGACCTCAGTGCAGCTTAAGCGATGTGACAGCCGAGTCAGCCCCTTTAATTCCAGTCTTTGTGAGGCTCATGTGATAATCATGCACTTGCTCTGTCAGAGGAACCGGCAAAGAACGATTCTGTCTGTACTTGCTCTCTGCAGCAGACCTCCTTCTTGCCTTCTCTCTTCTACCAGATTCCTTTCATTTTGTTGATTCTATTCAGGAACAAAGAGGACTCTGTTGAATTGTCTTTGTGGTTTATTTTCCTGAGCCTTGGAAGATAGCAGACTTTTGCCACTGTTTTATTCAACCCTTTATCACATGCAAAATACCCTGAATGCTTAATGGAGGTTAGTGTGTTTTAGCCTATCTGCTGCCTTTTTTTTTTTTTTTCCTTTTTTTTCCTTTTTTTTTCAGGTTGGAAGCCAAGGCTGACTTCTGAATGCCAAGTTAGGAATAATGGCTGGAGTAAAAACTCAGGGAGGGGTCTGTCCATGCAGCTGCAATAACGGATTCAGAGGAACTGCAGTCATCAGTAGATTTCATCTTGTTTTTCATGTTATCTGGTCTTACCAGGCCTCAGTGTCTACACAAAAATCTGTTTCTTTACAGGTGTAGAACACGTCTTCATCAAACAGGTCTTTGGGCACATATTCAGAAAGAAGTAAAAATGCATTGGCTGGTCACTAGAGCTGTTAATAGTTAGCAGCTTTTGTTGGAGCCTGTAAAAGTATTCTGACATGATAAAATGCTACAACGTGCACAGACAATGCAAGGCAGTTCAGAAGGACTTTTAACTTATAGATTTTACCATAAAGGTCTTCTCCAAATCTAAGGACAAGTCAGTAGAGTGGAGAAGACTAAAAAGAACAGCTGACTCTAATCCTTTGCCCTAACCACTGTCCCAGCTGCTTTTCACATGGCCTGCCACTCTACCTATTACCAAAACAAAGCTCTTGCTCTGTTTTCTTTATTAAATGCATCAAAATATCTTTTTTAAACAATGGAAAATGTAGCCATTACTCAAGGCTGACCTTGAGTGATAGCTTTATCTATTTTGTCTATTGCCAGAAGGACACAGTGTGGTCCTGGAGAGACTCTGGACAAGGTAATAACAGAAAGTTGCTTCATCAAAGCTCTTCCCATGAGGGATGAGATCTATAATCTTTGTTTTTAGTGGAACAGACTAACATCTCTGAAGGCGTAGTAGGCGTCAAAATACAGTGCTTCTGAGCTCTGTATGCAAAAGGTCAGGCACTGTTTAATCTTGGGGGTGACCTCAGGGAATTTCATCAAGGATGTACTTAGTCTATATTTTGCAATAATCTGAAGGAAATAAGCTTGGCATTTCAGAGATAGAACTCACAAGCAGTACCATTCCAGTCACCCAACATGCCTTGTAAATGGTATTTCTGTGACTGTTTATTTCTAAAAAAGTCTCATATTCAAAACTGAAACTTTCAGACCTTACTTAAGCAAAAATTGCACAGAAACCAGTATGAATAGTGCCTAGAGCAGAGTGAGATAAAAGCTGGAGGATTTGGTGCTGTGTTATTTGGCTCGTGCTGCAAAACTTCAGCAAATTTGTCTCTAGTGAGCAAAATGAGCAGTTTTGACAGCTTTTATTATATTGAATTAAAGTGACAAATAGGGGCATTGGTTTGTAGAACATTTGAAAGCGTGATAAACACAGTCCTAATGAGAAAGAGGTTTCTTTTTATTTGACAGAACACCACTGTTTTTTCTCATGCATACGAGTGCACCAACAAAAATAAAAGACCTGGTTATCTGAGGCAAAATTCCTGAAATATTATTCTCTAAATCTCTAAGCTTTCACTTATTACTTTTTATTCCCAGAAGTATTTGATGATTTTACTGTCCATGAAAATTGTAACAGTGTTGTTAGTTGAAACATAGAGTACCACAGTGTTTTCTTATGAATTTAAGTATGAATTTAAAATCAAACATGCTTTTCAACATTAAAAATCTTATTGTCCAGAGGATGCTTGCAATGAGTGAATTGCTCTTACATCCTTTATTGCAGTTATAGTCTTTGGGTTGTTTAACTCCAGTTTCACCCTCCATGATGCTTTTTGAACTTTGAAGCCTAGGTGAGCAATTTGTACTATAGAAGGCAATAATTTCACATCCACGTACACAGATGGAGACTGGAGAGAAATCTGTTTGGAAAGCAGCTAGTGTTATGGGTGCTGCTAAAAATAGCAATAATAGCAAGATAATTTCGCTTATTCACCAGTAACACGTGCAAGTGAAGTAATTTTGATACCAGGGATTCAATCACTTCTAACAATGGTGTTTAGTCCAAGATGCTGGGATTTTATATGAATGTAGCTTTCACTGAAAACTATTTAATGCTTCTGTTGTATTCTAAACTTGCATCTATCTCTAGCTAATCTAATACCTTCTTTGAACATGAAGAGTTGCAGTGAGCCTGTGCAGATTCATTCTGTTATGCTGGTCCCGACCCACATATTCCATTACCTGATTTACTTTTGATGTGGCATTAAGATGGAACCAGGAGGTTATTGCTATTCATACAAGTGTACTCACACATTCGAGCCCTCCCCACAGGTACACCTGTGTACACATGCCCTTCACACATGCATGTCCCTGCGAGCACATGTGCTCCTTTGGCACTGTGAATCTTGATGTTTTTCCAATTTTCTGAGGAATTTTCAGGAGACTGAGCTGAGCTGTATCTCTGCTGGCTGAGCTTTTTTCTTAATTCTTACTTTTCACTTGCCCATTCCTCTCTCTATTCCCTGCATGCCTACCTCAAACACTGTGCAGCCTGCTGAGATCAAGCCCATGAGCTGCTCTGGGCAGGGACATTTCTTCTAGTGCCTCCTGGCAGGGATGCCTGTTCTCTCCAAGTTCATCAGTCCAGGAACTCACTCTGTGTGTGCAGATGCAGTGGGGTGAAGTACCAGCTGAGAGGAAGCTGCCAAGAAAGCCACAGGAGCAGAATGCATATGGAAATGAAGCAAGATATGACAAATCTGCTGCTAGAGCAGCCTCAGCTCACCCAAACCATGCTGAGCAGAGGCACAACTGAAAGAATTTTTCATGTGTTGTCACATCCTCAAAGCTTGTTTTACAAAGCAGAGGCACGCTTTTTATTATCGTGGAAGCCACCTCCTGCACATTTACAATTTTTAAATCAGCCTTACTTGGATTCAGCAGAATGAGGGGTAGGGAAATTTTGCTAGGTCCCATTGTTATTTGAGCTACCAGAGTAGTATTGTTCTGTATGTTAATTTGCCAAGCACTCTGTTCATGTTTAAATAACTCAGTGTAAAAACTATATAATTATTGTCTTTGCCTCTTAATATATATTACTGTGTTTGAATAAAGAATTTGAATATTTCTCCTGGAGTTCAAACACCTTCCGTCCTCTTTTTAACCCTTCTAATCATTCCTCGTCATCAAGACGGTCATGTTAACTTACTTTTGGTGAGGCAGTGGAGCGAGGATGAAACTACATTGACTGCCTATGTCATGTGTCCTTTTGCCAGAAGGCTTTTAGACTTTCTTTTGAATCAATTGATTCCTCTAAAACAAAATACAAGAGTAGAGCTGTTTCCTGGAACTTTTTCAGAAGTACAATGAGGAAGGAAATGCCTACTTTGACTTCTTGCATTCAACATAGACTATTCCCAGTGGCTGCTTAAAGTTATGCTTGAGAGAGTACATCTTCTCCCATGAGCTCCAGCCCTTGGAGAGGCAGGAGAGGTGAGGATAAACTAGTATGACAGGCAGAGAGATTTGACTGAGATGATGTTAGCCCAGTGTATCTATTCCCTGTCCAGCATTCTGGTCACACCTTTGCAGCCCCAGCTCATTGGGGGACACCTTCCCCTTCCCCTCTTTGACACCTGTTGCCATTCAGGTCCACCCTGGGCCTGACTTCTATCTCCATGGTCAGGGTTTCTGCAGAGTTGTGCGCTCTGACATTGTGTGAGTACCTCTGAGGCCTTGAGCTGTCAGTACTGCCTTGGTCCCAGAGTAATGAGATGGCACCTTCTCTCTGCAGAAGGGTTGCTGCCTTGGCCACACTTAAGCCTTCACCCATGACAGATCTGAAATACACAGGTGTGTACCCAAAAGTAAGGAGACTTCTCACTAGGATTTTGCATGGTGTAGAAAAGACACCTGAGACCAGTAAGGATGTTGGCCTGATGCAAGGAGACATTTGGGTGGAAAACTTTTTACTGCCAAGTGAGAAAGAAGATGCTGCTCCGAAAGCGAGTTTCTAGGAGAAAGGCTGACAGGTCTTACTGACACCATGGTAACACCCTACTCTGTTGTTACCAGTGTCCTCAGTGCTCCAGGCAGCAAGGCCCTTCCCCATCCCCTCCCTTAGCTTCAGGGGAGCAGCAGCTGAGGCACCAGCTTTACCAACCAACCCTGCAGATCTTCTCAGGACACAGCTGCAGAGGAGCTGGAGACCAAGTCTACTTGTAGTTTCTTTCATGTTTATTACTGCTTAGGCTTTTGTATGCCAAGTACTGCATTTCCTATCTGCTAAGTGATGGGTCCTATCCTTGAATCCCAACAACACCATGCAATACTACAGATTGTGGAGGAGTGTCTGGAAACCTGCCCAGCAGTACAGGACTTAGAGGTGCTGTTTAACAGTGACTGAACACCAGGCAACAGTGTGCCCAGGTGGCTAAGGAGGCCAGTGGCTTCCTGGCTCATATGAGCAATAGTGTGGCCAGCAGAAGAAGAGAAGTGATTGTCACACTGTACTGGGTCCTGGTGAGGACACATCTTGAATTCTGTGTCCAGTTTTGGACCCCTCAGTACAAGAAAGATGTTGAGGTGCTGGAGCATGTCCAGAGAAGGGCAACAAAGCTGGTGAGGAGTCTGCAGGACAAGTCTTACGAGTCTTACAAGTGACTGAGGGAGCTGGAGTTGTTTAGCTGGGAAAAAAAAGAGGCTTGGGGGGGGAGGGACATTATTGCTCTCTACAACTACCTGAAAGGAAGTTGTGGCAAGGTGGGAGCTAGTCTCTTAAGTAACTGATAGGATGGGAGGAAATGGCCTCAAGTTGTGCCAAGGGAGGCTTAGATAGGGTGTGAGGAAACACTTGATCACCAGAAGAGTAGTTAAGCATTGGAAGGGGATGTCCAGGGAAGTGATGGATTCACCACACCTTGAGTTATTTAGAAGACATGTGGATGTAGCAGTTAGGGATGTGGTTTAATGTTGGATTTAGCAATGCTGGGTTAATGGTTGGACTCGGTGATCTTAAACCTCTTTTCCAACCTAAACAGTTCTATGATTCTATGATTTTGGTGGTGTAGCTGGTGAGACATTCAGGGTCTCTTGTATATGAGTTGAACCTCTCTGCAGGTTGATGGGTGGGCAGGTCTGTTCATAGTGATGGTTAAAAAAAGAGAGGGAGAACATGGAGACATGTTTCAAAGAAGGAAATGAATAGGCAGGAAAGAAGTGATGGAGCAATAGCCATGGTATTGATTTAGGGATCTAGAGATATACAGGTGTACTTTGGTAGTCTTGGGGCTACCTCTCTAGTCTGGAGAGGACTGAACCTCCTGGTGTCCGGAATAGAAGCGGAAAGAAACTTCCATACGTGTTGTGTGACTGGCAGTGGTGCTGGAAATGGTCACTGCCTCTGAGGGGTATGTGGAGAGAGAAGTGAAAGACAGGCACTGCCAGAATGATTTATTGGTGACTTGGCTTATGGGTGGCTTACTGGTGGCCTGGAACGGGTTATGCAAGAGGCCGCAATGACCTGTCCAGCCTGTCGCCCCAGATTTGTCATGGTGAGGTCAACTAGCCGAACACATGCTCTGCTGAGACCTTTCAGGCAGTCAGACCCATACTTGCATTGATATAGTGCCTGAATCTCTGTAGGAGACTGTAAGTAGTTTTCCCAGGTGCCAAGAAGTGTTATACTGACAATATCTAAGAGAATCCCCGCTCCCATGGCACAGAGCAGAGCTTCAAATAGATGCTCTTTTGCAGGTGTCTCTTATAGTTATCTCTGAGCCTTTTGTTTAGGGCTTAGAAAGGGGAAGAGTAGAAATCTCTGCTTGAGGTATTTCTGGAGTATACTAAGGAGTTTCATTAGTTTGTTTGGATATCTCAGAGTCCACATTGGGCAAGCAGTTGTACTAGCCTTCTGGTATTTTCAGTGGACATATTGCATGAGCAGGCCAGCTGGCAAATCTCACAGACCTCTATCACAGTCATGCCCATGACTGGTAATAGCCAGCCGTGAACTGGTTGCCAGCAACTGATGGGAACATAGAGTGGTAAAACTCTCTAAGACAATTGCAAGAGTTTCTAAAAGGGGAACTGCAGGAAGCCCTGAAGTTGTTTGGATATACATGGAAGTATTGCCTCCATTGAGGGTAATCCCAGATACACAGAACAAATTCTTCCAGGTGAGAATGGTCTCTAGATCCAGCAGCTCCTGTGAGCATGAAGAGAGTAACATGAAGCACAGATAACATTGTGTCCCATATTGGTGCCATCAATGCTGCTCTTATCTTTGGCATCGATGTTGTCTACACCTTGGAGATCCACCTGAACAAGTCTGTCCACCTGACAAAATGCTCTGACCAAACAAACTGTTTTTAAGATGGAAGATCTTTTGTTAGGTGGGAAATGGCAGCAAGGGCTGTGTAATAAACGTGAGTTCAGTAGAGGTGAAACAAGTGGGAGTAGTGGTGATGCTGTTGCTGCCTGCACATTGCAAAACGGATACCAGAAAGTTTAGAGCGTGTCCCACCTTTAACACGCTTGCCGGTGCTGTGGAGCAAACAAGGGCTGAGCATGACAAGTGGGTCAAACTGGAGCTGTACATGGTGTGGTTCAGCCCACTCTGTGGCCCACTCTGGCTGCTGTTCAGTGCAACTAACCCTGGCCAGTGAGACAAGGGCTCTCTGCATTACTGACACTGAGAGAGAAATATCTGTCCTGTTACATTAACAAAGAATGGATTTGGACTTCCTAAGTTCCAGGGTCTCTGTTAGATCCTACTGCAAGTCCAGCACTTGAATCTCTTTCTCTTACTATACATTACTCTTTTTCTGTATAAGAAACACAAATAATAAACTGTAACAGACTTTATTAAATTATCCAGGAGATGTTGTGCAGGAGAACATCTCTGGAAATCATCACTCTGCTTTGAAGCAAGATCACAGTTAACTAGATGGTCCCCAACACGTCCAGTGATGCACCATCAACTATAAACTAAGGCTGCAATGCTTCACTCCCCTTGCACTTCATTTATTTTTGTTCTCCTGACCTCAGTGTATCTTTGATGCAAGTTAAGATTACAATTTCTTGTCCATCTCTTGCTGCATATGGCAAAGTTTTGTTTTGGTAACAGCCTTTCCTTCATATTGGACAACTCTTCGGAGTCCTCTTTCTATCAAGGCTTCTCTTTCCTGAATCACTTAATCTTTCTGCTGTGCTCCACTGGCCTCTCACTGGCTTCTCTGCACTGTTGTTCTGATGTAAGCTTCATGTCCCTGTTGACCTTGTTAGAAATTTAGGCCTAACATTCAATGCTTAACATAAACCTAGGAGTGAAGGTACTTGCTCCAAAGACCAGAGTCCTGGCTGAGTTCTAGCATGTGGTTCTCCTAAAGAATAATAACTCCATGGGGATTTGGTGACCCTCCTGTAAGACCTGGGGAAAGGAGTGCTGGCCAAAGCCTTGGAGTTTTGTGGCATGTTGGCCCTCCCTGCTCCATCTGCTTTCTATTGTTCTTGAAAAGGAAATGAACTGAGCTGAATGATTTCAAAGTGACATTCTCCACACTGCACTCATTCTGTAATTGCTAGCTCCATGCAGTTCCCAGTACTAAAACGATTAAAATAAGAGCCTTTGAAAGGAGCCAAAGCTTCGAAAGGGCCATGCACCACCACTGCTGGAATGGTAAAATGACGGCAGAATAATTTCCACATGCAGTGAATGGGTGTTTGGTTATTTGAGGGTCAAGCACAGTTTCTTCCTTTGCCAGGAATTTCCTGAAGTCGGGAGTCAAAATTACTTTTTTCCTTTGTGAACTCTTGAACGCTGTTTTGACTGATATATCAGCCATGGTTTGATCTACAGTTGACCGTTCCAAGATTGCTGGTGCAAATTTTTGAACAAACAAAAGAAGCTTTTGATTTTTTAACATGGACTAGTCTGTGTCTCCATATAGAGAAAAGGGTGAAATAAATTTTTACTCTCTGCCCTTTCCTATGTGCCTCTGCAGCAAGGAAACCCCTGACTTGGTTTAGTCTGGCATCCGTTAACGGCATCTTCAGTGTTATGTAATGTCTGGGACAAGAATGGGAATGCTCAGCTGGTTGATAGTGGTCAGCCATCAAAGATTTGTTGGCCAGTGGTGATTTGTACATCACAACTCTGGAACTGCTGGCTGAGAGACTGCAGCCTGCAAACCTGAAAGACTAATTGAGATTTTCCCGATTTTTCCTTAAACTATCAGCTGGTTTGTGTTGCATTCATTCTTTAATGCTATCTCCTTTTGCTCCATGCACACCTCATATTTTTCCCTTCCCTTATGCTTTTGATGAGGTTGGTTTTTTTATTTCTTGAAATCTACCTCTGAAACAGTTCTTTGCCTTTGGCGTAGTGTATCTACCAGAGTGATTGACTTTGCTGTATAGGATTGAGTCCACTCTTGGAACTCATAAAGTTATTGTAAAGACTCTTGTATGTATTCCATTAAATGAATGTGTATCTTGCCATACCTTTAAATAACCTTTCTGTTGGTTTTGACTGAGAAAATTCAGCTTTTTTTCCTTCAGTAAAAAACAACTAGAATAAAAATAGCAAGCAATTTTTTTCAGCAATGAGCAGTCAGAATTTATGTTCTTATTGTGCACAGCTCTGAAGATGTGATGATTCCATTAAGCTGAGCATCAACAAGATCAAAAGACTTTACTGAAGTGTAACTGTCACTTTGATCAGAGAGCTGTATTGGAAACTTCATGAAATGAGTGGCTTCTTTTGACAGTCACTTCTTTTGACTATTTCTAGTTGTGGTTGTGATACTATGGGAAAATAACCTGGCCCTGTTGAGTTCAGACACTGTGGTTGAGTTTTGTGTGAGAGATTAGATCAGGATTTCCTTTTCCCCCAGTAAATACAGTTGCCTTGAATTTTGGCTCAATCCAGCTAATTTTTGAAGTCAGATTTTTTTTTATTTTTGTCCTGATCACAAGTTATTTCATTCATTCCAGATTTTCCAGCTTTCTCAATGATTCTGAAATGGGTGCTGTTTCCTAGTCCTGAGCAGGATAAATGGTCTGATAGCCAAGGCCCTAGACCAAGACTTGGAAAGTTTTGGTAGTATTATGTGGAAAAACTGTCTATATTTTGTGTGAGATTTTGATGACTTGAAGTTTGATTTTGTTGCACTCTCATCACGATTGACTTTATGAAATCACTGTGGAGGCTAGAGAAGACTGTAGGAGGGAGTTGGTTTGGGAAGTTGACTGCTGGGGTGGAGTCAGGGAATGAGACAGGAAAGAACAACACAGGCGACTCCATGGGAAACTTTTGGACTGACCCCTCCCTTAAATTCTCTCACTCAGGTGGCGGCTGAATTTAGCTTCAAAGCGATATACCCCTAGCTAAATATAAATACTTGGAAACAAATAAACCTGCTTTTTTTTCAGTTTAGTTCTGAAGTAATATAGAAAACTCTTGATTCTGTGCATGCTGTATTCTGTTTTGGACCACGGTTCAAGTTTCTCTGGAAAAGCCAGTATTTCTTCTTTTGCAATTGGGTTTTAATTTTTCAAATGCCTCTAAAAAACCCTCACATTTAAAGCTGGGGCATTAATTTCCTCAAATCTTTTCTTTTACCTTGTGATCTAATTCTTAGTGCATTATCACATTACTTAGAATCAGATGGTGATCTCAACTTTTTAAAAACGCTGAACCATAAATAAGTATCCACAGATGAGGCACTCCAACAACTCTTGTTTCTTTTCCTAACCAGCTTTTGCAAACACCAGCTGTCGTCATGTTCAGAGATTAGACTGACTAGATAAAGGACAAATGAACATACTGAATTTGGTTGTTCAGCTCTAAACTCTATGAGGTTTAAAGTATTTATTGCGTGCTATATTTGAAGAATGATGGTAACCAGACCACAGCTCCCCATCACTTTAATTCTGCTGCTCCAGATGTGGGGACTACCTTTGAAGCAGGTGGCGGAAATGTCCTTACACATTTGTGCCCACTCTTAGAAGAGATGGTAGTAGCACTCAGTTTCAATTTCTGTTTCTTTCATCAGAAGTCAGCTGGCAATTTAGCTGATGCTTGCTTTTTGGTGACACAGAGAGATGCCAGCCTTAAGCTGTCTCCAAGTCCTCTACAGAATGACCTTTGTGTGGAAATGTCCATGGTATTTTTCCCCAAAGTGGCACCTTCCAGCGATGGTCAGCACCATGTTTTTCAGAAAAATTAATCAGGTGGCTAAAGATTAGCTTGTGGCCTAAGGGCTATGGCCTTTTGAAAGAAAGTTATTTAAAAAAAAACAAACAAGAAAGACCCAAACAAGAGGAGTTGTTTTGAGTTCTCTTCACTAAAAGGGGCAGTTGATAGAGGAATAGTGTGTTTCTTCAGTGACACCTTGTATCCCTCACAATGAGTATATCTAAGCTCTGATTTTCTGAACCCCAGAGAGGAGTTAAGCATCTGAAGAGAGTTTCTTTGCTCATGAGTCCAAGACTTCTGCATTCAGAGTGCTGGGTAGACAGTTTGTCTCCACTTTCCTCAGGAGTCTGTTGCCAGAGCTTGCCTGGCTGCTTCTGACAGTTATTTCCTACTGCAGAGCACACTGCTGCCTCCTTGCCATTCACAAGTCATATCCACTAGCCCATGTGCAATGTGTGCATTAATCCTAGTATTTTCTAAACAAAAGAGAATATAGATGTTCCTGCATTTAGCCATGCTCCCCACAGCCCTGGTGAGGCAGTGTGACTGCCTGGCCTCCATCGCTGCTGCTGTGGGGATGAGCCAAGATGTTTTCCTCCCAAGTCCTGTGTTGCTTTATGCCCTGAGGCTAGAAAGTGTAAAGCGTTCCACAGCACTTGGCTTTATCAAATGCTTGTAATTCTATGTATTTTTTATTACCCGTGTGAAGGCTTCCATCAATGTAACTTCATGGATTTGTAGCAGAATATTCTTGATTTCTATCCAGTGAGAAGAGGATCATATTCCAGGATTTTTCAGCCTGGGACCATTATATTTTCAATTGGAAGCAGCAGCATTTTGTCTATATAAATTTTCAAACCTAAATTACTCTGATACTTGAGTTCCACGATTTTATTTCATCGATATATTGTTTTCTTGACCTGTTTTAGGATGGAAATGAAAGTTGAAATAGCCAGATTACCTCCAGATTGGAAATTCTTCCTTTTGAGTAGGCCTTACGCCTTATGGATTTTTTTGTTGCCTAATTTAATGTGCGTGTGTATGTATATATACACACACACCTCTCTGTAATGAGCATCTTGGGACCCTGAATGAAAGCTTATTACAATTAAGTGTTACTTGTAACAGCATTTGGCAATCTACCAATGAACAGACAAATATCCAGTTTTAGTCCAACAGGAATTGTACGGTAAGTTCATGGGTAAGCTTCAAATTGATCAACTCACAAAAATAGCTTGCAAGGAATGCAATAAATACTTGAGAATAGAACATCTGTGTATTTACAAGCTAAATACAGCTTGCAGTGAAGAAAGCAGCAGAAGTAAAAACATGATATCCAGATCAGTCTCATGTCCCTGAGATTTTTCTGTGTGGGAATTTGGCACAAGCATATCTACTAGGGCATCATTAGAGTGTTTTGAGCATGCTGAGCATCCCTTTTAAGCTCCCCTAGGCAGCTTTTTAACATTTCCCTCTTCTTGCTGCATTCTTCCACTTCATCTCTTGATGCTTGGACCTGTTGCTCTGCTGACCTTCATCTTCCACAAATCAACTTCTCTGCCTTTCAGACCTTTTTTTTTTTCTTTCTTTCTTTTTTTTTTTTGTTTTTTTTTGTTTTTTTTTTTTAAACAAAGACTGACCTATCTGTCTTTAAACATTTAATTCCAACTCTTTGCTTCACATTCTAATTTCCCCTCTTTCCTCTCTTTCCACTTCTATCCCCAGGCTTTTCAGGACTATGGCACTTGCTTTTAGAAAAGCTTTTGGAGGTAGACAGGGCAGGCAAGAGAGCATCTTCATGGTTAGTAAAACATAGGGGAAAGTAATTTCACTTTGTCTCCCTCCAGTTAATACCGGAAGCTTTCTGTTGAGATGTGTTTGCATGATAGCTTAAGTATTCCTCTTCCCTGGGGGGTCAATGAGGACAGTGGGTGTTGAGTGCCTCTGAAAATCCTTCTTCTTAGGAAGTCCTGCCTGGAAAGACTGGACTAGGTCAGGCTTGGCCCCACATGGCTACAGATCAATTCTGAATTGGGCCTGGTCACACCTGACATATGCCAACCCAATGGCTCAGCTAGTCTTTGGCTATTTTTGTCTTTTCTTTAGGGAGACAGCTTGACTGCTTAACACAGCACTTAATTCTCAGGTCATGATCTGCATGTCTTCAGGTCATAGGAGAATTTTGGCTTGCCAAGTGTTAAACCTTCTGCGTTTATAAGCCTTAAACTTTAATGTGGTTACTGCTCACTGCTTTATGTGTTTTGTTTCAATCTTGTGAAGACTATGACATATAGCTTAGGGGTACTGCAGACAGTAACTCAAGCTTTATTTAAGACAAGGCAGATAAAAAATTTTCGTGCTACTAACACATTATGGCAATGTGGGACACTTTACAGTGTGTAAATATGAAACTCGTGTGTTACAAGGATTATATATTTGATATTTTCTTGCCAAGGGAAATATTTACTTATTTTTATAATACTGATTTGTACATCATTAAAAAACCAACATATTTTGTTAGCTTTTGTGTGAATTAGGGAATGGAATCTTCAATTTATTTTAAAAATAAAAACCATATCATGCAATGATTTCCACGCAATGTGGGAATGCTGACATTTTTAGCCACTTCCAAAGCACGGTGTGGCTGAGCAGGGATGCCTGGTTGACTTCTCCAGTCACTGCAGCACTTACAGCCTGCAGGTGAATGACATGTGGGGAGGGCTCTCTTTAGTCTTTCCACCTTCTTGTTTCTCTGATAGCTTTGGATCAGAACAAAATTCTTGTCACACTGAGCATCTGCTGACCTCAGTGATCTGCTGAAGTCAATCAGCCTCTGCTGACCCCAGCGATTTCCCTAAGAACTATCATGTATATGGAGGCTTTCCTGTCCTTAAGACCTATATAGTAAGGGTCTGTCCCAAACCTCACTGAGTTCATGGCAAGCCTTTAACTGACCTGAATAGGTTTAAAGTGACTCTTACTGCAGAATTTGCTAGTGGAATACAATGGGGATTTTGTGTCCTGGCATGTTTTAAGCAGTAGTGCCTTTCTACTTCTGGACAAAGAGGGTAAAGCTTTATTGGTGTGAGATGGGATTGGTTCCTGATGTGGGTCCAGGGAAGTACTTGCATGTAAGAGGCTACGAACAACTCTTCTGCAAGCACTAAGAATTGTTTAAAAAGCCATTTGGCAGTTTTTAATCTAGTTACAAAAATGTGTGTAAATCTTATTTCAAGGTAAGTGGAAATAAAACAAATACTGAGCTATTAAATTTAATCTCTATACAGAGCACTGTAATATACAAAGAGGGAAGAAAATACTTAACTACCAAAGAACCACGCAAACACGCAAGGACTTCTAAGTTCACGTTTGCCTGGACTTCAACCAATGCCTAGTTGCACCCTATAAATTTACAGGTGGTATTTCTGTTTGATTTCATCTAGGCCTCCAAAGCTACCTCTTCTCTAGCTAGAAATGCGCAGGGGGGTTACTTTACTTAGCTATACGAGAAGGCCTTACACGTGTGCTTGGATGAGGTCTTGCTATAAAAAGGAGTGATTATTTTGGTTAAGCAACAAGACCTATATAACAAGGTACTTTGCTTTTTTTGTTGTTATGGAGCAATTGCTGGCATACTATAATGTGTTCTCATAGAAAGCCAAATTCTGATCTCATTTGTAAATTTACAGACTTTATAGAATATAAGAGGCTCAGATGCATGTAAATGAGAGCAGAAATTTACTTAATTTTTTAGAAATTTAAAGCAAAGTGCAACCATATTAAAAAAAGATAAAAGTGTCCTCAACAGAACCTCAATCATCAATGTGTAACAAAGTAGGACCAGTTAAGACTGTATCATTACTGTCAGCTGTTCATTTAATTTGTACTAGAAGATAATCCAGTATGGGAAAATCCAGATTATATATTCCAATGATTTACATGTTTCGCTTAAGTCAAATCTGAATCTTCCCTAGTGTGATTTTAACCCAACTACTTTTTTGTCCTATCTACGATGCAATATCACGTTCCTGATTTTCATATTGCTAGGAATATTTTTTTGTGTTGCCTACCTGGAGGTGTTCACAGACATGTTTTCCAACAGGAGAATTGTAACTTAATTAAGGTGCTATGAGGCAATAAGAATAGAAACTACTACATCTACTAACAACAGTCATATCTCTGCTTATCAGTGTAATAGCAAAACAATTTAATTAAATGCATTGGCTTAGTCAAGTGGGTTTTCAGTCTGAATTTGCCATTCCTGTTAATGAAGCCAAATCTGTTTATTTTTAGGGATTCCAGAAATTCATGTAACCTTTTTCCAAGAATGGCTGTTGTCAGCAGACTGATAGTAATGTTGAATCATTTGTGCTGGTTGTGACAAGGATTTCTATTCCTGATATATAAAGGCAGGAGTATGTGCAGCTACAAACCATGATGGGCATGTGTGGTGGTGATGATGTGAATAGAAAAGAGGAGCTTTTAAAAGACCAGCCAGACAACAGAGAGAAGGGGATTCAAGGTAGGACACCATGGTCTTGGCAAAGAAGATGAAAACTTTGTCCCTGTAAAAGAAAGCTTTCTAAAAATGCCTCACTGTTGGCTCTGCTCCACTGACATTAGTGAAGCTGGAAGACATAGTAATAGCCTAAAGGATCAAAAGCATGAGTGGGAGTTCTCTGCTGTGCCATACTAGTGGAGCTGGAGAGGTGCTTATAACAGTGGGAAATCCTTAGTGAATATCCCTAGTGTAGAGAGGACCCCATGAAGCTTTTTAGGAGTTAAATTTGCAGGAAATAAAAAGATGGGGAAGGAGTGTGAGGGATGCAGTGCAGACCACTTCTAATAGAAGTAAAACTGCACATAGTCCAAAATACAATATACGGAATATAATTGAAAAAGATGTTTTGAATGAACAATTACCTTTAAATTCTTTAGTGTGTGTTCTCTGAGCTGTAGAATGTTCTGATTGTTAAGGCAATTAGCTTTTAAAAATAGTTATTTTTTTAGCTTTTAATTACATGCTGCATTTTGCCTTTGTTATTAGATGGGGTCAGTAAGGTTACTGAAGTAATTATTGCGCTCTGCTTGGCACTGGTTAAAGCATAACTGGAGTAACTGCATTCAATTCTGTATGAAAAAACGTGGACAAATTGAAGAATTTAGAATGGAAGCAAGATGGTAAGAGGTCTGGCATTCAGATCTAAGAGGAAAGGTTAAGATAACTTGGCACCTTTAGCCTAAAGGCAAAAGTAGAGTGTGGGGAGCATAACAACAGGAGACATAAAGGAATGTTATAAAGAGGACAAGGATCAATTATTCTCATTAGTCAACAAAGATGGGACAAATAATAATTGGCTGAAGCAGAAGGGAAGTTTTAGGTTAAATATTAGGCAAAACTGTAGAAGAACTGTTCAGCAATTGGACAAGCTGCCAAGAGCTGTTGGACATTCACTGTCTTTGGAGTTATTTGAGGCCAAGCACCCATCTGCAGGGACAGTTATAGAATAATTAGATCAATCCTGTCACAGACAGAAGGATAGACAAGGGGTCCTTCTGGCCTCAGTGACCAAGATTTTGTTATGGATCTACTTTTTCAGGATTCATGCCCACCCTCTATTTTGTAAACCATGGTGTTTGCTTCAGCCTCCACTGAAATCGAGGAGGAGAGCAAAAGTTTAAAGCTGCTCTTCATAGGGTCAGAAAACATATGAGACATTAAATTATCCCCTGATCTGTGGCCATGCATTTCTTTTTATGGCTTCTTAGAATGACACTTCCTCTCCTCTGGGCAGATTTGCTTTGTCCCTTTGAAAAGATGAGCTTTGGAAGAATAAAGTAGTAACCAAAACAGAGTAGAATGGCTTTGGACTTATTCATTGCTATTCACTATTTTATGGCAGCTTTTAGAAGTTGAATTGTAAATAATGTCTGCATTTTATTGACAATACGCTCCTCATCTTCCCTACTGCTGATATGGAAGAAACCAAACGTGCTAAGTGCAGACTCTGACTTCCTGATGTCAGCAGATCCCTTCCCATGGATCCACTGGGATGCTGAAAACAAAGCAAGCCAGGAGTAACTCTACAAACATTTGCTCTGCTATACAATATCTACCAGCTGGATTTGACACAAAGATTGGCCTGAACAGGTTCTGCTTCCAACTGCATGGTGAATGTCAAGGCATGGCTTCAAACACCGGGCACTGTGTTTGCAAGCAGAGCAGATAATTTTTAGAGGTACATCCCACTGTTTTCAGCACATCCAAGATTAGAATCTGGCTGTGCGTTGGACAAAAAATCAGACGGTTTACATGTGCTCTGAGAGGCACTGCAGAGATGATGTAAAGGGCAGTGAGCTCATTTGTATTGCTAATAGTGGCTTTAAAGTGGTAATTACATATGCTATTACAAATCATGAGCCTAGCCCATTTCTTTTTCCCCTCTAGTGTTAATGAAAAACAAAATAGTCTTAGTGTTTAGTGACATCCCAAAGCAAGACAAGCAATCATTTAGCTGGCTAACTGGCAAGCAGAGGCACAGTATGACACTGGTTGAGTTAAAAAAAAAGGAAAAAAAGAAAATGAAAACAAAAAAAAAAAAGAGAGAGAGCCAGTGACAAAGATTTTAAGTCCCCAGAATAATGGCAAAGTATAATCCTTGTATTTGCTAAGCCTCATAACACTGAGCAACCCCTAGCGTCTTGGATGCCTTGTCTGGCTGTGCTCTGTCCACTTCTAGTCCATAACGTTATCTCAGATATACTGGGATATATCTGCAGTGGCCATCCCTTTCTTTGCCATATCAAGAGACTAGGAAACAGTCAGAGAGCAGGGGTACCATTGCAATGTGATGCACGACCCAATGTGCAAAGTGAACAATGACTGTAAATGTGAGATACCTTCACTAAGCTCCATTGCTCTTTTTTTTTCCTTCCCACTCCCATTTCTTGTGACACAAAGCAGAAGGTTCTAAGATGCTTTGACAAGGGCTGCATAGGAGGGGTCTCCTGTGATTTGGGAGCCCTGGGAAGGCTGAGCAGGGAAAAGTCCCCCCCTTTAAGGAACTTGCAACAGGTCTGTGTGCTGGCTTGTTACTTCCAGCCAAAGAGCAGGAAGGACTGAAGGTCCCTCATTTTCCTTCCATCATGGCCCTTGTATGCCTAGGGGCTCCAAGAGGAGCCACAGCTGCCTAATCTCCAGGCTTCACTCTCCCTCACTCAAAGGGTGCTCACACCATCTTCTACAAAGTGTGTAAAGAGACAGCCTGTTTATGCAGGTTGGTTTATTGACTTAGTAGTGTTGAAAGAGATAATTTCATAGTATTAACTCTGTATTTCTTTTCTAAAAGCAGATTGTACTTTTGATGAAAATATTTAACATCCATTAAAAACAAGCAAATGATGGTCTCTGAATTTAGTTATCCTTGGAAAATGTTATTGATACATATATGTTTAACAGGTCATGCATCTAAGACGGGAGGAATGAACTTTTTTCTTCTGTCACGTCTATTAATGAGTCTACGTGCAAAACTTCATCCAATGGTTTTTGGAACTATAAACCCTTCCTTTCTTGGCTTAGTTCTTCAGGCTCTGCTAACCCTTTTTTTTTCTTTTTCTTTTTTTTTTTTTTGCTGCTGTGTCATCCTGGACTAATTCACATGTGAATGTGAGGGGGAAAAGTACCTTCATCACCCCTTCAGTGCTGAATTGAAGCAGTCTGGAGGGCCAAGAGGCCAGGCATTTCTACATACGAAAGTGGCTGTTGTAGTAGTATGGAGGGCAATGCAGTCTTAACACCACCAGGACTCAGTAGCTCAAAGCTGATTGGTGTGACCATCCCTTTTCTGCTTGTGGGTCTCATTGCCTGCTAGAACCACTTTATAACCTTGGGTACCCTCAAGACCCAACCCCCTCGCTTTTCATTCAAGGGAGAACTTGTGACATAACAGCTTTAAGCCTCTGTCGGTTTTGGCTTTCTTTCTTTTTTTTTTTTTTTTTTTTGTGATGGGGGGGTTTTAAACAAGATTTCTGCCACAAAGTTGAAAGACTAGGGGAAGAAAATCTGACATGACTTAGGGATAGCACAAACGAGTCATAGGAAACTCACTCTAGAGATATCTCCAGAGACTAGTCAAGACAAAAGTTACAGCACAAGCATTTGGAAGGGGGCCACTGCAAACAATTTGTCCTCATTCCAGTTGAGCAACTGTAAGCAGGGACATTTTCAACACAGGCCATTTAGGGACAGAAGGAAAGATTGGATGGTACTAAAAGAAACTACACAAATACGTGGTGATAGGATGACTCGGCCATCCGCCACACATACTCTGCTGTTTCGTTGTTCTTTCTCCTGTCATCCTGACATCTGAAAAGGTTCCACCCTACCACAGCAGTACGGCACAGTGGAGAACAGCAGAAATTAACTCCGGGTGACAAAATCACCTTCCTCATCTGGCCTTTGTTTACAAGAAGGGAGGCAGGGGTTATATGTGTGGCATGAGGTGAGGACAATGGGGTGGAAAAGCAGCTAAGGGTAATGGGGTAAAAAAAGATTTTGCTTGTGTAAGTGAGTACTATATCAAACATAGAGAGAAAAGATGCTTTGCTTGGCTGTTGCATATTTTGATCTCTGAGTCTTGGTTTAAAGGTCTGCAGTCATCCTGTTTTTTGAGGAAATACTTGGATACCGTTACTCTGATTCCTTTAATCCTTCTCTTCCCCCTTACTTACAAGCTGTTCTTGCTCTACTATTTTCCCCAGCATGCCAAGGCACCATACCTTTCTGTGGAAAGTTTCTGATTTGGTATTCCTGATGCATAAATAAGAACAAGACCTCCCTCCAGCACCTTGGCATAAGGTGTTGGAAGAGAGAATGGTGCGTGATGGAAATATTATGTAAGCAAGGTCCGAATGTCTGTGGCTCTAGCTCTAGACAGTCATTATCCACAGATATTTTAAAACTGTTTTTTTTTTTTTCTTTTTTTCCCTTCTGAGTATCACATCACAATACAGTTTCATTCAGTGAAGAGCTGGCATTCAGGGGCTGGATGGCTTAGCTGGCCCAGATGAGGTGCCTTTCATCTGTAGGTCACTGCTTTGAATTCTGCCCACACTTTTGGCAACTAGGAGTCCTTCTCTTCTGATGGCAGTGCAGCGGCATATGCAAAATTGCCACGAAGTCTCCGATCCTAGACACCATGTCTAGATCATAAAAGCTACCATAACAATGAGTCTAAATGGCACCCCTCTTGGCAGCTGAAGCAGAAACCAAGAAATAAAAGGGCTATGGAGAATGGGCTACTGTCTAGCATCTATAAGCTAAGAGTGAGGAACACTAGTGAGGGAGTGTGAGAAAGTATGCACAGCCCATGGAGACTCTTTTGGGTGAAGAAAGAGAATTTCAGTCTCCTATGCTGAAAGGCCAACACCTTTCAATAGCAGAAGAATCATTTACAAATGTGAGAACAAAACCATTGTTAGTTCTCGTGCCTTTAACAATGCTGCTTCCTGTTGGCATCTTCTGCTTACTAATAACACAGTCCCACGATCTGTATCTTCACAGTCCTGCACGAGCACTAACTAATTAAGCCTTTCTCACTCCTTTGAGGCAAGTAATTTTTTATTTTTAATGGTCTGTAGTGGAGATGTCTTCTTTAAAACAGTTGCTTTTATGTTTATAAAGGCTACGTTATACTAACTACACAGTGTATGCTAACCTTAGGACTTCTGCTTTTGATACAGCTATTCCAGTTCAGGTAAGCTACACCCAGTTACACTATGCTGAACTGAGGTCTTAATTAAATAAGTACTAATTCTTGGGGAAAAAAACCAACTCAGAGTAGGCCAGGGTTTGAGTATAATGATACAAAACAAACAAACAGCCCCTCCTTTCTGCCTCCCCAACAAATCAACTCCCCTTCAGTGGAATAATCTCTGGCTTTCTGACCTTATTTATTCAGATGCTGACATGAATCATCATCTGAGCAAGTATTCCCTCCTACACCTGCAGTTCTTGGGGTTATAGTTCTCCTTGGTTTTCTGCAGCAATAAAAGCTCAGTGTTACTTGGAGCTGTCGCCATCTGGCAGGCCATGAAGTCCACAAAAGCACAGAGGACTTTCTATAAAAATGGAGACAGCCCAGATTGCTTTCTCTTTACACAACATCTCCAGAGGACTCCAGACTTCTTTCTTTTGCAGTAATAGTCAAGTGTGCAGTCTCTTTCTTTCCTATCTACTTTTTGTGTGATGACCTCTTCTTGGGGTAAAGAACTGCGTGGGTGAGTTTGGGGGGAGGGGTTGTTCTTCTCTGGAAAGCCAAATTGCAGGATGCAGCACATCTTGAGCTTGGCAGCCTTTCACACTTCCCCAAGAGACAGCTGAAGGGCCCAAGCAGGGGTAAGACGTTATCAGCTCACTTCTATCCTGCCAGTGCATATCTTTACACACAGATAGTGACACACTGTGTGCACCACAGTTGACCTTCACGGACCAAAGGAGATCCTTCACTGTCAGCTAAGGGAATATCTTATGTCATCAGTACGCTGTTACAAGGCTGAGTACTTAACAAAGGAGTAACTCTGCAGTGTTAGCCATAAATTGTGTACAAAAGTGAAGGCAGAAGTTAAACATTATGTTATCTGCCAATCATTCATTCTTTGGAGAAAATATCCCAAGAGCATGGCTAAGGATTGGTGTCATAAAGAACCATACGTTGCTGTTGAAATGAGGTCATTTGCCACCATCTGGGATTATACCACCAGCAGTATACGAGTGTATTCATCTCCATGTTTCAGCCATATGGAAAAAGTGTAATATAGTGAGAAATTCAATCTTTTAATGGAATCCAGAGCACCCTCCAGAATGTTTTCCTTAATTTTATTTCTTTGCAACGCAGGCTTAATAACCACTGATGCAGCATTTAAATTGGAAGAGATGCGACATCTAGATAAGCTGGGAGATCTGCTGATACCAACTACCTTCTGATAGGAAAATCCCTTGCTGCTTCAGTGGAAAAACCCACCAGGCTTACTAGAGCCAGAGGAAGGGTATGGCACAGCTGTGGCATGCATTAACCTCTTTTGACTTCTGTCTCTGTAGACACTCAGAAGAGCTTCCTTATCACAAAAGAAATATTCTCAAGTAATTTTCAATCTGGAAGTTGTCTTTGCACTCACCTCTTTCATGCACTGAATGTGTAAAATTCTAAAAGTATGAAAAAATTGTGACTTGTAACGGGATGCTGATGGTACACAAGAAAACAGGAGTCCTTGTGTCCTTCCCTATAATCTACCTCTCTTTATAGACTACATTTGTGGTAGAGTATTCATACTGATACAACCTCACTGTTTGTAGGAGACTAGGTCAGTCTGTGCAAATCCATAAGCAGCTGCAAGACACCAAAACAGGCATGATTATGAACTCAAAAGCCAAATTGTTTCTCTCTAGTCTTTCACAGTACAGGATAATGCTTTTTCCCCAGTGCTGGATAGGTTATATGAAACTGGATGCTATGTTAAGGATTTGGAGTGATGGTGAAGCTGGGAGGAGTTCTTGTAGTTGATTGAGAAGCAAGGATGTATGGACCAAACTCTGCTGTTGGCTGAACATTGTCAGGATTGTCTAAAGGAATTTGGTGTAGTTCTGAGTATGATACCTCCGAAAAGGCTGTTACTGAGATTATCTGGCATGACATTGTAGCCTAATACCAGAGAAATGCAAATGATCCCAGAAAGAAATGGTGGGGTTTTCTCAGGCCAGGACCAAATAATACATTACTGTCTGGTAAAGGTACAAATTGCAGCAGCTCAGTGCAAAAATGCTACATTATAGCTATATCTGGCTTAAGTGCTGCATAGCTCTGTGGGCTATTAACAGATGTTGCCAGAGCAACTTGTTATGACAAGCTGTGTTGTATTTCTGAACCCAGTAATGTTACTGGCACCACCTCCTCCATCTGCCAGTGAATGGAAGTTACCTTTGGTTGAGATAGGTTTACAGCCCATCCCAAACAAGTATACTTGACGTTCCATATGTGGATATAATGAGGCTCTGAGCTAAGTTCAATGTGAGTGACACACATATCAGAGGACTCTCTGATAGTCAAATTTTCCTTGCTGTTGTACAGGTCCATAGAGCTGGTTAGGATATTTTAAGAATAACATTTTTAGAGCTAGACCAGGGGGGTGTAGACAGTGCCGAGGGAGTACATTTTGGCAGAAAATGGGGAAAGAGGGATGGAAAGAGGCAGACAAGCTCCATAATAAAGTAGTTGTATGGCAGCCCCATGCCCGTATCTATATTCTATATCAGACAAATGAGGGATCTGTACCAGGTGGCTAGCCAAGTTGCAATGCAATTGGAATTGGTAGATCTCTTTCTGTCTCAATTTTTGTAGAAAAGTTTAAACTGATCACAATGAGATCCAGGAATTTTTTTTTAAAAAATATTCTTTTCAGAAAATAAATCCAATACAGCTGTCTTATTCAGGTTATTTTCTCACCTTATCAAAATTCTGCAAGTAAGCTCTTTGGGAGAGTGTGCGTCATGCAGTACATGATGGCTCAGTGATTCAGTCTAGTAGAGGATGAGCTTTTCACAGTGAAACAGATAAATCAGCGGCAGTGATGTAGGGCAGTAGTAATCTATGGGAAAAAAAACAGCTTGGCATTCTGTAAGTCACAGGAGAAAAACTCCATATTGTATGGCTTAGTTTCTATTCTTTCCTAGTGACACAGAAGAGAAAACAATGTAGAAGATCACCTTAAAGAAGATTCACACTTTATTAACCCCTGGTGAGTAGCGAGAAGTAAGGAAACATGAGCAAGGCTCCTTCCAAGGGACAGGCATGGCAATGGGTGCAGGTCATGACAGCCATCATTGACCCATCTTTCTTGGGTTTTGTGAGTCAAAGCGAGGAGTAATTGTGATGTAGCCCTTTTGATTTCTTGACAGAACAACAACATTGAAAAGGTAAACCAAGAGATAAAATAAATGAATCCTCTAACACTTTTACAATCTGATTCTGTTCTCCCAGCTGCAGTCCTGTAGCAAGATGGCAAGTTGTAGTTTGTCAAAAGTAACAGTTTACCAGACCTGGAGAGAGAAATGCTTTGAGTGAGAGGAAATAGGCATTTCAATCACTTCGCAAAAGCTGGGCATTTAGTCTCTCTGCAAATCTGATATGCTAAAAATAACTGTGTCACATGGCCTGTGATCAGAAGCCATGCTGGTCATGCCTGGTCAAATCCAGCAAGGAATGGCATGGGCCACTACTGCCAAGAGAACATGCTGATGTAGACCATAACTAGCATATTCCAAAAAGCAAAAAACCTTGAGGATATGATCTACAAAGGTGCCGAAGTAAATGGGAGTTTTGGTTGCTCAACACTTCCACGGCTCAGGCTGCTCTGTCCTCATTAGCCATGCTGCTAACTCCTATAAATCCTACCATTCCTTTTCATGCAGATAAGCAATCGTGCAGGAGTATCCCAACTCCCATCACCTTGCCAAATCCCACAGTCCTTCACTGAATGAAAACCCCTGAAATACAGTACTGGTATTCATTTTTGGTAGCCTAACATCTGCAGATGCCTAATTTTACTAATCCTGCCTGTGACTAGCTCAGGCAGGCTGGCTGATGCATTCACAGAAAGATGGAGCTCACATGTGCAAGATCAGGAAAAAAGCCAAACCCTCAACAGACCTATGAAGTCAAATAAGCAGGTTTCTGGGATTTGGACATGTCATGTCTGCCATCTAATTACTAGTCAGGGCTTGTTCTGTGTGGAAAATGAAGAGTAAATAACCCAATACCACATAAAAGGAGAATAAATTTACTGGGACTTTTGACAAATGAGAAAAGACTTTCAATGGTATTTTAAATAAGGTGCTTGGAAAACAATATAATTAATTAAAATAAAAATATGTGAATTCCTAAACTGATTTTGTTTGGCTGTATAAATAATTGTATATGCTAAGCTAATAGACAGGTATACAAGTGATGAAGTGTAACTGCAATAATGGAGTTGAAAACTCTTGAGTCCTACTTTCAAATACAATGAGCTTGTTAGCATGAGGTCCTGCTGGCATGAGATGTGATCTGGTAAAAATTTGAACAGTGAAGTGGAAGCCAGGACATCGTAAGTTCTGTGCTGTTTTGTTCTTTGATTGATTGGGTGAGGCACAAATTGGCACAAAAAATCACTTTCAGTCTCAGTTTGCCCACCTGTAAATGAAGACATATATCAGCGATATTATCAGATAGACTTAATTATTGTAATGTAATTGAAACTGCTCAGGTGTAAGGTATTACAGAAAAATGCAAAGTTTATTGTTCCTAATCTAAAGTACTATATGAGATTTTCAATATTCATAATCTTCTGTATTCATATTTCATGGGTAACTTTACCTATGAATAGTATTTTCCTTTATATGCACACACATGTTATAGTTGAAAAATAACATTCTCTTCACTTTCTAACAAAGTTTTCTGTAGTGTGGCTTGGCATTCAAAAATAAGGCTACAATTCTGCTGAACATTGACTTAAGTCTTCAATTTAGTTAATTTTTCTGAGCCATGTAAGATGCTGACTTGCAGATAGTTATAAAATAGCTAAAATATTGCTTAAAGATATAACTTTGTTGAGCAGTTTATTCATTACATAAAAGACCCCTTAACTTTACAAGTCAGAGTTGTATATCTATAATGAATTCTACATTTCTGCACAGGAACCATTCATCTTAATTTTAGCCCTTTTGTACATAAGAGAGGATGCCCACAGCTATAGAAGTACAGATGTTTGCTGTGAATAAAGGGAAGGAGAAGTTAAAGATCCTCTACTGAACATGCTACTGGTTTTGAAATACTGTGGCTGTGTTGCTAGAACATGATACTGGGTTCATGTAAAAAGATATAAGGGAGCTGTATAGTGACACTTTCAGTGTCTTTCTGAGTTCAGAAGGTAGAAACAGGCTGGAGCATGGCTCTGTCAGCCTCAGAATCTGGCTCATAGGTCAGTTTTTGGTTACTGGTGTTAGACCAATGTTCTCTGACTCACTGTCACTGTCCTGGAGGGTATCTTGTATGGTCACCTGTAACCTTATGTGTCTCCTGCTGCTACTCACAGCAGGAAGCCATTATGAGGGGCTGTGTGATCCCCTCTGGACAAGCTGGTGACTTGATAGCACCCTGCAATTAAGGGCAGGATCTTGGGTGAGCAGTAAAGGAGGATACAGCAGGGCAATGCACAGAGCATTTTGCTGTGGCATAGTGGAGAATGTGACATGGCTAAGAAGGAGTGGAGCTGAAAACTGGACTGAGAAATTTGCATTTTCACCAAGGGTTGAATAATGCGTATGAGCAAGCTCTGTTAATACACTGGAGTAAACTTGTCTGAATATCTGCACTGAATACAGGGAATTAGGATCTGTGTCAGAAGCTGTCAATGCCTCTCTGCTGAGGGCATCTGTGCTTATCAGGGAGATAGGACAAGTAAAAAGAGACCATATCTCCAGGATATTCACTGCAATCCATGTGTCAGCTCTATGGCCAGGCAAACCAGCCCAGAGCAGCTCTGTAGCCTAGCCTGGGTCTGACTGAAGTGAGTTGGTGCCACAGTAAATTTCAAGTACCTGATCTTCCCTATGGCTTCCTTTGGGGGGGTCCTATCTGCTCAGTTTGTCCGTGATCTCAAATCCCCCAGCAATTTTTTTCTCTCTGAACAAAGCTACCATAGATTGTATGACAGGAGGGCTGCTGCAGTCCTACTGTGGCTGGGCTCTCCACAAGCACAGCTGGTTGGGGTGGCTGTTGACTCAGATGGACTGTGCTGGGGGCAGGTGATACCTTCTTCCCTTTCACTGCTTGGAGCAGTCCTTTTCAGGTCTCTTCTCACTAATTTTAGTGTTATGTAATTCAACTACTTATTGAGATTGCCTCCTGATTTATGTCAGTGAGAGTGAACAAAGTGTCAGCCCTTGAACCTTTAACTGAACCAAGTATGATACTATGTTATTTCTGGACATCATCATTTGCTGGTCATGCAACAGATAAGAATAATTCTTGGTAAGTCATTAGTACTTCAGTTAAATCTGTGCTGAAATAATCAGCTACATCCCATTTAGTTTCTAAAGCCTTCTCGTTGTTGCTGCAAACATCAGACCCGTGACCTGCTTTTCACTCTGTGAGAGAAGGATAAGTGAATTTAATGTGATCTCTGCATTACAAAAAGTCTGCTGCTGTGCCCTTGAAATCAGGTGGTGTCTTATCACTGACTTCAATGAAGTTAGGATCAGGTCCAAATTTCAAACACTTAATTTTCCACCAGAAGAGTCCAGCTTAAATTGCTGCACTTCTTTGGCAACTAATGAATGAGACTCATTATCTCTATTGGGACGTGACTTTACAGACGATTACATGCTGAAAGTATGCCACTGATAGACTGGCTCTGTCCTGAACTGTGAAACTTGCTCAGAGAATCAGAGACTGCTATCTTTCAAGACACTTCATTCATTCTCATATCATGAATGGTTTTGTCAATGAATGGGACTACTGACCTTGATGATCTAGTATTGGCATTTCCTGCTAGGTACAAGCACACAGTGATGCTGTGACTATTCCTGCATTCTTTTACGATGAAAAGTCATCTACAGTAGCATTTACCAGAATTTCTCTCCTTGTAAGGTATATAAGATTATAAACAAAAAAATTGCAAAATATATTTTATTAACTTTATTTTCATTGCATATTAGAGGTGAAATACAAATAGGACAGGAATAGAAAGGATTTGACCATGGCAGACCTATTTGCTCATACCACACATTTCCTGAACTGTACTTTTTAAATACATTATGGGGCTAAAATCAGTAGCTCATGTGTGCTTCTCAAGAGTATCTAAAACAAGTGCTGCGCAGAAAATGTGTTGAGAGTACGTAAAAGACTTAATGATTTATGAATTTATTCTTACAAAATGTTTCTGAGTCAGATAAATGCTGTTATTGCTGTTCTGCACATGGGTAAATTGAGAGTCAGAGAGCTTAAGTAGCACGCACGAGATCACCCAACAAGTCTAGAGAAAATAGGCTAGAACTAGAACGTTTTATTTCTATTTTCATGTTCTGTAAGTGTTAGATCATCTTTCTCCCATGATTAGCTGCTATTCTGGCATGTACTCAGGACCATTATGATAGAGCTATTTTTTGTACAATGGGATGAGACTGCCATGGCTTTAATTACAAGCATGTGTTCTCTCTTTTTGGCACTGTGATAGTTGTGTAAGGTGATGTGATGAACTTTAAATTAGGAGTTTATATTGCAAAGCCTTTGGGGCAGGGAAAATTTTCTTTCTCCCTGTTCATATAGCCCTTACTAACTTGAAGTCCTAGTTAATGACTGGACCTAGTACACGAATGCAAGTCTAAGAGTAATTATCAGATTATTTTTATTCAAGATAGAAACTGGTTTACAAAAAATGAGGAGGAAATCCCATTTTCAGGAATTTGCAGAAAAGTGCCTACTTCTGGCTGAAAATACTTTTCATAGAATCTACAACTGGGATAGGACACATTCTCTTAAACTTGAGTTTAGGGGTAGAGGCATCCTAAACAGACGTCCCAAAACATATGCTCCTAAATGTTGTAAATTTAACCCAACTCTTTTGGAGAACAATGTGATGATTTCAGAAATGAATAAATTATGATACATTTATAGCTTCTTTTCAAAGAAAAGAAAGGTAGCCAATCCTTGTGACTAATAACTATTATTTAAAGTACAATCTGAGACGCTTGTAAAATTTCAGCCAGGGTCTTGGCATAACTTAATGCCCAAGAAAAGGATATCTATATTGGGAATCAGCTGCTCTTACACAATCTTTTTGATGATTTGGAACCACTTAAAAACAAGGAGTTGATGATATAATACATTCTTTGGATTTGGAGATGTTCCCCTTATTTCTGCTTTGAATTAAGAGAATATATTGGTGGTTTAGTTAAATGTCTCTTAGTCAAAATTATATGTCTTTCTTTTTCATGCAATTGAAGTCAGATCCAGCTCTTACTGTAGAAAGGAAAATACAGGTGTGAAGAACTTTCAGTTGCTCTAAGAGTGAGATTTCAAGCATTGCAATGGATTTAAAGCTGTGGTCTATAGACCTGGGAATTGTCTGCTGGAGTTTTGTAGAAGAGCTGGCTCATCAGATAAAGTCCATTGCTTTTTTATTTGTTTGTTTTGTTTTCGTTTGATTGGTTTTGGTTATTTTGTTTTTGCTTTTGCTTTTGTTTGTTTGTTTGTCCCCCCACCCCCAACAGCTTAACGGTGTTACAAGTAGCTAAAAATGCATTAAATATTTCCCAGCTAGGACTTTCAAATGTTAACAGTTGTACTTGCCTCAGGGCTGTTATTCAGCCACCAAAACTAGAAGGCTTCTGTGTGATCAGAAAGCAAGAGTGAGTCTCAATGACAAAATATATGAAGATGCTGTCTGTAGTCTGAAACTTTGAGGAATCTCTAGGCTATGTCATGCTTTAGAACCTTTTGGTAAATGGAAACATCTGACTTCTCTAAGTAACTGAGAGGTATTATATCATTGTGAAAATACAGGTACACAAGTTTTTTGAGGAATTGCTCCTGGTAATATGCTCTACAGTAGCTAATAAACACCTAATAATAAAATAAGGATATGATATATTATTTCATTACTTAATAGAACACACAGTCTGTATTTTTAATATAAAAATCTTATAAAGGATAAAAGATAATGGTAGTTATGGACATGTAATACATACTCTGCACTTGATTAATAATTGCAAAAACATGAGGAGTCAAAAGTCTAGGCTACATTTTTGCTGCTTTGAAACTCCATTCAATGTGTGCCTTAGGTGGCAGGGAAATAAGTTGAAACAGTATTTAGCCATCCATACGTGTGGCATTTCTAGATCTGGTGTTCAGTAAAGACTTTTCTCTTGAAGGCGCTATTTCCCCACTAAATCTCAAAGGCAGAAAACTGTTTCACTCGTGTTTTTCTGAGCCAGAGAGCTGGACACAGAAGGGAGAAGCATGGGTTATCAAAATATTTTTTGCTATGGAATATGCTTATAAATCACAGATTTCACAATGCTACTTATACAGAGTTTATGATGGCAATTGTGTGCCTGTTACAAGTGGGACTACTAAAAGGATTTGTCACTGAAATTCTTGAGGCAAGAATAATCTTTGGCTGTTTTTAGACTGATGCAATACAAAATTACAATTGAAAATAAAATGCAGCTAAATCCTGGACAAAGAAATAGACACAACTTGGGGAGTCCATTCTAGGTGCCTTGTCTAAAGAAGAAATTGATGTTAACAGTCATAATAGATCAAACATAAATTGCTGAAAAAATTAATTGAAGATGTTACTTAAGAATCAGTAGAAAAGAAACTGTATCCATTGCTCAATACAGCAATTTAAATTTCTCAGAGTGCCACGAAAAAACTGTGAAATGTATCTTTAAAATAAACTTTTTAATTAGAACTGGCAGTTCTGAACCTGCTGTTGGCAGGAGCCAACCTGCTGAAAAAGAGCCCAATGCAATAGACTGTAATGTGTTTGCTTGCTGCTTTAGCATTTAACAATTAAAAAAAAAAAAAGAGAAAAAAAGAACTATCAATCTTTAAATTTGTGTTTAAGCATCAACATTAGAAGATTTTATTTCCTCTGTGGTAAATGCACTTTGGAATTTTCAACTGTCATTTTTTTATAATAGGTAAAAATGTGACAGATAGGTGTCAAATACAGCTGGTTTCCTGAAGGATGAAACATGTTTTCCAGGAACACACACCAAAAAAGAAAAAGTAAAAACAAAGGAAAAAAGCATTTGCTGTAGTAGATTCAACAATTTAAGTGCCATCCTACAATCCACTGCTGGGCTGCTGGTAGGGGTAATCCTTCATTGGTTGTGACCTGATTCAAGCAGTCAGCCAAGTTATGCTGAATTACATTTTGCTTAAATTGCATTGTCTTTATCAGGACTTAGGCATGTGCTTAAAGTTCAATATCTGAATTTTAAATAGGGATTATGCATGACACCTGCTTGGCAGAAATTAGTTATTTTCAAATATGCCTCACCGCGTGTTCCCAAGAATAAGTGGTGCTAATGCTTTTAAAAATCCCATCCTAGGTTAAGTAAAATAGGTGAATTTGTTGGTTTTTTTGTGAACATTCACGGGAGGCAAATAAAAGCTTATGTTAAGAGACAAAAGGTTAGGTGAATAAAAGAGCAAATAAAAGAGGCATGCCACCTGCCTCTGCTCATTCTTCCGAGAAGCATGAGTCCATTTGCATTTCCCTTTCACCTGTGGTTTAGGGCCCTTGGTTGTTTCTGCATTCTTCTTCTTTCATCCTGCTCTGACTGTGATGCCTTTTAGAAAAATCCATTTTTTCTGTAGTTGAAGGCCAGTAACCCTTGCTGCTGACCTCACCAGCCATGTGCTTGATATGAGCATGACTCATGGAAGCAATGAGGAATCCTTATTCTCTCTAATTTGGCCTTTCCAAGGAAGAAAAGGGCTAGAGGTGGTGGGGGGAGTGGTGGTGGTGAGGGGATGGAGGAGATTCTGATATTTCTAAACTCACTTGCTGGAAGTGTTGTGTCAGTTATGATAATTTGGCGTAGCACATAAATCCTTAGGCTGACTTGCGATTCCCAGTAAACCCTTTGTAGTCTAATTGAGGAATTGCTTTTCTGTCAGTCACATACTGTGGTGGAAACGCAAGAATGTGAGAAACAATAGGAGCAGGCTCATACTGAGTCAAAACAGATAAAGCCAAATTGCTTGTTGGACTGAAAGACGGGAGCAAGCAAGTCAGTTAGAAACTCATTGGTGCCGCTGGTGGCTGTGCAAATGGTACATTCACCCAGTGTGGGAGCACAGGGCATAGACAGGCAAACCAGAAGGAATGTGATGAATCTTTTCATTGTGAAGGAGGAAAGATAAGGGTGTCAAAATAATACAGTATGCTACAGCCTGCAGGGTGAGGAGAGCACTCTATAGATCAGCCTGGAAGTAAAAAATAGCCAGCGTAAAATAAAGCCATGAATAAGATGGGTGTGGAGTGGGTGGTGCATGGACTGTGCAGGAGGGAGGGAGCAGGAATGCCTGGGCTGCTCTCAGGCAATGCTCTGGATCAGTTCAAGATGGCTGCCCAAGGGAGCACGTGGAGGGTTTCTCCTGTGGAGACTTTTGTTTGTTATTCCCTTTCTGGTGATTTCCTCTAATCTGAAGAACAAGATGTCCTTAATGAAAACAGATGTTTTGCTCACTTGTGTATGGAAAAACCCCAACATTTCCCCCAAAATAGAATAAGCCCAAAGAATGCTGAAACCAGTGGTGGGTTTCCATCAACCTCTTTATCAATGCCCTTACCTGACTGATCATATCCCATCAACATGCTGTGGGGTACTATTAATGCAAAGGTCTAGGGTAAGACCTGGGCATAGGGCTGGGTGAGCTGTGTGCCTCTGTAAAGTATAAACACCACACTGAGCTGGCTTGCAGCTTTCCTCATCCATGGTCTCCCACTGTGAGATCCTAGTCAATGGCAGCTTTTGTCATTGGCTTCAGCGTAACTAGGAACTGGTCCCAGTATTTAATTTAAAGCACAGCACACAAAACACTAAAATCATAACATCCCTGCTACATTTATAGAGCTGCATAAGCCACCGATTAACAAATGGATGAGATACTGAACTTTGCTTTACCATCTGTCTTTAATTACATAAAATAACTTGAAGCAATTAACAAGAAAGAAACACTATGACACAAATAAATAAATCCTATTGATAGAAACAGATGCAGGAATACTTATCATATTTGAATATACGGATGAAAGTCACTGAAGCTGAATATCTGCACCCAATAATATGACAAGTATTATTTAACAGATTTACACTGACATTGACAATTATTTTTGAAAAACAATAGTTACCTGTGCAGATGCAGAGAAACAAAAGGAAAGCTCTGTGTGTGTGACTACAAAAGACAACGTGTGGTCCATCCAACAGTCTAAGTTTTGCCTTTCACAGATAAGAGAAATTAATATCAAGAGAAAAATATACAAAGCATGAGGCTTCATAACTGTGGACCTACAACTAGTCACGTAAGTCTGCATGCTTGTAAGTGTTGAGGCTCCAGTGAGGATTAGGTTTTTTAACACTTTCCAGGATTTAAGTCCTTTTTTTCAGTATTCAAATACACTTGTTTGTGTTCTCTGTTCAAGCACTGAGGAAAAACGAGCATTGTACAATAGTTATTGAGTGACTGTTGAGTGGATTAAGAAATGACTAACTGACAGATGTCAAAAAAGCAGCTGTCAGCTCCAAATGAAAGCTCTGGAGTCCATTTGCAGAAATGGGTGTTAGGCTTGGCAGGCCACAGAATTGTCCTTAATGGTTGAGAGACAAGAACATCCCTAGTAAAACAATGCTTAGAAAATTAGGAGAAAATTAAAATTCGTGGAATGGTAAATAAATTGTGCAGATGGAGCAGCCCAGATTCGGTAAGCAGGACCTCTGTAGAAAAGACATATTGTAAATCATGCAGTGCCTGTATTGATGCAATAGAAATCATATCTTAAGGGTAGTGCTTGAAAAGTCTTTGGTATCGTTGTGGGAAGGCAATTCGACACAGGACTCAATCTAATGGTGTGAAAGAGGAATAATGTCTCTGTTTAGCAGGTATAAAAATTGACTATATGGCTGTGGTGTCTTGCAGCTCAGTGGGTGATAAAAATCTGAAAAAGGATGAGAGAAAAGGTGTAAGAACTGCTTGTAGATTGGAAAGTAAATTTTGTTTCCCTTTCCAAAATGAGATGACTGGATTACAGTGTATAATTACCTTCACAACAAGAAAAAAAATGTCTTGCATCAGATTAATGTATTACAAGAATCAGTGGGTAGAAATTGAAGCCAAGTAAATTTAAGCAAGCACTGAGGCTTGGATCTGTAGCAGTAACTGTGATGAACTGCTGAAACAAACTGCCCAAGAAAGTGATTGTGTACATATCAAAGCTGAATCCCTTTCTGGAAAACACATGTCAGCCAAGCAGAAATTATTGGGCTCAGTATATGGGGAATGGGGTAATGTCTATGACACAGAAGAGGTTAGACAAGATAGTTAATGGTCCTTTCTGACCTCAAAAGCCATAAATCAAGAACAATGCCTTAAATATTTTAGGCCAAATTCTGTTTATTGCATACAGCTAAATCATCCAACTAATCCCAATGAAACACTGAGGCAAATAGTATCAGGAACAGCAAGTGGTATGGCTTTTTTTAAAAAAGAAAACATACTAAATGTGCCTTTTGTGTTAATATGTCACATTATATATTCTGTATATAACAGATTTGGGGACCAAAATCTGGGTCAGGATGCTCCAAGTTGGCACTCAGCAAGAAAGGTGATATGCTCAGCAAGCGAGCTGAGAGATACATAGGCTGGGTGGGAAAGTGGGTGAGTGCATATACTGAGCGCTGAATATGTCATTTGACACTATTTCAGGTATTCATGTTGAGAGAAAGTGCTTCAATTGTTTTGGCGGGAAACACTGCTGTGTAGACTGAAATGGGAGAAAGTATGTAAACAAAGAGCAATGATCAATTGTTGTAGTTTGTAGAAATGTTTTGTGGGTCATGGCAAGGACTTTTGACAGACATTGTACTATTTAATATCTCTACGGTAATCTCAAAGTAGAGGTAAACATCACAAAAGTGAAATGTGTTGATGATACTAAACCAGGAAGGAACATAAACAGAAGACAGCAGATAAATGATATCAAAGGACCGTGAGACATTAGAAAGTGGAGTACAAAATCACCCAAACAACTCACAAACAAAAAAAAAAAAAAAAAGAGAATTTATTGGAATGTGTGCATATCTACATGTCTTAGCCATCGTTATTGCAGATAGAGTTTCCAGGTATAATGGAGAGGAAACCAGATGGGAGAGAGTTATGAATTTGCATAGCGATAAAGGCTGTGCACAGACCGACGTGTCATGAAGCAGGGAGGCAATAGTGCCCATGTAGAGCTCTGTGCTATTACATTCAACTCTGTGTTCAATATTGACAGCCACTGACTGACTGGAAGGAGTTGGAGGAAATCCCACAATGATTCAAAAGCTGGAAAAAAAACACTTGGGGGGAAGAGTCAGGCTCAAACCAAACATCTCATTAAGTATAAACTTAACTTTAGTGTATGAGCTGTGTTGCAGATTTACAGCTCCCTTTTCAGCCCTGCTAGGTGGCTTTAACAAAGGAACTACACACTGAGTTAAACAGTGCACGTTAAAGCACTTCATTAGCCTGGAGCAGAAGGGGTTTGGTTAGACCTGTGAGGAAACGTGACAAAATCTGTGAGCCCTTGGCCACCAAAAGGTGCATATTGGCTGCATTGAAACCAGCAGGCAGTCATTTATTTCCATAGGGCTGGGCTGCTACGTTCTCAGGCATGGAACAAAGGTCTGCAAAGTCCTAAACCAGCCAATATTATATAACTGTAAGAGAGGAAGGCAGTGAAATCATGCCTTTTGAGTGTATTTTTTTTTAAGGTGAAAATTGGAAGACTGTCAGATGGTCTTTCAAGGGGAGCTCATATTTCTGGGGGTTTTAGGATAGGTTTGAATAAAGCACCAGAGAATGTATGTCTTTACATTGGAAGGCTGGGCATTCTTCCCTATCCCAAGATTTCCTGATCATATAAGGTTGCTACAAAAGCTACACAATTCAAAGTGGGAGGAATGGTTCCCTTCTGAGCTCCGAAATCACCTCTGTGACTCTTCATAAAACAGTTCCTATGTGGCTGTATTCCTGTCGCTGATTGTCAAACCAAGGAAAATTAATCTTTAAAGAATAGGGCTGTGAAATGCTGAACTGGCATCACAGATAGAGTGAGAATCTGTCTTCTGTGTAACCATTTATTGTAGTTTTGACTGAGCAGCAAATAGTTTGTTCTCTAAAAATGACAATTCTTGTTGAAAGTCCATAAAGGTGAATACTCATCCTCTTAGAGTCTTAATTATTGCCACAGACTGAGGTGGGTTCTTTTTGTAAATATTACTGAGAAATAGTAAGAAAAAAACTCTCTTCTGGAAAAAACCCCACACTTTAGTGTTTTGCTTAAATGATGATTTTAGACTTATAACGCAGTAAATATCACATGATTTTAAAGCTAGTATTAGCAAATCACTGCATAAAAGATCATGTAATTTTTAATTTTATAATTCAGAAATTTATTAGGGAAAAAAATGTTGAAAAACGGGATTTAATTTTGGAAAATTATCAAGCACTCTTCTGGGCTTGACTAGTCAGTATCCATAAGAATTTAATAAGACCTCTGCTTAGATTATGAAATAAGTAACGGGGAAAGACCGTTTGTGACAGTTAGGGTGGAGCTTCTCTTAACAACTCTTGAGTGAACAAATACTTGAAAATCATATCCATCATCACAAGATTGAAGTCAGGATATGGGGTTAAATTGTTCACATGAGTGAGTATCTACAGATTCTTCTCCTTTTTCTTCTTTTTCATTAACCTTTATGGTCCAGTTTTATATTGTACAGCTTCATTCTTTCCCTAGTGCTTTTTGTCCCCGACAGGACGTCTCTATAAGCTATTTAAGTGCCTAACTCACAACCTATTGTTCTTTTCATACATTTACTTAGTTCTAACATTCAGTACTCAGTCCTCTTTGGATATTGAATTGCTACAGCAGTTGTTAAATATTTTATGTGCAGTACAATACAAAAGCTACCAAAAGAGGGCAACATATGAGCCAACAATAAAAAATGCATTCTGACAAGTTTACAGTTGTGTATTTGTGACACCTTCCTCCTCTATTTTTTTTTGATAGTGAAAGAAATATTAGCAGAGCTGGTCAGTAAACAGATTTTCCATTCTATGGGAAATTCCAACACTTGGGAAAAAGGTGAGGGTGCTGAAGTTTTCAGGGAATGAAAATTCAAAGAAAATATATTTGGCATGGTGAAAGTGTTCCGTAAGTGTCAAATCATTCTCACACCAGAAAGCCCAAAAGTTATAATGGCATTAAAATATTCAATTTAGTAGGAGAAAAGTTAAATATATGAATGCTATATAAAGTTCAAAACAAGATTGGATGGAACAAGGAACTACTTCAATATTTTCACTTTATGGAAAACAACTATTTAAATATCATTTAATGCAAATAATATTTTAATATTTCTCCATTAGAAATGTTGTCAAAATAAGTATGATCTCAAAAAAGCAAGCTAATTAAGATGAAGTTGTATTTCCTTAAAGAGTATTTCCTCTGAACATTGTTTAATTATGTTTTCTCTCCATGAAATGCCTGAGACAATTTCAAAACACCCTTAAATAAGTCTGCAAGGTGCTAAGGTAGGTTGGCTGCATCCCAGGACCATCCCCAAGGCTCTGGTTGTGAAGCGAGAGAATGCCAAATGCCCAGACTCCAGGCATGTGAGTTCAAGAGCTACTATACCCTGGACAACACCGAATGTGCACCCACTGGCAAACAATTTATTATAAACAGAAGGGTTTTTTTCAAACTATTCAGTAGCACTCCAAGGAATTACACAGTCTTGAACACATGCCAGCATGGCAAAAGGTACAATAAGCAAATATAATCTACCTCACTTGGGGTAAATATTTGGCTACAAATGTATTGAGAGCTCTTTAAATCTTTGTACACTTCTGTGACGAGAACCAGAGGAAAGGCAGTGGCGATGCAAGGACTGGAGGGTGTTTTTTTAATTCTCTTATCAGCTGCCCAGATAGGCTAGCTGCCAGTCACATTAAAAACCTCACTGGAGGAAATGAATGAAGATCTGTAGGTGTAGAAATCTGAAGTTTATACAGCTGCCCCAAGTTCTGCTAATGATCAACCAGAATCAGCCACATCTTCATGGAGATATGCAAAATTCTCTGGCAGTGTCCAGGAGGTTGACCACAGAACTTAGGGCATCCTTATTTTTTCCCTCCTTTATCTTTCTCATCGCTTTTTTCTAAACAAACTTCTGCTTTTTTCTTGTTTCTATTATGGCTCAGAATGCTGGAAAGTATCCAGGAAGGAGGGGGAGGCAGATCTGTGACCTATTTGGAGGGCAATGTAATATTTGGAAATTTTGGAAGTACTTACCCATTTTGAAGACAGGACGTTCTTCTTGCAGGAGCAGTACCTTCTCTTCTCTCATTCATCCATGTCCTGCTTTTGCATCTGTATTTCTGTGTATTCAAAAAGAAGGAAAGGTTTATTCTTCCTAGTCAGAAACGAGGAGAGATTTCTGTCTGGAGGGTTTCTCTTCTCTCTGATCTATCACTTGAACAACTACTCCACATTGTTCACCTGATGAAGGGCTAAAGAATCATGGGGTATCAAATGAGATGTTCAGTACAGGAATGACAGCTGTGGACACTGTGTTGCTGGATTGACTGTATGGAGTCTAATCATAATATTTTCAGACAGCTAATGTAGTCTGGATAGGCAGAAGATATTTATACTCATCTGCTTGTCCTTCATTTCTTGTACTGCTTATCTATTTTAGATTAATGTCTTGATACTCCTTCACAGGGAATGCTGCTACTTTTGGGAGACAAACAAGGAACAGCTATGGAATATAACATATATTTTAATGACACTAAGAGGTGTCGTTTAGTATCTGCTTGTGTTTGTAGGAAAAAAAAGTAACTTAACATCCTTAAATAGCCTTGCCTCATGGGTGTGAGCCTATACATGTCTGACTGCCATCTTACATCACCATTTTACCCAGCAGCCCAGTGGCTGGTGTTTATTCAGTAAAGAACTGGCCCATGCACACAGACACACTGATTCTTACAAATGGTTCTGTGTATGCCTTGGCTTCTTGACTTCTGCCAAACTCAAGCCTAAATTCTAGGAAGCAACAAAAACACTAACAGGAATCACGTCAGACTTGAAAGCAATTGCTTTAGCTCTGTGAGCACAAAACGGACTTCTTTTTCTTCCTTAGAAATGATTTTTAAACATGCCTTGGCTTCTCTGAGCCAGCATAGTTTTACCCTGCCAGTCAGGTTTTGAAAAGGAATCTGTTACCCCCTTTTGCAGATGTGGTATGTGAGGCTAGTTACATCACATTTAGAAGCAGATGGATCTCTGAAGGAAGCTCCAGTATCCAATCATGTGCTTTCTGCCCCTTGCTATTGATTCTTGTGGTTAGTCTGTTTCTGATTTTATTTTTCTGTGTAGTTTAAGGGCAAATCTGTGGTTTGCCCCATGTGCCCAAATGAGGGAGCAAGGGTGTGGAAGATTGCCCGAAAATAAATAAATCAGAAACAGATAGACTAATTACAAGGACAAATGCCAGTGGATGGAGAATACACAGCAACCTCATGATCAGATATGCCTGGCCTGTTGGAGAAGAGATGGATGTTTCATCATGTGATGTAACTCTGCAGCACATTGGAGAAGAGAGCCAAACGTCATCTTCCTTGCCTGGTTGAGCATAACCCTCTCGTGTGGTTTGTCCACATGGCATGTCCCATCATGGGAATGAACAGCTTCCCCGAAGTAGGGGTGGGGAGGAGCAAGGCTGGGAAATGCTCCTGCCTCTTCAGTGCTTGCCCCAACAGCCAGCAGGGCTAAGCTGACACAAGGAAGGATGTAATCTACTCCTGGTTGTTTCATGCTCAAGGCACATTATTTGCTTCCTTCCATGGAGTAAGAGGATAGCCATGGATGTCGTGACTCATGATCTCCTGAGGCAGCATGGATCTGTGCCATACCTATAATCAGATGACCCGGCTGGTGAATTAGGAAGGCTTTTGATGTCATTCTCAAAGCACTGCACCACAGGAGACAAAGACTTCTTAATGTGACATCAGGCTATCTCTTAAACATAACCATGAAACTGACTTTGACTTGCCAGCAGCTGGTGCAGACAGTGGCCTCCCTACACCGCTCTGGCACTTAGCATAAGAAATGTCATTATGTGGGTGGATTAGGCAGAACCTGTCAAACTTGTGTGCATATTCTTTGGCTACATTTCCCTCCCTGGGCTAATAATGCTGAAGAGATGGGGAGTGGGTTGACACATTTTCTCACATGTGTCATGTAACCCAGTGAAGTGGAGGACATGCCAGTCACAAGACTTTTGTGCTTTAGTAAGGCACAGGCAGCAGTGACATGCTGCAATGGCTAACAGTCTTAATCTCATAAGTATTCACATTGTTACTGCCTTCATGGTTACAGCTTCCCCAGGATCCTCTGACAGACCCAGCAGCGTGTTTGGAGGAAAAGGTAAGGAAATGAATCCTGATAGGTATCGTATTAGCTCATGTTACCTAGAGATCCTGAAGCTCTTTACTAGTTGAAGTACAAAACCCACTGAATTTGGCACAGAGGTACAGAAGGGAAATACTCAGTCACTGTTTTGAATTGTGCAAAAATGTTTCATACAAGTTCAGCAGAGGATACAAAGAATAGCCATGCCTGTTAAGAAGAGATTTTTAGGACAGAAGAATCTAAAGCAAGACAACCAGACACTGATGAAATTTAATTATTATTATTATTGCTGGTTCCCTAAATAAGTGTTAGAGTGGTAGATATGAGTATTAGGGTGAGAAAACTTTGCAAGGTCCAGCACAGTTTCAAGTTAAATCCTCCTTGACGAGGAGAATAGGGAAGAACAACAGTCTCACTGAGAAGCCCGGTTTTTTACAGCTTCTTACTTAACACCTGTGCTGGGGAGATGAAGTTTTGTCCCTGAGCTGAGGCAATGTGCCAGTGAGTTCCTTACAAACCACTATCAGAGTAACAGGAGATGGTATGAGTATGTATGCCCAGTGTGACAGAAATGCCATCTCCTGTCGCAGTCAGTATGTTGCAAGTTGTTGGGAAAAGATGTATCAGCTTGAGTGTCAGCTGCCTATCCCAAAACACACAGATAACAGGTCTCATGTGACTTACAGCAGGCACAGCACCCAATTCACTGGCAAGAGTACCTGTACTGTTTTCCTCACATATCATAATCTAAATAAAAATAATTTTTTTTTAAAAAAAGTAGAGCCACTAGCTTCTGCAAGTAACTACAGCTGAACAACAACAGCTACTCCATTGTAGCATCTGTAGTATCTCAGGGCAAAGACTCCAAACCCCAGGTGCCTCTTCTTCCATGTAAAACTGAAGAGCAGTTGCTGCACAAGCAGTAAAAATATAGTTTGGCAGGCACAGAAACAACCTATGTTGACAGGGGAACTGCACAATAGCCCCACAAGATGGAGATGTCTCCTTCCTTCACTTGGTGGTATAGAGTCACAGTGTGGTATTAAGGGGGCAACAGAAACTGCCCCATAGCTATAGCTTCTGCAAACACATCATCACGCTGATGTGGGTGCTCTCCTGTGCCAGACACAACTTCTTACCAGTTAGTTAGTAAGTTCCTTATGTGTGGAACTGAGGAACTGGATGGGAGCTTGAGGGACTGCAACGACGTGTTCTGAGGGATGTACTAAGCCAATTCTGCCACAGGGTAGAAAAAGAAAGAGGATAATGATGAGATGGCAGTGACTCTGATAACTTTTCTTGCTTGCAGTGTATGACACTTGTGTGAAGTTGAGACAACTTGCATCAATGCGATGCCTGACACAGAATTTGTATTTTCCCATGACCAGTGTGACCCTGCTCAGATTGTTAGACAATGTTACATCTCCAGTTGTGCGACATTACCATCACCATGCTCTAGATCCTGGGCCTTCAAATATTACTGAGCTGACTGTTTCTGCCCTGTGGAAGGGATTCAGATATTGTTTATCAGTGGAAATGTTAACTATGTGTCCTCTGTTGGGAGTAACACAACCTGATTTTGCATGCATTCACTCCCTCATTGGAGAGAAGAAATGTGTGCCAGCATGGATAAAGGAAGACCTTTCATCTATGTGTGAGTACACAACGTGCAGGGTACACAACAATGTTTTGGTAGATACCAGTGTTTTGCAATTCAAGGATCACTTAACTTAAAAAATATCCACTGCTGCCATGATATTTTTAATTTACGGACAAATAAAAATTAAATTAAACTCTGTTCATTTCTTGCTTTATTTCTTCCCACCTTGTTTGTTTGCCATTTTCTGGTATGGTAATGTGTATGTTGTTTGGTCCTTGTTTGCTTTTATGTGAAATAATTTTGCATGTAATTTTCTGAACTCTTACAGAGCACAGAGACTAGTAAATGTGTATGTTTAGGCACCTTTGTGCATGTACAAAGAATGATGAATAGTTAATAAAATGCACATCTTTGCAATCCTTTCATGCTTAAGATCCCCAAACAGAAATTGTGAGTATTCAAATAAAAAAGAACTGATCCAAAATGTACATATTTAACTTAGATAATAGCAGCCTCCAGATATGTGCCTCTTTCTGCTGTTAGAAATCTGTCAGTTGAACAAAGAGCAGGATATAGTGTGAATCAGACTGTCCTAAAAGCTTTATATGATAGACACACTTTACCGAGTTAGTTCCATTTCTCTCACATTTCAAAAGCAGACTCAGAGCCTAATTATCATGAGGACAAACTCCATAAAATCATTTTTGTAGCCAAGGACTGCAATATTTTTTCAAAGGCAGAATGCACATTTAAAGAACATAGTTTGTCCCAAGGCTTATGGCTCAGCTGTAGAAAGCTTCTTCTTGATCCATCCATCTAAAAAATTATTCCTGAAAAGTCATTCTGCATAAGGGTGTTTTTGCTATATTTCAGGGAGAAAAAAATATAAATGAACTGTAAAGCTCATGTTGTTTTGAACTCTTTCTCTCTTTCACCAATGAGTCCATCAAACAAAATTCCTCAAGAAACAAATGTTATTATGAGATTAGCAGAGTGAACACCAGAGTTCAGATACTAAACTTTTTTTAAAAAAAGCAATGAGCTTAATGACGTGAAGGAAGTTGTAGTTTAAACATCAAGGTCAATTATTTCGTTAAATATTATTTAAAAGCTACTTGCCTTGAAACAAAACCAGAGCTATCCATTTCCCAAAAATGCAAACAGATTATTCTGCCCTGTTTGTCAGCTTCACTAGATAACTATTTGATCTTCAAATGAAAACAGTTTCTGTTTCAGATTTATACAACAGGCTGCCTCTAAAAAGATCTTAAGGTTGGACTGCTGTTTACTTTCCCTTCTAATCCTGTGAGAAGATTTGCATAAGAAAAGCAAGTAGATTTGAATCTACATTTTGCTGTCTACATCTAAAGCATGTGCATCAGTCAGTCCTATCTATTTATGCAAAAAGAAAACGATTGCTTTTGTAAGTCAGGTGAGTAGGAAATCTCTCAGTAAGTTCAGAAAGGTTCCTCTGAAGGTAACAAGAGCTACTTATCGAGACTAAATGATGCATAGTTAAATAATTATGATTGTCAAACACTGAGAGTTTAAAACCTAAACCCCCCAGTTCCAGGTCTGTTTCCTCATACCGTATACTTAGGTTTAAAACAACATCCAGAACTGGTATTTCCTGGATCTTGCAAAGCAGCCCCTTGTATTTGCAGATAGCCTTCTCTCAGTTCCTAACAACATGAGTTTCATGGGAGACTCAGTGAGCACAGCAGTGCTGGGTGGTGATGTGAGCTCTGGGTGTCAGAATGGAGCAAGTACCCCCAGCTTCAAGTGTGACCCCTGGAACAAACCAGATCTCCTCTGTAGAATGGGAATAGGGACTCATACCTACAAGAGTGGAGTACAATAGTTTAATGTATGCAATGTACTTGATTTGTGTGTGTGTGTGTGTGTGTGTGTGTGTGTGTGTGTGTGTGTGAGTATAGAAAGGCAAATTAGTATTTTTTAGGGAGAAGATTAGAAGGGATGTTTTAGATCACAGGGTCAAGTTGCTGTGGGTGGTAACCACATCTCAGAAGCTGATTCTCAAACCAGTGAAATTCCATCTTCCAGCTGCTTTGATTCCTTCCTGTCTGCGGAAGGCCTTTCTGGGTCCTCATCACTCTGGTGAGGTGAAGGTGCTTTTCTGTTTCCATCTTGAATCCCTTCCTGGACAGTTTGTACCAATTCTTTCTCTCATAATTATTTTATTTGGGAGGACGGGAGGGAAACTGTCTCATAATTTTCAGATTCATTTGAATTTTTCTTTGAGTCCCGGACACCTGGTGGAAAGACGCCAGCAATGCTGTAGGCTGGTTTGATGTACCAATAAAAATAAAATAAAATAAAAAAAAAATCCCACCCCAAACCCCAAAAAAACCCCTCGAATAAGAAAAGCGCCATTCTTAGAAAGCCTCCAGCGTTCCAGCTAGAGCACAAACAGCTGCTTATTTGTGACTCTTCTCGGGTAAATCAACAGCCCCGGGCCAAAGGGGCCGCAGCTCTTGTGGTCTCGCACAAACCCAGACCCTCTCCCTGTGGGGGAACGCACGGGGGGGAGAGGAAGGAACGAGGAGGGAGAGGAACCATCCTCAAACCGCGACTGAAACCTCGTCCGAGAAGGGTCGACGCTCCGCTGGGGCAAAGCAGCGCGGAGAAGATCCCGCGGGAGGCGGGTCCCTGCCCGGGTCCGGCGCCGCGCCCCTTCCCTGCCCGCTCCGCCGGGGCTCGGCCCTTGGGCCTCGGGCTCCCGCCGCCGGGAGGCGGCAGCAGGGCTCGGCGGGGAGGTAGATCTCCGTTTTGCCCCTTGACTCGGGTTTACTCCTGACCAGGAAACAAACGCCTTTGCTGGAGCTGTGCTCCCCGGGGCTGGGGGTCATTTTTCGTTTGTTTGATTTTGACCTTCCTCCTCCCCTGCCTCCCGCAGGCCGTCCCGTCCCCGCACCGGCAGCCCCGAGGGTGGACGGACAGCGCGCTGCCGCCTGTCTCCGGGCGAGCCTTGGGAACGAAGAGGAGCAGCCTGTGGGGCTGAAATGGTGGCGGAGCGGGAGGGATTAGGGGGCACTTCGCCGGAGTGTGGGACAGAGGCAGGGGGTCCCTGTCTCTCGGCGACCCGTGTCCTTGCTGCCCACGGGTGCAGGCAGTACGTGTGCCCCGTGGAAATGAGATGTGGCAGCAGGTCTCTGAGCGCACGCGGGGCACAGGCTGCTGCGGAGGAGCGCGGGATGGAGCAAGGGCCACGTGTGCCAGTGGCAAATACCACCTCCAGCTGCGGACCCAAGAGCTTCCAGACCGTGGCTACACAGCTCGACAGGAGGCCAAACAGCCCGTCCCCATCCCCTTCGAACAACTACGCCCCCCGCAGTCTCCAAGCCCAGTAAGGCTGAAGCAACAGCCACCAAACGCCCTCGAAAAGCCCCTGCAGAACCACTGCACCCCCAAAGAAAATGAAAATCAAAGTGGAAGCGAGCTAACAGCCCCACCAACGACCCCCCAGAAACGGCGGGGCAAGCCACCCCATGCGCAGCGGCGTCAGCCGGGGCCGGCCGGGGAGCACCCTCATCCTCCACCGCCGACTGCTGGTTCCTAATTCCTACGAATTCAACCAGATTCTCCAAATGATAACGGGGGCGAGATGGGACTTAACCCCCGAGTCCAACTGCTGTCAGACCACAAGAAAACAGACGCAGGTGAAGGGCAGTGAGCGTGCTCGCTGCTGTGACCGCTGCCGCAAAATTGGCGGAGGGCTGGGGCGCCTCGCACAACGGCGGGCGGCAACGACAGAGCCTCTCCTTAGGGCTCCTAGCGCGGAGAAAGGAGCCGAGGAAGCGGGAGTTTTCCCTGGAAGGGAGGCAGGCGGCGGCGACATCGGCGGCCGTCGGTGCGGGGCCAGCCCCCGGTGCGCACCTTCCGCCCCCGCGCAGCTCCGCCGGGACGTGCGTGGCTTTTACGCGGGCAATCTCGCCTGGCCGACTCGCATCCAGCAAGAGCCTTTCCGGGAACAATCTACGGAGAGCAGCGGGAGGAGGGGGGGAGGGTGATGGTGGTGGGTGGGTATGAAATAAAAGGCTAAAGAAACAGTGCGATTTTGGGACTGCCACCAAATCCTAACATGTTACATAAAAGCCACGGGCGGTTCTTATCAGCAAGCCCGGCCTGAAGACGAACAATCCCCAGGAGCGGCTCCAAAACAACCCTGTTAAAGGAACAATTGTGAAATGCCAGCTTCCCACCAGAGTATGAACAGCAGGAGCCGGGCATGTCCTGTCTATAACCGGGCTTCTGACAACCGACGGAGAGGGGAGGGGATGGGGGGGATCCTCTCTTGACAAGATTTATCAAGAAACATTTAACTGGGCTTTAATCATATTAGCAAGAGCCCAATTAGGGCTGAGAGCGAAGCGAGGCGGCCGGCGGGCTGGGGAGAGGAGGAGGAGCAAGCGATGGAGTCACTCGAGGATAAAGTCCTTTCATCAAGTTGCGCTCTCAGCAAGCAGAGGAGTGCGAATAATCAGTGCCCTTCACTGGGGGGACGAGGGAGGGAGCGAGTGTGTAAAGGATCATTAAGGCCAGGCAGAAGGGGGTTTTTGTTGTTGTTGTTTTTAATTATTACGGCTATTAAGGTGGTGTTTGTGGGCTCCCTCGGGCGCTGTTCTCAGGGACGGAGCGGGGAAGAAGGGAAGGGGTTGAAGGCACCTGCTGCCCCGCGACGACCTGATCTACGTGTGCAGATAGGGCTCTCCCTACCGAGGCACAGAGGGACTCCGTTCCTCCTAAGCCCCCTCACATCCCCGAGGGAGAATTTCCTTAAAAGCCCTTTTCCCGGGTCTCCTGTCCCCAACGTCGAGACTTTCTCCGGCGCATCTTGTCTCCCAGCGCGGCTCCTCGGGCAGAGCGCGGCGCCCTCTCCCCACCGCCTCCGCTCCGCAGGGCGCGGCGCAGCCTCCGGCGGATGCCAGCCCGGTAGCCAGGGCTTGTCGGAAGCCCCGGGAGAAGCGCGGCGCTGGGATCGCGTGGGTCAGGGGCAGAGGGCAGAAGATGTCCTCCTGGAGTTCAAACTTTCTGTGCTTTCTCGTGGGCAACCTGCCCTCTCCTTAGGAACTCGCTCGCTCCAGCTATAGGGGATGGGAAGGGCGGACAACGAAGAAAAGTAAAGGTGACAGGTGGGAGCAAAGAAAGAAGCTGGCGATGAGCTCATGAGGCCTCCCCCACCTCCCCTCCACCCCTCCCCCTCCGGGTTACGCCACACTGGGGACACGGCGGTGGGAGCGCAGCAGAGGCCGTGACCCTGCTCGCGGCTTTCGAGACATCGCCAGCAGCTCCCGGCAGCTGCCCTGATTTCCTGTCGCTCCCCACGGCCGGGAGTGGGGAGATAAGGTTGTTGGGCAGCGAGACATCTTTTGCCCAAGAGGAGCCGGATCTTTGAACCGCGGGGCAGAGGTTGCAGTTGTTTTATTTTTTTTATCAGGGCAGGGCCCGGGTGAGGTTTGCCATTCGCCCCGACGAGCATCCCCGCTGCCGGGACCGATCTATCCCCTGCCTGGTGCGGAGGGGCTCTCGCCACCCGTATTCCTCCTCCGCCTCCTTTCCGCGCCCTGGGCCGCTGCAGCCACGTCCTCGGGGACAGGCGGCCCGGGGGGCAGAGCCTCTCCCCCCCACCTCCTCGCCCTTTGCGTGACCGTGCCCCCGCCGCACCTTCCCTGTCCCACGCTTACCTTTCTGGCCCGGCCGCCGAGGGGCTGCCCCCTCNCCGCGCCGGCAGAGCCTCGGCTTTCGCCTTGCGCGCACTCGGCTGGCGCTGGCAGCCCCGCCGGGTTCATCCGAGGACAGCGGCGGCTCCGCGCCGCGGCTCGTCTGGCTGCCAACGCCGCGGCTCGGCTGACGCTGCCGCGGCCGGGGGTGACTCACGGCGGCCCGCGGCAGCCGCTGGTTAGCGGATCCGTCGGTCGAGGGGGGGGCGGGGACGTCGCAGCCGCTCCTCGCCCCCTTCCCCCGGGCCCCCCCTCGCCCACATGCCCCTTC
>VXBA01005659.1:2878873-3048194 GCA_013399895.1 Serilophus lunatus
GAGGGGGTGGCCGGCCCTCGCGCCCCTGCCCCGGGGCGTGCGGCCAGCGGGGCTGCGCTCAGGTGCCAGGGCTTGTGCGGGCGGGCGGGCTGGGCCCGGGGTCGGCCCCTGGCCGTGGGCCCCGAGCGCAGCCCCGGCGGTGTGCCCGGCCTGTACCCGGGGGACAACCGCCCGCCCGCACCCGGACAAAGGCAAAGACAGCCCGCTGAACGGCGGGGCGGGGAGGGGCACGAGGCGCAGACTGGGACGGAGACCCGGAGTCTGAGCGCCCGGCAGCATCGGGGTCATCACTGTTATGCACTGTCCTGTTCGGCATAAAGCTGCAGGGTTTTAGCTGCCTGCGGTTTCCATGGAGTCCTCCTGGCACGTCCCAGAGTGAACGTATGGCAGATGTCTTCACGGCGAGCCTGCAAACGGGTCTCCCACTTCTGCTCAGAGCTCCCAGTGGAGCCTTTTCAGATCCTTTACACTCCGTAGCTCAGCACCAGCAGTGCTTTTGAGAAACATGCTTCGTGCAAGACATCCCTGTTCTGAAAAAAATTTTGAAGCGAAGCTGTGGCAACACACATCTTCCAGTCTGCACTGTCGGCTGGATGGACAGTTTTAAAAGCAGTGGCTCCCTAAAATGGAGTATTATTAAAAGCTTATTTATTGAGAAACTCAGGCCACGAAGATAATGATAATGAGTGCTACGTTCTCTGCATACACACTCAAGTTTTGGATGTAGAATGAAGGTGTGACTGGGCCTGTACTTAAAAATACTCAAGTCTACGTGTCAGAAATGTACTAAAATGATAAGTCATGGATTTAGGGTCGTGGATTTTGTTGCCAGTGCTTCAACCTGAAGTTCATTCTTTAGTCCAAATTTCAGTCTTTTGAGAAAAGAAAGGAGGTAGAGGAGGAAGAGACTATCATAATTGAAACGCTGACCTTGCTAACCATGGCAGGGTGAATTCACCACTATAATAAGACCTCAGCTAGCAGCCTAATTCCAAAGAAGTGATGTTATCCAGTAGTAATGTAATCAGTTTGTTGGCTGTAACATAGGAAACTTGGAATTGGTCTATTTTATTGCTATTTTTGGTAAAATTAAAAGAAATCTATAAGATGCCGGGATTGAGGCAGGAGAGCTACCTTTGCTATTTAAAATAATAAACCAAAGTTCTTTGTGCACATTTTTCACTTCAGTGCAGTTTTACAAAAGCATACTTAAAAAGGGATAGCTGGTAAGAATTCAAGCTTTCAAGCTAGAGATTGGAGGACAGAAAGGCCCAAGGGTGTAACACTGTTAAAAATTTTCAGAGAGGTTCCGAAAGCACAATGTTCACTTTACAAAATAGAAGTTTTCTCCTGGGTAATTGCTGAATGAGTTTGCATTGATTTGCAGCTGCAAACTTAAAAGAAAAAAAAAGAGAAGAGAATAAATGAAAAAAGACAAATGCCCTGTTAGTAATTTAGAATTATGCCACAACCATTAATAAAATTGTATCAGATAAATGAAAAATTGGAATTGTCTGCTTAAGCTTTTGAGTTTATATATTCAGGGTTCTCCAGCCCTCATATCTTTCTTTTGATACTTATTTTTAAAAGGTAAACATTCTGAAATTTTCTAGACAGCAGGCTCTCAAATTAGAAATAATAGCATAAGTAAATTAACTTTTAAAGTGCATGTACCACTGAAACCCTATCAGTGAAATCTTTCATAGAGTGTTAGTCAGTGACGTCAATGAATTCAGAATTTCAGCCACTGTGAAGGTAGCATTGTTGCAGAAAATTACAAGGAAGGACACAGACCATATTATGGCTCTAATTCAGGTTTAGATTTTGCTATTGCTCTTCATGGTGTTCTGCATGTTTAACCTGAACCAAAATTCCCTTTGGGTTGAGGTCATGAATTCTTTGAAGGAGCAAGTCTAAAGTTTCTTCACGTTGCTAGGAAGCCCAGCAGTATCAAGATAAAGATATGTGAAAGTATGTGAAGATAATGAAAGCAAAGCGATGAGTATAGCCAAATTACAACTGCCCATTTCAACAAGTGGCTTTTAAATAAAAAAGCCTTACAAGAATACTTGTGCATGTCTGAGTCAATCCATTCTGAAAACCCTATGATATGCAGCTGCAGAAATGACACAAATTCTGGAAAAACTGCCAACAAAACCTGAGAGAACCCTGAGGGGTTTTATTCAAATTTGTTGAAATGTCTTGAAATTCGTGTTTCCTGAGTAACATGAAAGCTCTATTCTGTATATAGATGTATCACACGTTGTCCAATAACTGTTGAAAATAGACTAAAACTACTAGAGTGACTACCTTGTTCATCTGATCTTCTTAAGGCAACATTAACCCTCTTTTGAGATTTACCATTTAAGAGAGTATTATTATAAGTATTGCAACCATTTGTGAATGTGCGTGGTCTGGCCTGTGGAAAATCAGGGGTTGGCATTCACTGTTAGGCTTACATCCAAAAACATACGAGTTAATTTGCACTACATGACCATTGGCACTGCAGAGTAATGAATTGGAAGTGGTATCTTGAGAAATGTGCACGGTTCCAGAGCTGCCCTTAAACACTTGCTAGAAGCTAGAAAACAGATGTGATATAATGATAGTAGTTTTGATTTTATTGTGGAAGATAATATCAGCTTGTGATTGCTGATTGGATGTGAAACAAACTTTATGGCTGTATGGATTGGACATGGCACGTCAGCAGTCATACAGGGTACTAGTGGAAGCATGGCATATTAGTTCTGTAAAAAGAGTCAAATGACAATTACTGTTTCTCACAAATACAAAATGAGAAGGCAATGAAAAATTAATTGAGGAAATTCATGTACAGATATGCAGTATCACAGTCCGGATGCTAGCTGCCACATGGGAAATCCCCAAACCACTAAATGATGGAAATTTTAAGAACTTAACAGGTTAGGCTCCAAGCAATGTGTTTTCATTTTTTTTTCCCCCCTTATTTGTAATTATTCACTTCTGGACATGACAGGGAGATTACATTAGGCTAGTATAGACATTTTTGCTTCCTTAGTGCATTGTTCTTGACGTCCTACCTCCTTTTTTGTCATGACTCACTGTTACTTAGCTTTTTGTTTTTTATACAAGATATTACTTTTTTATTGAGAGATTGAGTATGATAATGCAGAGGGGAGTCCTTGCATAAGGAGCAAAAGAAGCAAGTGAAAGAGGAAAAGAGAAAGGAAAGGGTGTTTGGAGAGCACAGAAAGAAGATAGGAAATGTGGGGCTCACAATGGAATGACTGGGGATGGGATGGGACAAGAGGTGACTGTGCGGACAGCAGTGTTCAGATTTTGTCATTTGATCAAACTACACCTTATTTAACATGCCCTTCATTTCTCAAGGGAGATGCAATTTGACATCTATGTGCAACATCAAAAGACCGAGAAAGTAAAGACAGAATGAAAAAGCAAAAGGTAATTTCCTAATTTGTTTCTTTTCCATTTCTAAAGCCTGCCTAGCCCACACATTGGGTAGGGTATGCTTAGAATCTTAGAAAAAACCTGAAGTGGAGCTAGAAAAAAGTTGGAAAGAAATTCCAGTAATTTTAAAGGTGTTAAAAAAAAATACCTGAACCTCCTTATCCCCACCTAGAAGGGATTTAATGTCTAGCAAAATCATCTGCCCCATGGTAAATGCCTGACAACAACAAGGTATGTGTATCTACTCTGAAAACAGAGTTCAGGATATGTATATATATGTAACTGCGTATCATGTTTTGTCCTTTTGATAGTACTTCAACCTAAAAGTTTCACATTGTCATCTTTTTCTACTTCCTTTTGCACTCAATTTTCTTCTTTGCTTTTGGGACAGAAAATCCCTCATGCAATGTGGTCCAAGACATACTGAACCATGGATGTCTCATGCAGAGCAATATCTTATTCCTCTCATGACTTACACATGTTGCAAAAGCAGGGTGAGTAATGGGTACTGGAATTTAGCTCTATACTGCATTTTGCATCTGGGGTTTCTGTAATAGGTTCATGAAGTTCACAGACTACTGCTAGCAATTATTTTATTTTTCTACTTCCCATTCCTGCTTTTTTTTTTTTAAATTTCTCTGGGTATTTTCTGTGTTTTCTATGGAGGACTTCAGGACTTTGCAAAATGATATAGAACTATATAAAAATGCTCCAAGCCTGGTATAAACACACAGAGTGTATTTGTGCTGCAGAAAGACCAGGGTTTGACGGGGCATGATCTCTTGGACTTTGGGTCAGCATTGCATCTTTACCAGCAGCTAGGTTTGTGGTGACTGCAGGTCTTGGGGATGTGTGCATAGAGGAGAAGTAGTGCTGGACTAGTCACATTGCAAGTGGGATGCTATAGGTGGTACCCTGCAACATCACCCTTGGATCCACTGAGGGAAAAACTGCTTTTGATATGCCAGTGATGCCTCAAGTACACACTGTGGGACACCAAGTACAAGGGAAAATTTGAATTTTATAAGAAGGTCTCCAATGCACTAAATTGCTGATATAGAACTTGCAGCGAGAAATATAGATAGATCCAGATAGATCTTTTAGGAGGGTCAGAAAAAGAGGTTCTCAAAAAGAGATGCAAAACAGACAAACAGAAATGTTCAAAATCACAAACAACTCATTATCTGATCTGGAAACAGCCTGTAGCTGCACTATGTTCAGACTTCAGTTGGGCTTGTGATGTAACTTACCATCAGACCACACAGTTCATGTCAGACTCTGGACTGTGGGTTTTCTTACTGAGGATTCTGCAGCCTCCCAGGATTCCTGGAGCTAGTGTGCGAGGGTCTGTTTGTTCAGAGGTCTCTACTCAGTGCAAAGAGGCGGTGACAGAAGTTGCTGTTAATTGTTGCCGTATAGGTAAAGGTTGCGGGTTGCTGTGTAAGCAAGTCTGCTCTGCTCTTTTCCAGTTTAAAGTCGAGTCATCTAGATGAAACTAGGGAAAAATGTTAATATCGCTAGTGTTAAATCTCAAGAGAATAGAGACAAGGAGCAAAGTTACCATCCAAATGTGTGCACAGCAGTGGTAAATCTCTTGGGTCAAGCCTCAAGTTCAGACTCAGAGAGTACATGCAGTATAGATGTTCTGAGTCCACTTTTGTGTCCAAATAATCAGATCGCAGTTGTTTGTGGGAAAGGGTCTGGTGCTTTCCAGGATAAGATGGCTGTTTAGTTTGTCTTTTTAACTAGTCAATAAAACTGAAACAATGTTCTTCTAGAAATTATCTTTATATTAAAATTGCCTTATTCATATGTCTCTAGGTCTATATTTGGATCTAAATTTTAGGACCTTAGGTCCTGCAATATGTAGAGTCCAGTTAATTTTTGACATAGGAGGCACTGCATTATTTTTCTATTAATTTTCCTAATCTTCCAAATGCACAAACTTTTGTGCAAGACTATTGGTACTGAAAGTCTATTTGAAATTGAGTTGTGGAACTGCACGAGTTCATAACCCTTCTGTTGCAGCAACTGTCAGTGCAATCTGAATACCGAGTGCCTGCAGTAGAAAGTGGTGAGGTCTTCCTTAGCCGCTTTGGCAGAGCCCTAGGAGAGTGCAGCATTGTTGCCATCTAGCTACGTGACAAAGGACACAGGTAGTGTGTACAGTATCCTTCTCTCACCTCTGCTGGGAAGAATTAATATGACATGTAATTATTCAAACACTTTGTGAGGCTGAGCTTCAAACTCTTTAATCTGAGAATTAATTCAGCAGCATCTAGCAAGATTTTGCAGCTCACTAGGTTTCACTTTTGACAGCAATAGAATTTTCTGTTGTAACCTTTACTTTCTTGTTTATTTAATATGGATGAATCAGTGCTACTGGCTTAATATGTTAACAGGTATTTAAAGAATGATCTGATAAATAATTCAGTTCATTTATGGATTATAAAATACAATATCTTTCATTATATTGTCTGGTCACTTTATGTTAAGATTTCATTAATATGCTTTTCTTAAATAACAAACAGATCCTGCAGAGCTAGTTAGCCATGTGAGGACCATGTGGTGCAAGAAGTTATAAATACACCAGTAAAAAACATTCCAGAGAATTATAAATCACTATAATGTTCAACTCCAGTGGGTTGATGAATAGTATCTTTATTAACTTATTAACCACTTATCAAAATGATTTGTCTTGTACTTAGGCTTGGGTTTATGTTCAATGTAAATTTTATATAAAGCCTGACTTTTTTTTTTTTTTTTTGCCAGACATATTTATTTTTGAGTCAAAACTCACTCTGTTTTGCAAAAAGGAGGAAAATTGAAGAGGCATAATAATCAGCCTAAACACATCCAAAGCACTTTAAAAATAGCCAGCCCACCTACTGCACTGGGAGATTTTATAGTGCAGTGTACAGAAGCAATGTGGAATAGCTAAGGAACTGTGCAATATGTAAGCTTTTCAAAACGTACTCAAGGCAGTGGTTCTCTAACCAGCATCAGATCTACTCCTCCTGGGGCACCAGCCTCTCAGACCCCCACTGCCTTAGAGATTGGTGCCCAGGGTGTTTAATTCTGTTTTCTATGAGAAGTGTCTGTGCATGGATTTTTTTTTTCCAAATAAAGGGCTCATAGTGGAGAGATCTGTGGCAGAAGGTGGTTGAAAAGAGCGAGACGGTGTTGCTGCTCAGTCGCTGGTGCAGTGGGTGGCGGTGCATCGACATTGTCACTTGGGCTGTTACACAGATGTCCTGTGTAAACTTGATTAAAATTCTAGCAGATAGGGTCTGCAAAAGGATGTAGGCACACAACTGCACTGTGTGGGCCTTTCTAGGCTCCATAAAACCATGCCCAGCTGCCATCTCACTTTCTGAGTGTCTTGGCTCTGCCGGGGAGCATGTTACAAACTGCCTACAGGTTCTGGTAGGGGTCTTGGTTAATACTTTTCCTGGACAAGTCTTCCTAGCAGAGTCCTCTTCAAAACTCTTGGACTGTTTGGGCCTCTGTTCGTACAGGGATACTGCTTCTTGATGGATCCTACTATTATCATGGGAACATATAAATAACGTGATGTATACAGACGCAAATGTTCTAGTTTTCAGAGAGCCCTTTTGTCTTTTTTCCTGCTCTTCCCTCGATCAAGCTTTCTTTCTTATTTTAAATCCCTGCTTGTCTGTTCTTCTACCCAGTTTTTATCAGTGTTTTGTCTTTAATTGGTGCACATAGTCAGCCAGTTTACGTAACTTCTCAGCAAAGGGTCTATTGGTGAAAGAGTGTTTGGCATGTGAATAGGATACATTGCAAAAGGTGCTGCAGGAGGAAGGATAGCATGTGTGTATGTTACCACACTACAGCTTAGATCAGGTGGTCATATTGCTGTATCGGAGGGGAGTCTTGCACCAAAATAAACTTTGAAGCTGACTAAAAATATAGGGGATTTTCCCATGATAGAACGAACAGAATGTACTCTGCAGGGAAATGAGCTACTTCAGTCGCATGATTTTTTGCATCTCTGACGTCTTGAAAAGAGAAGGCTCTAGGGGGACCTTGTAGCACCCTTTCAGTACCTAAAGGTACAAGAGAGCTGGAAAAGAACTTTCACAAGGGCATGTAATAGACAATGACTTTAACAGAGGGCAGCTTTAGATTAGACATTAAGAAGAAATTCTTTATTTTGAGGATAGTGGAATAGATTGCTCAAGGAAGTTGTGGATACTCCATCCCTGGAGGTATTCAAGGCCAGGTTGGATAGGGCTCTAAGCAGCCCGGTCTAGTGGAAAGTGTCTCTGCCTATGGCAGGGGGGTTGGAACCAGATGTTCTTTAAGATCCTTTCCAACTCAAATTGTCCTATGATTCTACAGTTTTGATAGGGTTAACTACCTGCCAGAAGCAACATCTTATTAATATAAGGCACATTGGCATTTCCTTTGCATATCTCTGTTGCAGAATTTGATGAAACAGCTTTTGTTTGTTCACACTTTTCTCTCTTAAAATTTGTATATCATCAGTAAATGTTATTTTTTTTCTGCAACAGCTTGCACTTTCTTCTCTGTGAAGACAGAAGTCAAGTCATCCTAATGCTTTGGTTATCATTTTCAGCTTTATGAAAAATGAAAACATGTAGACTTTTACTGCCTCGAACAATGATTTTAACTAGTTTATATGGTGAGATTTGTTAATTTATCTGTCTGTATAGGTTGATTACTACAGGAATGGAGTATGATATTCGGCCCTCAATAAATTTTATGGAGGTAGGAAAAAGCAATTGATAGAGACAGTCTGAGTTAACACATGGCATGTTCTTCACTGTTTCCAAAGGGAAGGAAATTCTTACTTCTTCACAGTGTTTTGAAGATTTTTGGTGCCCTGTGGTAGCGAGTATGTTCTCAGGATGAGGGTTGTCTAGACTGTGCACTCCAGATTATTGTAAGCATTTTATTCAGCTGAGAGTTGGAGTTTCGTAAATGGTTGTTGGGATTTGAAAAGACCTCAATGTGCATGGGGAAATATGAACTTGCTGTAGATCTTTTGGGCCCTGAGCTGCCAAGCATATAAATATGGATAAGCATGTCCCAGTGACTGCAGCAGAATTTCAAATTAAGCTCCTTCAGAAGTTTTTCCAGAGTTGGGATTCTAAGCAGTTTCTGTGTTAAGCTACAGTGTAGCAAAGAGTATGTTCTCATACAGTAAGCTTCCTTGAGCTAATGCAGAAGATCAGGGAGGTTGTTATGCAATTATTGCTGTATATCTTCCTGCTTGTAAGACTTAATTCCATTCTGATTGGTTTTTTTGTTGTTGTTTTTTTTTTTTTTTTATGTGTGTGGTTTTATTTAAATCCTGGAAAAGATGTCACTCTCTCACTGACTGTGTTTTTCTTCCTAAACACAAGCTGTAAATACATACACAGATAATATTATGTGATTTTTGAGTCAGCTGCTTGCAGTTGTTATGTGTTTTATGCTAGGCAAATTTAGAAAATTATTATCAAACCTCATAAGCACAGACAAGAAAGCTCCTTGACTGGTCTTTGCCATGGAAATGGCAAGTTTAAACATGTAAGTGTATATGTAAAAAGCCCCAAAACTAGAGGTAACAGACAAGTAGAATTTTGCAGGGCTGTTATAGACAGTGACATCTGTTTTTTATTGCTGTTGATGATTCCTAATATTATGTGCCATTTGGTGTTATATAACCATTTATTATTAATCTGCATCTCTTCTCACATTCAGTTTTCCCTCCCAATGATATCTTAAGAGAGTATATGGGTATACATTTATGCCTGCTAAAATAAAACTAAAGGTGTTCTTATGTCTTAAGAATTTTTGAAGTACTTGGAGATGGATTCTGTGTTCTCCATGAAGTAGCTCTTGTCCTAATCATTACCAGGAATTGAACCTGGAATTACCAGAGTTAGAGAATAGCTTGACAATTTGAGCTCAAAAAGGCTAAATCTTCTGGCTAACAGTTGTAGGAGAGTCATGTCTTTTGTGGCTCTGGCAGAAGTTACTAGTTGGAGAGAGAATTATGCTTGTGCAACTCAAAATAGTGAAATCCAAGGGAATTTGGGGGTTTGCAGGGAATGCAAAATTGGGCTCTTCCAGGAGCTTCCCAGTAAGCATGAAAGAGATTTTATTTGTGTGTGTGAGAGAGGGATGGGTAGTGAGAAATCCTAGTGCCTGACAATGTTCTGGCTAAGTTTGCTCTTCAGTTTTCCATTAGTGGTGGTGTAGTCCATCAGTGAATCCTTTCAGGAGCAACCATCTGGCATTCCCTAAACCCTTGTCTGTCTATCATGTAAAACTCAATGTTACCACTCTAAAGAAAGACCTTGAAAAGTTAAATGCCATTGGAATTTAGTAATGTAGGCCACAGTGTAAACTGTGGTTAAGTTGAGCTGAGGCCATCTTTAGAGAAAGAACCTGCAATTGATTAAACCCTGCCTCTAGCTAGATAAAAATGAGTTTGAAGTAGATTAATATAAAAACAGTTAAAAGCTTCCTCGTTGTTGTCAGTTTTCAAAATTAAACTTGTCAAGAGTTTGGCAGAGAGAGCTAAGGCAGATCTGATCTAAACTGAGAAAAACAAACCCAAAGGAGAAAAGAGCAGTGTGGACCTTCTCATTTTGGTTAATTTAAATGAATTTTCTCACTGAAAGCTGTGATCTTTAAGGTCCTTCCAACCCAAACGATTCTATGACTTTATGGCCTTCATTTTGAATTGCCAAGCCATTTTTCTCCAGACTACCACCCTACAGGATTAGCATCTCATAGTTTTGTCTCACACAGAAATTTCTTCTATACTGCTTGGCCTATCTTCCTGTGGCCTTCATGAATCTTCTCTGACATTCAATGAGTGTAATAATTATGAGAACATAAACCAAGGGTAAAACTCAGAAGATAGTCTTGGATTCAGTAAGAAACTGTCTGAGGGAGAATTGAAATGGAGACAGCACAGCATAACAGCTAGAATGATGTCAGACGTTTTGCTGGAATCTGCTTCTGGAACTTTGCGTGGCATATGGCCTCTGTGTCACACGGTTTGTCCTACTGCAGGCACAGCCGCGGTTTGGTAGCAAGGTGGTGCAAATTTCTATAGTTGATAAGGATGCAAATTCTGCAGTTGCAATGATGAGTGAAAAGTGAGACTCATAGACCATCTCCAAAAAAGGATAAGGAGGTGTTTATTGAAAAACAATGTTGATTTTACTTCGTGTCACACTGGAAAGTAATTTCAGAACTTTTGGACTCTGACATCCTTTCTTAGTATATTTTCCCCCATATTGCTTTGTATGTACAACTAGGTCACATTAGTGACCACAGGTATGAGTCTCCATTCCATTACAGTGGTTTATGCCAGAGTAACCCCACTGTTTTTCACAGTAGAAAAGTCTGACAAAATGTGGTGAAAAATTGATCCCATACATATTCCAATCTTTGAGTGACTTAATATTTAGTGCTAAAACATTTTCAACCTTTAAAAACAACACTTCTATCAGTCATGTTACAGATTTAAAGTCTGCTGTCTCACGACTTGCCAGAACTGCAGCAAATGCTGGGAAGTGAGTATATCCTTAATCACAGCAAATCATGGATATTTGATCCTTGCATTTGACAGTCCTGTTGGTGGGTTAGGTAGTGCTCTTGTGTATTGACCTCAGTGTTGAAGCATGTACCCTTTCCCCCATCTCTATTTTAAGGTAAAATAATAGGATAATTTCCATAGATATGGGCTATTTGTTTCTTTTGAATGGTAGCAGTTTGAAATTGGCATCAGACTTGCAATGGGCTAAGTGAGAAGTTAACGGAGACCTTGAGAAAGTAAACAACTCAGAAGTCAGATGCAGGACGTTTCTGTATATATATATATATATATATACATAGTCCCTCTACTAATTAATCTACTGCTCTATTTGAAGTAAGAGGGAAGCATTGTGGTATCTTTAAATTTCTGAAGTTAATGAGCCTGTTCCTGTTAAAATTAGTTGCAAAGGTCCAATTGATAGCAATAGGAGCAATCTCATTACTTTTGATGATCATAAGATCCTGAAAACTAACTTGGGAAACTGTGACAGACTGTAGCCTCAAAGGAGAGATGACTGAGGAGGAATTGGTGTGTAAAAGGAATGTAGGGGCCTGTCGGATTTGAGACTTCATTACACCACAGATTTCCTGCATGACTTTTAGCATAGTTCATATGGCTCCCTTTTGACTCTATAAAATGGGTGTAGTAGCACATCCTTACATTAAAAGGAGTGATGTGCTCAGATAGATATCTGAGGCACATTTTGTGATTGAGAGAGATTTCTCATAAGACTCAGCCATAAGTTTGATCTAAAACAGTTGTGTGAGTAGTACTAGCAGTTAATTAGCTCTGTTAATTAGTAACTGGTAGAGTAACAGCAGTTACTTCTGCTTGTTGTGTAAGGAAATCACAGAATCATAATGGCTTGGGAAGTGGCTTCAAATAAGGGAGTTGTGACCCTTAGTCTTGTATGGTGCTCATAATGGCACTACAGCACCATAGCAAAATAATGGTGCTGCAAGTTAATTATTGCCTCTTTTCTTATATATGTATTGAAATTGCTGCAGATTAATGAAGTGTCAGTCCCTTCCTACTTGAGATATTCTACAATTCTCTAGGTGAAATGTGGTAAGTGTTTGTACATTTAGGCTGTGGCGTATTTAAGGCAGTGAAACTTGGTTTGGTCTGTAACAAAAATGGTTATATCAAACTACATTGTCTTATGCTACTGAAGGACTGAGGACGTATGAAAATTGCTTGATTCAGCTGACACGAAGCAACTTGTTAAGCCCTGGTAATTTGATTTGAGCTCATATAAAGTTTGAGATAAGAACTTGCTGTTGATCCATCTGGTATCAACATCTCTGGCTGCAGGAAAACAAGCCTGGCAGTATTAGAGTCTCAAGAAGACTTATAGTAGTTAACAGTACTCCTCCCTCCTTTTATCCCTTCCACTTCTTACTGATTTAAATTGGCTGAAGAACAAAAACTCTAGTTCATGGGACTTTTTTTTTTTTTGGTGGGAGGTGGAGTTTGGTCCAAATTGATCTGGGAAATAAGAAGAAATTTTTCTGCCAACCAGAAATTTTGTGATAGTTTCCTTCTGGAAACAACAAACATTTTATTTCTAAAATAAATGTGCTCCCTGGTTCCTGCAGCTTCTCAGTTAAAATGGCATTTGACAGGTGACTCTGGCTACCAGCTCTGTAGGGTAGTTGGGAAGCTATACGCTATTAGTGGTGCTTTGGCAGCCCTGCTTTGTGGGCTGACTGGAAGGCTGTTGTAGAGCTTCCAAGCTCTCAGTTGCCATTTACTGTTAGGCAACCAGAAAATCTGGAAAATACAGGGATTTCCATGTTTTCTGTACCCTTAGTTGGAAGGTATTCCTTTTAAGGGCAGGCTTTCCAGGACTTCCAGTTTTTGTGGCTGAAATCATGGAAGCTTGATGTTTTCCCTCTTTGAGACACTCCATTGAGCAGATCTGCCTCCTGATTACTCACTAAACTCAGCTTTATTTCGAGTGAGCCGTTTCACACCTTGTTCTCAGCATCAAGTTGGTGTTCAGTGCTGTAGGATGCAGAAAGAAGGGCCTGCTCTCTGAATGTTTCATCCATCTCCTCTGGTTGGAGGTGCACCTACCCTGCTTTCAACTAGCTTGCTGCAGTATGGGTAGCAATCCAGCTGTGGAAGTGTGGAATTTAGCGTGGGCTAATTCCTGCATGCAGTTTACCCAGCTTCTTTGGGTGTGTCGTGCATGGTTGCTAGACCACAATGGAAACTACCCACGCAGCTTCAAACAGCTAATGAGGTGACCTCGCACCCACCACACCCAGCGACTGAAAGATTCTGGCCCATCTTGCAGAATAGCACTATGCAGAGTTACAGCATCTGGCTTTGGCAAGTCTTCAGGCACAGACAGTCTTTGAAACAAAAACAAAACCATGCATCCTCACCACTGTTTCTTCGCATGTTTACATGACTAAATGCTGCAATGCACACATGTGGGCAAGAGCAGGAAGAATGCATTCTACCACTGATTGTGAAGGAACTGTAGTGGCTCAGCACCCTGCAGGATCTGCTGCTTGAGCTGATCCACAGCTTTTTCTAGCCACATCAAGGCTTTCACACATCTTAAGCAGAGTCGGCGCTTGCAATGTGAGAGCTACCTAAGAAGTGTCAGATTTGGCCTTCAAAATCAAAGTTTATCAGACATTCTTACAGGCAGATTGCAAGTGCACCTGTCCTTAAACCCTGAATATCCATATATTTCACCAGAGATGCAACTCTTAGTTCTGAGTTTCCTTCCTACAAGAGTGATATGGATCTTGTATGACTGACATGCAGGTACCAAAAAACCCCTGATTTCTTGCAATCTTTCTTGTGTTGCTACAAATATACTTCTCATGCTGAAGAACTGAGCACCTCCAACTCCTTTGATTGCCTTCATTACTCTTGGTCTGTGGATAGCTAGATATGGCAGGAGATAGCAAATATTTTAGATGAAAGATGATAGAAGAAAGCAAGAATTGTTTTCAGTCTTTGCTGGCACATCAACATATGGCATTTCAAACACTTTTGCAGAAAGGCTTATTCTGGCAGTGTGAATGCTGAATGTAGCTGATCTTTCATGGTTTAAATGATTTTTGCATAAATGCATTGTGTTCTCCTTGTGCAAGTACCTGTGTGGGTGAACAGATTTGTGGCCATAAAGACTGTTTTGGCTCTTCAGTTCATCTTTGAAGATGTCTGCCAACCTTAGACTTTTACAGCAGGAGTCTTGCGTAAGACCACATGTGCTGGAAAATCATCCATGCAACGTTTAAAATCCATTGTTTCTTCCATTAGTTAAGAGGAAACACAGACTAATTTCTTACTGAATGTGTTTTTATGGCCTTCTCACAGCTTTGATGATCTTGTGGGAGCATGTAATCATAAATTATGAAAAGGAAATTAAGCTGTTCAAAGCTAAACAAAGCAGTTATCTTGTTAAGGACAAAAATGTATATGAATGGATCAGTAGGATTAAATAATTGCAAGATATTATAATATTCTATTGTGATTGCATATAGGAAACCTGATAGTTGTCTCTGTCATAAGGGAACAGAAAGATATTTTTACACATGTATAATATTGCAAAATGAATCGCGGTGCTCTAGGCACAAAGTGGAACAAGAGAGTGTATGTAAACACTTATATACATGCTTGTGTATACACACATGCATTCTTTTGGTACGCTTCCTTCCAGATGCAGTTGGAGTCCTGGCTGCTGTGAGGATTTCTTGCGCAGTGTGGGTGTTTATCATTCTACTGTGATTGTTCACGTTGTGATGAGTTTCCTCTTGGGTGCATTTTTCAGGCACATGTTCCTGTCAACTGAGGTCAATGCTGAGCCAGAGAAGCAGTGCTCAGGTGCAGTTAGCTTCTATCTATCTTTTGGCTGCAGATAGTGGCACTTCTTAATTTAACTTATGATTAAACTATTGCCCTGCTACAACACCAAATAGAATCTTTCTGCTTGATTTTTAGAAAAAAGGTTCCTTACATAAACAAGGGAAAAAATAGAGTGATTTTATAAAAATGGACTGTGAAGATCTGACCGAGAACCTGTTAAAATTGTGGGAAAGATTCCTTGGATTTTAGCAGGCTCTGTTTCAAGCCTTTAGTTTAATGCATGCTCCGGTGTCTATAATCCCAGGTGGGAGTAGCTCTTCATTAAGCATCAGGTGGCTTCTTTACTCTCACTAGATATAGTGCTGATGTCAGTGTAGAAAGCGCAGAGTGATGGGAGAGTTCATGGCAAAGAATGATCTTTTCTTCTTGGGCAGCAACTGGCTTCTAAACTAAAAAGCCCTGTGGGGAGAAATGCATCAGGGTCATTACAACTGTCATTTGACACTTACTGACATGTATTCTTGAAAGAAACTGTTAACAAAATTTTGCTGTTTTCTTGCCAAACAGCAAGGGCAAGCCTGCAGTATTTTGAAGCAAGAATTGAACTGCAGGCTTTAAAATGCCTCTCTGGGGTCAACTGATCAAGAAATATGGGAAACTGAACATGATTAACCCTTCTACCTGCAGAAATCCGTGCTTGTCTACTCACAAACGTGTACTGTGTTTCTGTCCAACTTCAGAGGTAATAGTAAAGATTATGAAAAGGTCCATTTGGAATCAAGTCTGGCAAGGGATGTCACGGATAACAGGAAGGCCTTCTTCAAGTACTGATAGCAAAAGGAAGACTAGGGAAGATGTGGGCCTGCTGCTGAATGGTGTGGGTGCTGTGATGATGAGGGATTCAGTCAGGATGGAGTTACCATTTGCTTCAGTCTTTACTGCTGTGTGCAGCCCTCAGGAATCCCAGGCTCTGGAGGCAAGAAACTGAAAAGTCCTTGAATTGAGTGAGCACTGCTCAGCAGCAACTAAAATATCTGTGTTATCAACACTGTTCTCATACTGAATCTGAAGCACAGCACTGTAGCAGCTACTGGGGAAAAAATTAACTCTATCCCAGCTGAAACAAGGACAGTAGTGGCAGTGGTAATTAAAATGTTCCACTGAAGCTGGACAGAGAAGAATATATAAAAGGTGGTCTGGAATCTAACTCACTATGTTTTCCCATTGCTACTTTCATTAATTTGGGCAGTTTGATTGTGATTCTGTATCACTAGGTGACATAACCTAAATATTGCTTGTACGTACTGTGAATGTTGGCACAGATGGATACTGGATTAGGTAACCAGTGCTGTTCTCAGAGTATTTTGGATGCCTTTTTGTTGCACACATAGAGAAAAATCTCATGTACTTATTTACTTTATATCATTCTGGAAGAAAACCGCTTTAATTGATGTTAAACTACTAAATTCTACTACTCATATGGCTGCATTTTGTTACTTGGTTCATGTAAACCATGAATAGCTGAGAGAACAAGTGTGTGATGCAACCCACTACAGGGTTTATGCACATGTGCACAGAGCATATTTTTGAGCTACTGTGCTTTGAAATCTGTGCCAGACGTCTATGCAAACAGACAGTAAACAAAGAATACGATACCTTAGGCCAGGAACCTTCAGCAGTACAGAGGGTTTTCCTCAGACACTGTGAATGGGAAACGTAGCATGTGTAAAGTCACAAAGGTTAGTAGGTCAACCAAGAGCAGTTGCTGTGCCTGTGAGATACATGTATGGGATCTGAAGTCAGTGGGAGTTTTGTATTTAATTTCAAAAGAGGTAGGACTGGCCAACGTGTTTTCACAGCAGTTTCATTCCATTGATATCAACCAAATTACTCAGATTTGGTCAAGGATGCACAAGGTGAATTACATCTGCTGTCCAAGAATGTTGTGAAATTTTATATAGAATACTTTATTCAAAAAACATTTTCCTCTGACTATCAAATACTTCATGAACATATTGCCTTAATCTATGTAAAAGTGCTTTCTAACTAAGCCATTTTCTGACGTCATTGAGTACAGATTCCACTTCAAGACAAGGGTTCTAATTACAGCGAATATTAATTTTTCCAGACTCTTCCATATACCAGAATGAGACTTTGTAATTAAAAGTTTTTATATTTGAAATACATGTTTCTGGAAATTCTGTGGAATTAATGAAAAGATTGAAGAAAACACTGTTGGTATTTTAATTTCTCCTCCACCCCTCCCAAGCTGAATGTAAGTTTACAGGCTAAACTTGAAACGATCCGGTCTGGCTGCACAATTCATTTTAGACTTTAAAGAGGTTTGAAGAACTATTTCACATTCTTAAATTGCAAGTGAATATAGCAATGAAGTAAAAAATAATTCTGAAAATGGAAAATTAAGCATAAAATATATTCATAGAAAGCAAGGCTGCTGAAGTAAGATAATACTTCTGCTGATTTTTGTTTGGCTTTTGAGGTGTGGAGGTTTTTTTATTTAGTTAGTTTTCAGGTGATTTATTTTTGAACCACTTGTAATAATTATTATTATGTCATGAGTACAGTAATAAAGTGGCCAGCTAATGACAATCAAAACAATCCATCAAAATAATTTTGTGATGCCTCATGGGCAATGTAGTTTCAGGTCTTTTCTTCCCATCATAATGAAAAACGCTCACAGTGTCAAAAGTTGTTTTCCTCATGTGTCAAACAGTACAGTGTCAAACAGTACAGTGGAGAAATTTGGAGAGTGTTTACAGCTCTTGGCTTCTTTCTTTGGAATAACTGAACACTGGCCTTACTGAAGCAGGAAAGTGAGTGTTCTTTGGTAGAGGAGAAACTGAGTAGCAGAAGGTGCTGAATTGCGGAGCAGTCAAATAGGAGGAAAACTACAAAATGGAATTTCTTCTTAAGGATATTTATAGTCCAGGGGGTTCAATCTCTGAACATCATCCAATATCTGGGGACAATGACAGGAAATCGGATGAAGGATTTGTATCAGTGATATGCTGTCTGGGAAAACAACAAGTACTACCAAGCATTGGTCTCTGTATTTCTGTGGCAGTTTTGCAGAAAGAATACTCAGACTGGTAACTGACTTATTTCAAGACATTAGTCATACTGATATTATCCTATTTTATTCTCTTTTCTCCCTGTATAATGCCATGCCTTGAAAAGTAAAACCATGATTATTTTTTTTTAATCTTTCCGCTTCACTGGGCAGGAGTGTGCTGTAGCTGAAAGACAGGTGCAGTGTTGTGCAGAGTACAGAGAAACCAAAGTTATAATCTAATTTTGAACTGCCAGCTCTCTTCTAATATGGGAAAGGAAAAGGATTTTTGCTTTAGTTATCTCCCCATACAAAAGGGATTTTCTGAACAGTTTGGCAGTTTCCCTTGGGATTTGTTCAAGGGCTCCCCAACACATCAGTAGTACACTCTTCAGTGGTAAGTAGTTGGATGAGACCTGTTAAATCCAAGAATTGGGTTTTGTCAAAAACGTAGAAGATCATAACACGCTCAGGACCAGAGAGGTGGTTAACCTTCTTGAGATTTTGACAGCTGCCTGGGAGCAAATGGCCCTCATCGTGTGAAGAGATTTTCACTTCAAGGGCTCTCCCTCCACTGCAAGCTAATGGCCAAAATTATTTTGGCAGTTTGAGAGCAGAGTTAGTCCTGAATCTGCAGCTTTGCTGCACTTTATATAGGTTGGGTTATATGATGGTCTTATGTGTAGAGAGCAGAGTAGAAATAACAGAAAATTAAAGGCCCGTTGACTCTTTACAGGAGGCCTATTTAGCTAATACTAACAAAGCCTTTTTCCCATTTTAACTAACATGCGTTCAAGTTTGTTTTAGCTGCTTTTGTTATAATTTGCTCTGGCTTTTCTCAGCCACTGCTCTTTGCCTTTGTGATCTTTGTTTTCCTTCCATCCAGAGTTTCCTTTTCTACGCTTCTCTCAAGAAGATTCCTTCCATCTACTACAAGAATGGGTACTTGAAGCAATTGTTGATTGAAATTCTGGTTCCCTGGGTGTTTCTTTCCACTGCCTTTAGTAGTGTCAGGATGCAAGATACATTTGTTTTTCTTTCTTGCCATTACACAAATCGTGCTCCCCAGTAGGACTTTGAAGGTCATATTGCATTCATTAATAAGATTTTAAATCTTTTCAAGACAGTCCCTCCTAGCTCTTCTCCACCAGCAGGATGTGTAGCCCATTGCGTATGAATTGATTCTGGGAGCCGGGCCAGGAAGAAAGGGAATGGGATTGGACCAGGAAGCAGGAATAACTGCTTCCCTAAGCACAGGAAAAGAGATTTCTGGGTCCTAGCTGATGAGGGTTGAGGAGGTAAGAAGTGCGGTCATATGGGCTGAGCATGGGTGGATCAGCTTCCCAAGGAGCTGGCAGCAATAACAATGAGTGGGGTCTGCTAGGACCTTAGGATGGTCACAATTTGTGAACCAACTGTGATTTCAAAAGTTGGTTTGACCGAACTGGGACGAACTGTTTCCAGCACAGTTTTGGCTACCCACAACCTCTGTTGGCTTAGTCCTGTATTTCTGATGCCAATACATTGCTTAATGATGTCAGCGGGTGTTTTCGGGTTTGCAAGGAATGCAGGAATGGGATCTCTGAAAAACAGAATCTGTATGAAGAAATGTTCTAAACCAGAAGGATGTTTTGCAGAAACTTATCTTAAACATTTTAGCAAGAAAACTGAGCTCCTTCAGGCCCTTGGCTATTGCTTTAATGAATTATCCTTGCAGGTATCCCACATTTTTCCAGGCCATCTTCCGATGCTTTTATGAAATCTTCTGAGGGCAAATAATTCAAGACAATCTTTCTGACCAAGACAATGTATACTTATTTCCTGGATACCACTGAAGTTTGCAAGATTTCAGAAGCTTAAGTACTTTTCTGAATTATGCTTTGTCAGATCATCATAGATATTCCACTGGATCTCTTGTGGGGCTGATGGCGTCTCTCAAGTGTTTAAGATTTTAACTTTACTTGATTTTTGTCCTAGGATTTAACAGTATGCTATTGTGCCTATGCAGGCCTTTGCTGGCCTTGATGTTTTCATTAGTTGTTAAAACAGAGTGGAGTCATCATACTGTCATACTTACTTCGGAGGATATTTCCTGCCAGAGCTAGTAGTATGGCTGCCTTTAACATACCTTCTCTTTCGTGGAAATTGTTTTAGGGTATTCTTCCTTTCCTTTTTCTTGCTTTTGCTCAGTGTCATGTAAGGTCTGAGACAGGACTTTGGTTCTTTGTAGTAGGTGTGTCACACATGGTATGAATCAATGCCTTTGTCAATGGGTCTGTAATGGACTCATTCATTGGTGGGTCTTAGAATGCCCAAGTGCTTTCTATAACCCTGTACAAAGAATAGATAATAATTTGATCCAGACAACAGTATTTATTTTTCTAATGTGATGCTCTAAGTATTCAGGGATTCCTTATTAAATATCTTACATACTTAATAAATTCACCAGATTTATTACTTATAAGTATCCCCAGACAGCTTTAGGATGAAAGCTTCTGAAATGTATCAGCTAGTTAGATGTTAGTTTTTGTACACAAGATGTGCTGGACACCAGAGAGTTCCCACTGTAGCAGTGTGTTGAATCAATTACCATGTAGCCTTCAGCCACTGCTGTGTGTTGGTTTTTGTCAGACTATGACAACCCCAACTGTCCTGGGGTTTTCTTACCTTCTGACAGAAATGTTACTGGCCTTTTCTGACCTTGCCTTGTGGTCACTCATGAGACTCTGAAAGGTCTTCTGAAATTGCTTGGCTTCTCCCTTGGTACGATAATATTGCAGAGTACTACTTCCTGGATTTTCCTACTAGAACATAAGAGTTTTTACAGTGGTAAAGTTTTAAATAGAGTTTGAAATACTTGGCATCAGGATAGAGATTTTTGCATGCAATATATTAGTCAGTGTGACTTACTAAAACCTCCAAAAGAGTGGCTTGTGCAAGAAACTGCATATTCCCTAGTAAATCACAGAAGTGTAGGAATGGGAGAGAGCTCAGGCGACCAGTCCATCTCTCTGTTGTGTGGCTGAGCCAAGGACTATTTTTGACAGTGATTTGTCGAACTTTTCCATAGTGGACTCCAGTGATGAGGATTCCATGACCAGCCTTGGTGACCTGTTCCAATATATGGCTGTTTTTGTTAGTTATTTTGTCCTAAGAGCTAACAAATCTTCTTTTACCACATGGTAAGCGGAACTATTCTTCTAACCTTGCTGAACCTGAAGAACAGTTGATCACTGTCAGATTTATAACAGCATCTTGCATATTTGAAGACTTATGTCTTTCCTCAGTCTCTTTTCTAGACTAAACAAACCCAAATCTTTCAGCTTTTCTTCCTAGATTGTATATTCCAACCCAGTGTGTGTGGTGTGGGGTTTTTTTTTTTCTTTTCCCTCTCTTTTCTGGGCTCTTCAGATTGTCTGCGTAAATCTTGAAACATATTGTTCAAAACTGGACTGTATTTTTGATTTGAGGCATCACTTTTGCCAAAAGGTGTGAACTAGTTACCTCTCACAAAACACTGTATTTGCAAGAGAATCAAACTCGCAACTTAGTTTGCACATGGTTGTATCAAAGATTTTTCTGCAGTTCTGTAGCTGACTTGCTTTTCTCTATTTTGTAACTTTGCATTTGATTTTCTTACTGAAGTGCAGAACTTGGTTTTTTATTTCATCCCACTAATTTCACAGCCAATGTTTAATTGACAACCCTTTCAGCCTGTCCTGTGAAGGTTTTTCTATTCTTCACAGCTAGATGCCCTACAAATTTGAAGTGTATCTTAATATACCACCGTTCTAGCTGAGCTTTAGCCGATCTTTTCAAAACAAAGCAATAAGAATCATATAATTATGTGTTTTGAAGAACTTTCCTCTTCTGGTTTAATGATAAAAGCATCGAGGTCATGTTGTGCAGCTTGTGTCACAATCTTTTTAAACCCGACATCCTATTTGCTTTTTCTCCCTTAACCTGTGGACCATAAACATGGAACAAAATAGAATGGGCTGAGATGATTTATTTTTCATGTCCATTAGGAAGGTTGGCCAGAATACTACGTGAGTCCCTGTTTCCCCAGCCCTTCCCTAGAGCTTCTGGTTGGTCTGGTCTGAGTCACACCTGACAGTTTTATTAGTGCTCATGAAGAGCATTGGGCAATGACTGGATCACTAGCTAGAGCTTGGCAGTGTGTCTGTAATATCATGGATTTAGGCTTCTGACAGGCAGGCAGCTGACATTCTAGGACACTGAATTGACAGTGGATGTCTCTGTTCATCTCAGAAATAATTGTAATAGAAAAAAATAATTTTGCAGTGATAGTCATTAACAAAGCAGGAAGTAAATAAAAAGAAAACATAGCAATTTACCTAGTGTCTAGTCTATTCAGTAACAGGTTTCCCAACACTGAAATTGTCCCTCTTTGCTTTCCAAATTGTTTAAGAGCAATAAACATACTCATCAGCTGACTTGTCGTCCGGCGGCTTTGAGAAAGTTTTTAAAGGGCTGCTTTATTTCCCCTCCTCCGTTCCTGGCAAATGCACAAATATCTAACTGAACTCACATTACTTAAATAGAAACTAGTAGAAGAGATGGTTGTACGAGTAGTTCAGAATCTGATCCCAAATATGCACTAAGCTGCTGGTTCTGAGGTGAAATTCACCTAGAACGGAGAAAAGAATCGCACCTTTTTAGCTCAAAAAAGGTAACTATCCTTCTTGCATTTTGGTCAGTCCAGCTGTAGGGTGAAGTGGAAAGGCAGAAGAGGAATCTCAAGAGTGTTTGCCTGATAGCTTGGTAGTTATTTAAAGCAAAAGAGAATAATCATAAAATAAGATGAAAATATCTGGGTTTTATACTGTTACCCTAAAGTGAATCACAGTCTCTGAACCAATAAATAGTGGAGATAAGTGTTTAAAAAGAAATAAAAATATTAATGAAAACATGATATTTTTTGTCTCTTCTGGAAGTGTGATATGCCAGGTGCAGTAGTAAACATACTTTGAATCACTGGAGATGAAAACCAGCCATATACTTGAGCTTAGGTGGTTCTTATGGGTTTATAACTGTTTTATATCTTTTGAGAATTCAGGAAAACCCGGCCCACAGATTTTTAAAATATGATTCTGGCTACAGAGGCATAACACATTCTTTTCTGTTTTTAATAAGTCTCTGTCTTTGTGCAACAAATCCTTCTGAAAAATTGTACTGGCAGTGCTAACCAATGGGTAGCAGCTAGAGGCTGGGGGGAAAGAAATTGCTTTGGCTGGATAGAGACTAAGGGATCTGTACACTCAAACTTCTATTGTTTTTAATAGGAATTTGGCTCCAAAAATCATAGCTCCCATATGTATTGAGTGTCGAAGAACTGAAGGTCTCTAACCATGCATTCCTATTTTGTTGGATCCAGTCCCCCACTATCTTGGTGCACCAGCCAGGGGAAGTAGGCATGTCGTTGCACACATCCTCCCCTTGTCAGGTGCACATTGCTGCTTTTCTGGTCGAGAGCACCTATCATCTGCTGGCTGGAGCTTACAGCTGAAGGAAGGAGGAACCCATATCCTGCCAGGAGTGCAGAGGTTACTTAATAATCTTAAGAAGGTTTACTACGTTTTGATGTGGATTAGTTTTTCTCATTCTTTCAGTGGCTTTTCAGAAGATTAGGGGAGACTTTATGAAAATTCAGGGCGCTTGTGCATTCTACCTGTATTCCATACACTCTGGCGGAGTCATTCTGATTATTCCATGCAAATAACTGGAGGAAATGGAAAAATGAATTTTTATCTCCTTTCAGTTCAGATGAAAAACCTGAGGGAAAACCTGGAATATTAAGTATATGAAAAGGAGATGCTAATTTATTTTCTGAAGACATATATGTTTATTGAGAACTCTGTGATTTAGGATTATTACAAGAAGGCTATGTATTAGTATTACTTCATTGTAGTCAGTAAATCAATGGCTCATAAGTAAAGGTAAGTAAGATACTTGCAGGTGAAGGGAATTTTTGCAGTAGTGTTTGCTTTTCCCCTCTCTTTTTGAGGGACTCTAATTTGTACTAGAAAGAACTGGCTATACAGGGAGTGCACTCTCTGCTACATATGGTGGTGAAAAAAATTGCGGAGGTGTAGATTTCTGAGCAGAACTTTAGTGGTGGTACAGTTAGATAAACACATGGTCACTGTAAGTTTGTTAATGTGGAAGATGAAAATGAGAAACTCAGAAACCTTGATCAAGGCATCAAGACAATAGGACACATCATTTTGACACAGGAATTTTTATGGATTGCATGGGACTGGCTGTAGTCCAGAATTAGTTCCAGGATTAATTATAATTTCTTTCTGTATCTTCCTTCATGTTAGAAACCTGAGTAGTGAGTGGTCACTGCACTCAACTGTATTACGTGCACTGTTTAAGAATGCTGAGTACAGTACATGATTGTGACTCTATTTTTAAGCACACTTCTCTTTTATGTGTTTTTACTTAGAATAGCTCTGCAGGTCAATGTTGGACTCAACCCGTATATGCAGTGCATGTGTGTGTTTCTAAAGGGAAGTCACATTATCTGCCAGTGCTAAGCATAAAGAAGAGAGGAAGTGCTCTCCAAACTATATGACAAGAATGTATGAACAGGCATAATATTTTTACCTTCCTGCCCATTATAGCTCCTGCTTTTAAGAAAATAAGAGATCAGTGCAGATAAGGTGATGGCTGGAGTTCTCCATCTGTTTTTATAGACATGCAGCTTTCTGGCAGAATAGCACAATTCTTTTTGGAGGCAACTGAACCACCAGATCTAATGGGCAAAATTAATGTAAGGAATTCTATCTGAATGCCTCTTTAGCACTTAGGATGCCACTAAATGCCACTGGCATTGACCTGCCTTCCCACCTACCTTCTCCCCTCTGTGTCAAATTTTTTCTGGGTTAGTTTCTGCCAGTAAAGTACCCACGGGACCCATCAGTCTTGTTTCTGAGTTTGTGCCACCTGCCTGTGTCCTGACCACATAAATACCTGGGTCTTCAGCCCACAGCTTCAAACTGAGATGTTTTCTCATCCCATTTCTTTTCTGTCTCACTTGTGGTTACAGGAAAAAAACCGTGTACAGAATATGCACAATTTCATCAGAAAAAGGCCTGTTTTGTGATGTTAAGTCAAACATTCTTTAGGGTTCTTATCTTTCAGTCAGGAGTTGTTGAGATTTTTCACCTGTTTCAGTGGATGAAAAAAATCTTTTATCCAGAAGAGTGCTGTAACACTATTCAGGGTTAGGTTTTTTTGTGCTTGGTGCCCTCCTGCTGATGTTCCTCTGTATTTTCCCTAAGCAGCATCTAGAGAATAAGAAAGAATGATTTCTAGAAATTCTGGTTTAGGACATTTACTACAGAGGAAGGAGAGTTAGGTCTCTATCCCTTGAGACTAATAGGCATCTAGAAAGTGGAATAATATTTTTGAAAAAAGAAGAAAATAAAAAGGTGTGTGTGTATGGATGGTGGGCAGGACGGTGGGAACCTGCTGGGGTGTCTTTGGTGCCTGACATTCTTCTGGAAGATGTAGGTTCAAAGTCTCCCAGCAGAGGAAGAACAGAAAACCAAGGCTGAGATTTCATGAATGTCCTGGTACTTGGGTTACTGAGTACAGTCTCCAAGACAGTTTGTAAGTGTGTATGTGCGCGTGTGTGCAATCTTATGCTGCACTTGTTTTTGTGTTTCCTACTAGCTAGTTTAAGCAGCTTTCTGCTTAGTTTGCTGGTGCTTGGATATCCCATTTCAGTGTGCCTAGAGGCCTCTGATTGATTTATGCATTGCTGCCAGCTTGAGACAGCTAGTGTGGTTATCACCTCTAGCTGTTTACCCCACCCTTAAAGTGCTAAATAACTCCAGTGGTTCAGCAGCTGGTTTATGTACAGCTCAAATATCGGTGCAGGGAGGGTGAGGGGGACACTTGGGCACAGTAACCTCATCAGCTGTCTGGGGCTGAGCCATCTTTTGGCTGTTTGAGCTGATGTTTCCTTACACGGCACAGGCCAGGTACAAAGTAGAGTTTCTGTGGCCAGGTCACCTTTTTGAATTTAGCTTAGATGCACAAGAAATATATTTTATAGTGCTGAAGGTAGCCCTTCTAGTACAGTCATCCGAATTAAATGCATGAACTCTGTGCATAATGAGAAGCCTCATTTGACAGATGCTAAGTTGGCAGATGCTGTTAAGACTAGGGAAGCCCTTTCTGAGTATATATGGTAGCGGCCACCTAAGGAATGTCTTTGAAAGGGAGACATCAGAGACTGGGATTCGGTTAGGTAATTACGCCTCTGCTTCTGGACCAGCTTTTTAGACTTTTTATAACTCTAACTTGAGAAATGGAGACTCTTTTACAGTACAGAGCATCTCTGGAAATGACTCAAATAGGTCAAATGAAATGTGCCCCTAAAGAGACCCGTTTGCCTGCTAGGAGCCAAGGGGCCTACCTCATCTGCAGACAATATATGGCAGACCCCCAGAGTGAGAAGAGATGGATCTCTGCTGCAAGAAATGGAACTGAGCTAGACAGAAGCTTATCTGGGGATTCTTTGAGTCAAAACGTGCGTTCAGTCTTTTCTATCCAGGCACAGTTTCTTTGTGTATCCAGGGCTTCACAGCTTGCACCTTTGAGAAGGGCATAATGTTTGAGTGCTGGGATTTCTTGCAGCAGCATGGGTTTGTCTTCCTGAAGTGTCTCAGAGGAGGTGGAGGAGGGCAGCTTCCCTGCTCTGTGGCAGGAGATGGGTGTAGGATCTGTCCTGAGGGTTTGCACTTGCTGAGCTTCTGCTGCCTCCCTTTGCTTTGAGTCATACAATTAGGCATTAGGGGCATTAGGACATGGCCACTGCACTCTGCCCCACGGATTCCCTTTTCCCCTCCACATTTTAAGTACTACTGAATGTGAAGTGCACTCTGGTCTAACTGGACATCCTAACATGTTTGTTTCTGCCCCATTTTTGCAGCTGCCTCCAGCTTATGTAGAAAAGGGCACAGTTCATCTTGAGCATCCACATAAAAGTTAGTTTCTTTAACTGCTCACCTACTCTCCCCAGTGGCTTTTTTGTGATGTATATCTGGAGTCACTTGGCCAAGGGTTCTCAGCTAGCCGTTATGATTTAGAGAGAGAAAAGAGACTTCTTGGTAGAGATATCAACAGTATGAATCGTTCTGGGTTTCTAGGAAAAGTCTAGCTGATATAAACTGCAAAAACAAACATCTGTGAAAAGCTATTTTAAATTAGAGACTTTACATAGTTGAGGGAAAACTTAAGTTTCCTTTTTCTGTCCATGTTAAGAGTTACAAAGGTAGATATATAGAAATATTTTTTCTTGAAATTTTTGCCTAGTTATTTTCCATTTATTTCTCTTTTTCTTGTTTATAGCCCCCATGCTTATATAACAACTCTCAAGAGGAAGCTTCTAACAAGCCTTTCTGATGGTTTGTGCCAGCTGTTTTACTGGAAGCATGCTGAATGCAACTGAGCTCCACCTTCTTTGTTGAGGTATATTATACAAGTGACACCATAATATATGGTTCAGCCAGAGTGATAGCTGCTTAACCTCTTGGTACTCTTTTCATTAATTTTTTCTTGGATCAGTTATTGTGTTTTGTCTGTCACAGAACTGGGTTGAAAACTGCTCTGGGCATGGAATGTGTCATTCATTTAAACAACATCAAGGCCCACTGTTCATGTTTAATTATTACTTTACTGCAAGTGCTAAACTGTTTTCAGTCACATCTAACAAACATGTTTTCTGGAACTGGTTGCTGGCTGACCTCAAGTAAGGGCATGTTAGGCTAAGCCTTGAAATGCTGCATCAAGCTGTCATGTCAAATAGAAGTCCCGTGAACTATCCTCCTGTGAACTATCGTATAGATGAACCAATGGAAGCAGGATATATTAACTGCACACCAGAAAGGCCATTGCAGCATGCTGATTTATGATGAGCAAATTCCAGAGTAATCCTATTGATGATGCTTAAAAACATCTGTTCACAATGTTGCAGTGGCTAAGCTAGCAATATTGTGTAGTAGATGAAAGACACCTGTTGATGGGGTCTTTAAAAACGATATTTAAATATTTCTGTTGGTGCTATTGCCTCAGTTCTTTTTCAGGATATCTATTATGGCATGACACATTGCTTTTGAAATTGTCAGAATTGTCAGGCCCAGTTCCAGCAGAACATGAAGCATGTGAGCAATGCTCTTGCTTTCAGTTGCTCAAAACCGGGTTTGATGCAACATTTAGAAGTGAAGTATGCTAAGTAAACTTTAATGAAAGAGAGAAAAGGAATCTAACTAGAAGTTTCCTCAGGATAAGGTGTATGTATAAAGCAAGGTCTAAGCTGCGTGTATTTGAGAGATCACTCTAAAAGATTAAGGACAGAAAACACCAAAATACCTAATGCCTTGGAAAGGGTAGGATTTGCTGAGTGTTGAAGTATTCCAAATTACATTCTGTGCAATACATTTTGAGACATCCACAGTCATTTCATAGGGTTGTTGCATTCCAATTTTAAATTAAGTCAGAGGGCACATCCACTTCAACTGATCTTCCATTCACCCTGATCTCATCATTACTCTCTATTAGCAGTTGACTAATATAATGACAGTAATTTATATAAAGATCTGCTTAAAACTTTCTACAGGCATGATTCTAAAGCTTGTGAGTCTTGTTTAGTTCTAAGTAACATCTCTTGGGAAAATCCATTATATCTATCGGTTGATTTGTTTTTACATCTGAGACCAAACTTTCCCACGTCCTCCTTTTTCATTTCTTCCTTCCTGTCTATCCTGTTTCACCACTAAACTGATGCTCATCACTATCCTTTCTTTCTGGTGGTGGCAGTGGGAGCAGCCAGCAGAGCTTAGCTTGACAAGTACCAAATGAAGCTTTTATGTGCCAGGAATGTCTACCCATGTTAATGACAGCCACTAGCTTACCAGTTATTGTACCAGGATCTTTTGAAAGAGGACTTGCAAGTGGGAATGATGTGAAACCAGTTGTCTTTTGCTGCCCTTATTGTAGAACCATTAAGAGTTTTAAAATTTCAGCTTAACTTTTGAGTTTGAAGAAAGCTTTCTTTGTAAATTTCCTGGCCCAGAGTGCTCTTGCTTCATGCTCTTGCCACGGTACTCTGTTGGTTTGTCCTGGTTCGAAGGAATAAATCCTGTTTTAAATTTCCTTGGTTTCTTGTAACAAAGGGCTCTGGAGGAAAGAAAATCTTTTAATCCTCCCAGCAATAACCTGACGTGACCTTCTAAACACACTATTAACTCAAAAATATTAGCAATATTTTGTAGCTGTCTTAAGAAGAACTTACAATAGAGATGGACCAAATACTTAGAAGAATAATTATACTTGGATCTGAGGAAATTAGTATACACAACACAATTACGTGTTTAAAAAGGGCTAAATGTTAAAAACTATTTAAAAAACCACGCAGTGGGGTATTGTTCAGTAGCATTGGCAGAATACAATCAGTTTTTTGCATGGTCTTTCTAGGCTTGTGATTTCCTGACTGCTTTAGCCCAAATTACTTGTCTTCTCTATGTTCTTTAGTTGCTCCAATCTGTTTTTCCTTTCGTTCATAACTGCTCAGATTTCAGACGATGTTCAGAGCATTTTTTTTAATATGATCAACATGAGATACTTAGAAGAGCTGCAGGAGACAGTTTTCTGCAAATCTGGTCTCTCTGCTATGTCAGTAGACTGCCAACATTTGCAGACAGCTTAAATGTCAAAGAGATGTTTTGTAAAAATTGTATACCATTCTACTAGTATAAGTATATTAACCTAACTCATTTGGAAAGGAACTTATGGCACTAAAGCATTACAAATGTAACAACTCACAGTTAGGTATTCAGCACTCTACTCTGACTGGGGCCAGAGAGAGGTACCATAGCATGGGATGTGTAGTAGAGAAATTCAGAGAAAAGTCAGTATGAAATGCTAGAGAAAATAAATTCAAGCTTGGTTTCTGTCTCTTGACCTAAAATACCTAAATTCAGAGATAAAATAGGGATTTGGAGCTGGAAGTTTGTTTTTTACTTTGTGCACCTTGGTTTGATGGAGATAGCACTTGTACATTCCCTCATAAAAATGCACGCTAAATCTGCAGCCTTTAGTCAATTCTTCTCCATTATGAATTTCCACTAAGTATCCAATCTAAACCTAATGAAGTCAGTGAGAGTCTTTCAATTGCATCAAGCATGAACTGCACAAAGTAACAGCTAGACCTATAGAGAGATATGGGGGATATGATGGTCCACAGTAGGATGTACACAGGTACCCCCTGCTGCTGTGTGCCAGCCAGTTGTCTCAGAGCTGGTAATAACCAGGTTCTCTCTCTGGAGAGGAGAGTACTCCAAGGGTGGAGTTGCCACTCCAAATTCAGATTTCAGCACCAATGAGCAGTTCCAATTGAAGCATATGCTTGGTGCCAAGCCCTCCTGCTGCTGTGAGAACATTTTTGGGTGAAGAAGTATAATACAGAATAGGTAAGGTTGGAAAGGGTAACTGGAAGTCATCCAGTCCAATCTTTCTGCTTGAGTAGGGACCCATGCAGCTCATTACATTAAGATTCAGGAAGTTGTAGAGAGTGATAAGGTCACCTCTGAGCCTCCTTTTCTCCAGGCTAAACAACTCTAACTCCCTCAATCATTCCTCATAGGGCTTGTGCTCCAAGCCCCCCACTAGCCTCGTTTCTCTCCTCTGGACACACTCAATCATCTCCATGTCCTTCCTAAACTGAGGGGCCCAGAACTGGACACAGTACTCCAGATGTGGTCTCACCAGTGCTGAGTACAGAGGCAGAATAACCTCTCTGCTCCTGCTGGCCACACCATTCCTAATGCAGGCCAGGATGCCGTTGGCCTTCTTGGCCACCAGAGCACACGCTGGCTCATGTTGAGCTGACTGTCGACCAGTACCCCCAGGTCCCTTTCCACCTGGGTACTGTCCAGCCACACTGTCCCCAGCTTGTAACATTGCAGGGGGGTTTTGTGGCCAAAATGCAGGACTCGGCACTTAGACTTATTAAATGTAATCGTATTGGACACTGCCCAGTTATCCAACCAACCGAGATCTCTCTGAAGAGCCCTCCTTCCTTCCAATAGATCAACACAAGCTCCCAGCTTAGTGTCATCCACAAATTTACTGATGAAGGACTCAATACCCACATCCATGTCATCAATAAAAATATTGAATAACATTGGTCCTAGCACAGACCTCTGAGGAACACCACTGGTGACTGACCGCCAGCTGGATGCAGCACCATTCACTGTTGTGGGGAGGAGATTATGATAACTGTCAGATATGTTTTTTATACAGCTTGTTTAATTAAAATAATATTCTATTACTTTTATTTGAACATCTGTCTTTATTAAGTTCCAAGTCCTCCACCAGTCATCACTTTGGCCAAAAATCTTTCTAGTTTTCTTTGAGAGTCATACTGCTGTAGCCTCTTCACTAGTCTCTGCAGATCCATCTCTGGTCTGCCTTCTCATGCTCCTCATGTTTTTTAATTCTGACAAGAAGTAGTTGTTACAGCAAGCAAAGTCCAGCTTCTGCTTCTGCCTTTGACTCTGGGGAGGATCCCTCCGGCTGCACTGCCTAGCTCCTCCTCCAACCTTGTCATGCTGATTCGTGCTTTAGCCCATAGCTTCTATTGTTACATTTATTGCTAAACAAGAAGAGTGTTTCCTTGCTCCCTCGCTTAGGCTGAGTAGAGGATAATTATATCCACCAATGTCGCCGAGCTTTGTGGCTGCCCACTGATAGAAGGCTTGCTTGCTGAGCGCCACCTCATCTTCAGAAAGGCAGCGTGCAAGGAACTTAATGGCCTGGCAAATTCAGTAATTTTCCCAAAGTCCATAGGGATCTTGTATTATTCATGGCTTCTAATGGGCTGCATATTCCTCACTGATTTAGTGGTTAACTTGTGATGTTTTTTGATGAGTCAAATCTCTGTAATAGTGACACTACATCCATGTATGTGGTAAATGTGAAAGAAAACAGATGTCTATAAAAATCACTAAGTCTGATTTGGAACAATGAACAGTATTGTGATTAATCATAGTTGGGCAGCTAATGTGTAGTATTTTTACAGGATGGGGTAGAAATTTCTTGTTTCACACCTGTATGACTTCTATCTTAATATTAGAACTTAGGCAAGTAAAGTCAAACATAGACTATTTATTTGGGGAGTAATAGCACAATTACTACTTTGTTTTAAAACTTCTAGTATAGTCTTGCACCCTTAAATTCATTTTGACATTGATTTTTTTTTCTGTCAACATCCTTACTGTGCTTATATGTAAAAGGAAACAAACAGTAGCCAAAAACTAAGTGTCATCTAGAATTGTGGAAAGTGTAGCACTTGTTCCCCAATGGATTTCTTCCAATACAATGAAAATGTATTTAGTGTTGTTCTTATAAGTTGTCTCAGACCAAAGCTGAAACATTTGCTGAACTCTAGATTAAGGACAGAGCCCTAATCCAGATTTAATCAGACACTCTGAAGCACAGAGTTTCAAAATTCCTGAGATCAGAAAGCAATGAATTTCGCAAAAATAAATATCGGCCAAGTCCTATTCCTGTAAAACTGGAGGTTGAATAATGAAAGTGCAGTGGCAGAAAGTAATAGCTGAACACAGAAAAATGAAAGGTCTGACCCTATGAACTAGCTTTTAGGTCATGAACAGGATCTTACAAAATCAACACAAATTCATTACTGGAAAAAGCTAGAATAAAATCTAAAGCACAGAGCAAGTGTGATGAGTCAGATCTGGTCAAGTGGTGTATACGTGCAAAATTCTGAATAAAATAATCAAGTTAACATGCAATGAAGAGAGAATTACCATAATGAAGCCTATAATTTCCTGGAGAGACATCTCTAGATTGCTAAACATGGTTTGGACAAGTCATGAGATGAAAGAACCCCCCCTCTTTTTTTTTTTTTTTTTTTTCCTTTTTTTCTGCAGGGCTCTGTGTGCACTGTGACAGGATTTTGGGAGATGGATTACCTGCTTTGGTGTCAGTATTGAGGAACTCTCATACTATGTAGAACCTTCTTAAGACCTTGTCCTCTGGCTTAAATAAAGACTATAGAATGTTCTAAATGCAGTAATTTATTTTTTTTCAGAAGTAAATGGACACTGAATGTAGGTATTAGATATCTTTCATTTTTTTTGTACTGCTTTTTGAAAGATGGTATCTCTCAGAATAATGTGAGAAGGATTGAAACAATGATTTATTCCTGTTGGAAGATCATCCTGCAAATGATTCCAAATTGCAGTAATTTAGAAATCTTGAGGTTCTTTCTATATTTGGATTTGTACATTTTACAAGCTTTTCATACAAATATATGAATCTTTGGCAATTACTTTAATTCTTGAATAGAACGCTAACTAAACTGAATACATGAATGTACCTTACAGTGCTCAGGCTTTGTGAGACATTTCTGCTAAATCGGCTTATGAATTTCCTTTTGATGAGCTTAATTGTTGACAGATTTTTCAAAAGCCAACAACAGCTTGCTTTGCTAGCTAGTATTCACATGGACGGGATAGTCTTGTGAAGTCCCTTATGCAATTTACATAATATTTTTCTTCTACTGTAAGATGAAGCAAAATCCTTTGTAGTGAATCCTAACAATGTTAGACATTGTAAAAACATCCATCCAAATAAAATTTAAATACCAGAAAAATAACTCTCCCAGCTTCTCCTTCAACATCTCAGAATATGCATAGCTAGAAAAAATAGACATTTTTTAATTTTCTTTTTTCTTTCAGAGGACTATTTAGAAAAAAAAGTCCTAAATAACAACATATGATCTCTTAATGAAGGTATTATGAAGTTATTTTGGTGGTTTCTCAAGCAGAGCTGTAACTAGGCTTTTCATTTGAGATCCCTCAAGTCAGAATGCATTACATATGCAAATATATTCATTAAATCAACTGAACAAATAAGCCGTTTTGTCCATTGATGTGAAACAGATAAATTCTACATCTTACCTACTCCGAAATTTTTGTTATTGTGGATAATATTTAGAATTTCTATCTTTGAATTCCATTGTCTGGAATTATGGAAGAGTGGGAAGAGAATGAAATGTAAGCTAAGCAGTAGCATCTCTATCCATAATGATGGTTCTGGATATCTGAGTGAAGTGAAGCATACAGAAGCCTTGAAAATAACTGACCCTGTTTGCCTCTAAATATTTCTGAAGAATTCTGGTCCGTTAATAATGCCTTAAAAGTAATAAAGACTGAGATTTGTGGATACTAGCCAAATGAGGCCATGTCCTACAGTCCTTGCTTTGTCTTATTGGAGTAAATTTCCCATTTACTCGTGATAAGATGGGGACTAAGGATTGAGTAAGGGTGGCAGGATGGGAAATGGTTTGTCACCTCTGAGACTGTGTTCACAAACTGCTGGAACCACAAATGAGCTCAGTGTTTAGCAAGATGGTGGATGCCAGCATGAAGCTTGGAAGTGCCAATTTTAATTAAAAACTGCATTTTCAAATCGAGTTCCTAGTTAATAATGGGTGGGAAATTCTTCCCACCATGTAAGCTTTCTGAATGCTGTATTGACTGGCAAGATGGGTGCAGCTTCTCCTTCCACAAAAGTCCCGCTACTATCGTCTTCCCCTTCACCTCCCCCTGCCAGAAGAAAAAGACTACATTGTTTGTGGAATGTCTCCCTGTTCATGTTCTGCATTTAGGCCAGAATAGATGTATTTTACTTTGTCCTCCCCATCCCCCTTCCTTCATTGTTAACAATGGAGTGAACACATGAGATTAACATGGCTCTTGACATGGCTCAGTTGTTTGCCATTTGGAAACTACTGATTCTGTAGTTGTATAATTGTATTAAAAAAAAAAAAGTATAAAAAGATTCAGTCATTTTTTGTTTATTCCAAAAACAGGGAGAACAAAATAGTGGGGGAAAGCAACAACGAAAAACAAATTAGTTTAAGAACCAGCATGTTCCCCTTACTTTAAGGAACACAGTAAACATTTCAAAAGTGCATGCCAGCTCATTATCTAACTCAGTCTTCATTGACTTCATGAAAAACAGCAGCAGTTAAGCAATGTTTGCCAAAAGCAAATTTGGGTACATGCATTGCTAAAAAAATGTGACATCCACTCTGTACAGGTTCCTTAATCTGCCACACAGGGGCAAATCAACATTTCATCATTATCATTTCTCTCTGTTTCATCCTTTCATGGTTGCTCTTCTAGTCTGTTTTGATCATTGTTTATCCAAAACTGTGCTATGATGTATGATTTGAATTGTTAGCCAGAAACGAACCCCTGCAAGTGTTTAAAGATGCAGAAGCAACTTCAGTAATATAATCTTGAATATAATATCTGTTTGCAGGTATCTTTCTTACAAAGTTATTGTTTATAAAAGTCTTAAATGGATGTGGAATATTAATGAGTTCTTTTTTTAAGATTTAAGATTTAGAAAGTACGTGAAATTAATGACGATCTAAAATGAACTTTTTTTTCTTGTTCACAAATAACATAGGTATCTTTTTCAGTCAGTCTGGTGTGGCATCTGCAGTTTCCTACAATATTAAAAAGACTGTGACAAAGCATTTGAATATACTCTACATTCAAATATCATTTGTTATCACAAGAAATGGCAATACAGCAAATTTAATTCATTGTTCCTTATAGATAAATTACCCATTCTTTAGTAAACTTATATCTCTGTCCAAAATATATAAATTTACAAATATTTTGAAGCCTATTGAACTTGATTTCCTTTGAGATTAACTTCTACTCAAGAAAAAAGCAGGTATCTATTGAACAATTGTTTTGTTACATGGCTTAAAGAAAAGTTCAGTTTAGAAACCATGTAGAGTTCCCCCACAGCCCTCACATTGTCTGATGTGTACCTTTGTGTCCTGTGGGCATTGATTTCTTTTGTCTTAAATCTCTGCCTTTAAAATTATCATGTCATTTTAGCAAGTTTTATTTTGCTTTGGAGTCTACTGCCATATGTTTAAAATTCAGAGGTACTGTGCAGTTCTGATCATTAGTTGTTATATTCCACATATAGTACATCATACTCTTACCTTTTTTTAAGTAAAAGGTATTGAATAAATGCTTGTTTACTTGTTTCTTGAATATGTAGTTTCTGATTTTTTAATTTTTATTTTAAAAACCAGAAACCCTTTGATTCAGCGTTTCTTAAATGAGGAATTCTGGTGGTAGAAAATAATGCCACTTTTTTATGGTTTTGAAACATTTATCTCATTTTCCCTCAGTGAAAAATATTTGAAATTAGGATTTCAAAATGGGAAAAAAATTTGCTTAAACAAACACTCATTTGACATTTTATCAAAAAATGGAAAATGCTGGTGAAATTTCTAATTTTACCCTTCTTCAAAAATCCTCTTTGTTATTAATTTTTTAAATCCTTATGAGGACCAGGTGAAAGATTACAGATCAGATCTTATTTTTTTTTATTTTTCCTGTAGGGGTATGTGTTTGGGGTTTTTTTTTAGGTAGTTGTGTCCAAACCAGAGTATATCAATATATTTCAATATTTATTTCTGGCTTTTCTTTGTTGTTAAGCAATGATTGCTTCACTCCCATAGTGTGGGTTCTTTAGTCAATGCAATACAATCTGGAAAGGACATTGACATGGAAAATCAAAGTGTTACACTTTGAAAGCAGTTTTTAAACAACAAGAGGAAGGACATTAGCATTGCCAGTTGAAATAACTGAACCGTAACTACTAGTGTTGATCAGGGAAATGTGAGAGGAAGAACACAAGGGAAGTAATACACGCTTGTACCAAATGTCTCTGCAACTTTTTCCTGATAGCAGCCAGCAGAAGGTGCTCATGGAGAAGCATAGGAAGCAAGGCAAGTACAGAGTGATTCTTCCAGCTTCCGACAGTCAGCAGTTTTGGGACTCCCTGTGCTGAAGTTGCATCTTAGACATTGTTTTATGAACCACTGAGTGCGGAAGCAACAATAGGAACAATGGATCACTGTTCAGCATCAGTGGCAACTGGACTTAGAAATAAGTAACAGTGCCACTTCAAAACGCTTGACATGCACAACAGAGACAGAAGAGCCAGGAAATTATGGTAGTGCTAAAGCCACACCCATGGCCAGAGGCAAAATCTCCCAGCTCCTCTAAGTTAGGAACTCCTTGGGAGCTGAGAATCCCTACCATGCTGAGAGGTAGGAGCCAAGCTCACCATTATATAATGGAGCAACTTCTGCTCATGTGAGATCTTAATGAGACATGGTGTCTTGTTCTTCAACACTGGGGCTCCTGCCTGTGTGTTCCTGCTGAAATTTTTGTTTGGTGAGAGCTGATTGACTTTGCCTCATACAAATACATGATGCCATCAGTCAACTGATTTCTTGTGGTTGAGACAGACTTCCACATTCTCTCAGAGTTGCTGTCTCTTCCTCTAGTTCCCGTTCAAGCATCTGTCTCATGTTGGATGTAAGTAATCCCATGTTGTCTCCTCTGGCAACCCTCTTTTGAGCCCTGTCAACAGGGCTCCCCAATAAGTAGCTCCTTGTAGGATTTCCTGCACAACGCTCACCCTGATATGTGATCACCCGTATGTTTCTTACCGCAGCAAAGTCTTTGGAAAATGACACAGTCTGAAGAATAATGGGATTTCAAAATCTGGCTCCAAATTTTCTCACAAACCAGATGCTTCTCCGCACTTTTAGAAAGGGACAGGAAGGTTGCCGCAAAGTGCTCTGCAAGCCCCTCCTCAGTGAGCCCCACTGTTCGTCAGTCTCTTGCCTCTACATGAGGCAGTGATTCCTGCTGCTTCCCTGTGAGTATTTTGTGTGCAGCACTTCTCCCTGCAAAGTGGCAACGTGCTGAGACACAAAATAGAAGGTCCTGTCCTGGTGTGAGCACTGCACAGGACCGGAGGGCAGTAGTGATGGATAGGAACTGAGCTGTATTGGTGTTGCAGGTAGTTCCTGCTGTGTTCTGGAGACAGCATGTGTATGTCTGAAGTTTACTTGGGGATGCAGGGTCATATGCCAGCCCAGGTTTTTGAACAGTTCCTTGATGCACAAATAGCCCCATTCTTTGCAACAGACAGCTTTGAGCATGACCCGGCTGCTGGACCATAGTCATCTGCATATGCAGCTCTTCCTTGTTTCACTGAAATTTGCTCCTGAAAAAATTTTACTGAACCTCACAGAATTTTACTTGGGTGAGGACTGGATTAAATAATCAAAAAATGTCAGGAGCTGAAACCAGATAAGAATGCAAATTGTAACAGTGTCCACTGTAATAACAATTAAAACTAGTTTTTGCATCTCACCTGTCTCCCTTTTCCTGATGTTGAGTTGTTGTGGATGGCAGACCGTGCTTCCTTTTGCAGTATAATTGTTTTTACTGCATCCCTTATCTTTATCTTTTGGAAAAAGAAAATAAAGCTTCACATTTTTGCTTGAAGATAAACTCGAACATTTTAACAGAGTAACTTTAAATGACTGTTTACTTTTGCAGTGATCAAGGCCAGTACTCAAGGCTGTAGCTACTTGGTTAAATTACCATGCTCTTTTATCACAATTTAAGGGTCAACTTTTTTGAAAGTGTGAGAATGGCATTGATGCAAAGCAGTGGATATGCTGCCCAGTTTGCCTGAGAGAACTGCAAGACTGAAAATTCAACTGATGTAGATCAGTTCCAGGGAAGTGGTATAATAATAATAAAATAATAAAAATAATCTGTGAATTACACTAATGTACACAGTTATGTGAAGAGGGTTTTTCTGACTTTTTTTTCAATCGATAAACTTTTTCTGCCTGCTAAATTTAGACTCTTAGACTCATTTCTGTGAATTCAGAGCTGAACCACACCCTTCAAATGTGAAGAGCTGTTGCATTTATCATTGTACTACTCAGACGGCTCAGTTAAATGAGGACAAGATTGCAGGCAGGTGCAATTTCCTTTTAGAAAATTGTTAGACAGTGCTTCTGCATTCTGTAATGTGTTGGTTTTAGTCTCTACAAAGTGCAACTTGCATTCTGTTATAACTAGTAACAAATCACACATCTGGAAAAAGGAGGAATGCAGTTGAGCAATATATTACATTTATCTGCAATCTGGTTTAGATCCCCGGTTCCTTTCAATTTTAACTGTGCAGCAAATGTACTCCCAGTCTTCATTTTTATCACTTGTTATAGCATTTAACAAAGGTCATTGTGACCCAGAGGAAGCTTAAGAGGAAAGTGTTATGGTGGATCTTGGAAATGGAGTTTAATTATCATGATGATGGGCATGAAGCCAAGCCCAGCTTTCCTGCAGTATTTCATTTGCACTCTGTTTTGCTTATGCTGGGCTGGATTCAATCGTGGAGCCACATCCATGGATGAAACAGAAGTCTTCAATGATTAGTACATCTTTCTTCTCTGATGGCTTTTTTCAAAAGAATACTTTAAGTTGTTTACTTTTTCTGTGGTTGGATTGTTGAATTAATAACAAAAATGTAGCCACTGTTGAAAAGTCTTCCAATGAATGCCTAAAGTGTTTAATTGTGTGCTTAGTAACCACCATCTTGTCAAATCTGGTGAAAAACTTTTTTAATGGGAGTTTACCTGTTCAGGTCACTAGATTCAACACCATAATGTCCTTGTTTTTTTAACTTAAGATTTCATCTGTTTAGATTTTCCCTACTTAAAAAGGTTATCTGATTAGACTGGTACAAAGGAAATTATTTTTCATAGTTCAGAAATGCCAAAGCTCTTTTGATTTCCAAAATATTCAAATATACATCATTACACATATCATTAAAATTTATTAAAAATTATTTCACAGACATTTCTGCTATACTTTGTACTACCATTTGCGACAATACAGAACCTGCTCATAAGATAGGCATGTATGAATCTAGCCAGATTTATAGATGGTAGTGCTTCAGAATACAACACACTCAGAAGGTTCATTTCTCAGAAGTTAGAGCTTTGGTGAATCACATAGTTTAGAAAAGGTATTCTAAGTTTTTTTAAAGGGCAATATCCATGTCTTGCATGTTTTTTTCAGATGCAGATGTTTTTCTGACTCTGTAAGATATCTTGGTGCCGTGTTTATCAAGTTATTTGTGCTTAGATTTTACTAATTTATGGGTGACCATACTGTTGCACTGATACAATTTCTTTTTCCTCTGGGTAAGAATTAACCTGCAGTGCCTGAGAATTATGTGTTAAAAAATATGGCATCCATTAATTTTATTGTGTCCAGTGAAAAATATTTGTGTTTTTCAAACATAACCAATTTTCTGCCTTTTCTCCACTGTAGTCAGAGAGGTTTCTATATTCTTCTGTAGTGTTCCTGTAGTGAAGGAATGTTTGGGAGAAGGTTGGCACTCAGATGTACTTAATACATTCATTTTTTAACCTGTGCCATTTGGTGTAAATATTCTACATTTCTATGTCCTTTCATATTTGAAAATATAGATAAGGAATACTGATTTTTCCCATGAGTTCTACAGTGCTACAAATAATACCTGAGGCTAAAAATTAAAATTTACAAAGTCAGATAAGCTTAACTGCTAATAAGCCATTTTTATAATGTTTCTGTTGTTTTGTTTGTTTGCTTTTTAAATTAAGGTAGGAGTTATTTTTGCAAAGAAAAGTCCTTCATTGACTGTGTAGCTCATAATACTTAATTTTGTTCTAAATATAAATATTTTTGTTTTGCTTTTAACTGCATTATGTACATCTTCTTGCCTAGGAAATACAGTTAATGCTATTATTGACATTGTCTTGTAGTGATATTTCGAACTGAAATTGTAGAATTCCGGGTCTTTGTATGGTGATTTTTTTCCTACTCATGCACTTACAGTTACAGGACATATGTATCAAATCATAGTATATTAGTAATATTTTTTTGGTATGCATTCATTTCCTACCTTCCACCTACCATTGTGATTTGTAATGGGCTACAAAAACAACTGTTGTCTCCAGTCAAAGTAAGAAACATAGTTTCAGTATGCTGTGACTAATGAAGAGTACATTTCCTGTGGTTCTGTGATTAGTTTGTAATAAAGTGTTTTACAGATGTAGCTCTAACATTGTCTCCTGTAAAGAAAAAATCTGTATCAGGCTCTTTATTTGCCAGAATCACACTGAGTAAAAATTTAACTGTTGTGTCAAGGCTATCTTCTCAACAACACAACAGGCAAGCTCGAGTGAATTACAAAACAAGGCATGAATGTGTTTGCAATAGGCATTTCCATAAGATTGTTCACATTTCATTATGTATTTATAGAATGCCACTGTGACATTTGGTTGATGTATACATCGTAGTAGATAAAGGAGGGGACTCGTGTTGTGGCATGCTTTCCTTGTGGACTCATGGTCCCTTCTTCACATGTTACCAAATCCAAATGATTTCTGTCTGTTTTAAGACTAATGACCCTTGTTTCAAACAGTGCATACAATTAAAAATATTAGAATTCCACTTACCAGTGAGTGAACTGCCTAGTGTGTTGTTATTTATGACCGTGGTAGTCAAGCTGGCCATCTCGCAGAAGACACCTGTGGTGAGCTGGCAAAGTTGCTATGTAGTGAAGAGATTCTAGAGACAAATCCAGGCCCTGTTAAAATCAGTGGTGATTTTGCTGTTGACTCTAATGGTTCAGAATTTGTAAGAATTACTTCAATATATCCTAAGATCTGTTTTCTCAGAGCATTATGTGGAAACAGGTCAGTAGCACTGTGTCCCTCTGGACTTTGGGATGAGAGAGTTCACAAGAGGCTGAGAGCAGCTCATTGAAAATTCCCTTTCTGGACCACTGAAATGGACAGGCATTTCTGAAAATACCAATAAGAAGATGAATCATGTTATCTGGTGGATCTTATAATTTCTGATTACATATTTAAGAATGTATCCCTAAATATGTCAATTCTTTTAACTAAGTGATGTGTCACCACATTGGTTTAGAAGTAGTACAGTCACATCTTATGTGATTCTGTGGAACAAACGCCTTTAAAATCTTGGAGGATGGTCTAAATACCACTTTTTTATTTGCTAGCATTATTTTAAATGCCAGAACAATCAAAAAGGAATTTTAATCTTATTAAAGAAATGTATTTTTTAAAAGATTAATACTTTGCTTATGGTTGTTGAAACAGTATTAAAACAAGGTGGAAATATGTTTGTGGTTAAATCCCAAAGGACTTGGTGTCAGAAGAAATGTATTGTCCCCTTTAAGAAGGTAGTCTCTACCAGATGTAAGCTCAGAAGGGCAATTGCCATTCACGTAAATGACTAGCAGGTTTATCCTGCCTTTCTCTGGACCCATCTTGAATTTTGGCAAGAGGCAAAGAGCAGGCCCATAAGAAAATAGTAGTTCTCATGGGAACAGTAAAAATATGCTGGTATTGTTTAATTCTTTCATAACATGCTAAATTAATTTATTTGTTTTTTGAGTGTTTTAAAGTATGATGCCACCAGGGAATGTGTGTTTTTCATATAGCAGTCTTACAAATGTATTAAAGTTTTAGGGAGAGCAGTTAATGAGTAAGCACCACTGGTTATCCACACTGGCTGACTTGGAGACAGCTGGCTTGATTTTTTTGCTTCTTTACGTATTGTGTAGTAATTGGCAACGATGCAAAGTGATCTTATCTGGACATTTTTGAATCTTTTTGCACAGAAGTAGACAACTGTAGAACATGCAGGATTTTTGTGGAGCAACAGATTCAGGTTGTTCATAAATGCTTGCAAAGCACCCTGTCATAATCCTTAGTCTTTGATACATGCTTTTGATTTGGTAGCTACTTTTGACAACTTTTCATGTTTGGCTAGTAATGTATGGTTCAACTGTACTTCTTCCAAACCACTATCTGGATATGCTTGGGTCTAGGACATTAATTTTGAAAGGCAAATGAAGCTTACTCTTAAACTAATTGTTTGGATTATCTTGGTAGGAGAACATTATTATTAAGTAAATTGAAGGAAAATATATTCTCTGTTCACTATAGAATGGTTAAAAAAGAATATCTCAGTTTTGTTCCCCTATGTCATTGATCATTCATAAGGCAATAGCATCAAAATGCCTGTACTGAAAATAAAACTAGCTTTACAGTTGTTTGGAGAGATACCAGAACCATGTGTACTATAATTGCTTCGCTTCTGTTTATATGGAGCACTTTTTGATCTATGAAAAAGATTAAAGAGGAAAAAAACTTCCTAGATTTTTCTGAGAGGATTCACCATCTTTTCCTATTACTGTAAGTATCTTCTGTTCTCTACCATACATCCTGGCATGTATTTTGAAAAAAGAAAAAGAACAGAAACAGCTGAAAGCCTCTGGAGCTGTCCAGTTTTTCCAGATACTATCCATCTGTCCACTTATCATCTGTAAGGCATTTCTGTGACTTGTCACATGTACCTAAACACAGACAAAATCAGGGTATCAATAATTTTTAAAAGTACTGCATAGGTCAGAGTTAACCTATTGGTCAGAAACACTTCATTTCTTTGGAAACATAGAAAGGAGTTGATGCTTGGACACAGATTGGCAGGTTTTCCTTAGAGTCAATGGAACACTGCCAACATATGCCATGCTTCTCATTTGCAAAATGCCTCTTATTAAGTCCACTGACTGTTCTCTTCAGCAGACTTTATCTTTTTGATTTTTTTTTGGTATTATGGATTGAATGTAGCAATGGTGAGAATCATAGAAAAGAATAAATATACCTTACAAGAAAGGCAAAAGTTAGAAGGGCCTATTCTTTATGCAGTGTTGAATTTAACTTCTGATTTTTTTTTGTTTTTTTTTTCCATACAACTAACATACCTGTTTTTCTTCATCAAAGTGGATAACAAACATGTTAGCTTGCATCTAACAATTCCTGGTTGGCATTAACCACCAGGACAAGTCCACTATGGCCAGACTTAAGCTTTTTAACTTCACCCCATGTTTTTTCCAGTTGATCACCGTCTTTCCTTCTGATGTTTGGCCTGGAAAGTCATATTCAACAAAAACTTTCTTCACATTCAGATCTTGATTCCTTTTTTATAGAATTATCTAAGATCAGCCATGATCCTCTATCCACATTTTATCCACTCTAGACCCCAAAACCTCTCTTTCTGGGGAGATACTTAAAAGAAACCTTTGCAAAAAGTGGTTCAGTAGTGATTGATCTCTACAGGTGGGACTACCTGGTGCTGTGTTGTTACATTTGGTATTTACTTGTCACATTTTCTGTGCCCATAGTGTAATTTCATTGGTACAAAGTATATTTGTTACCACAGTGCCCAGCATAAAAGAATCTTCATCCCTAAGAATGTTACTAATCGTGAAGTAAGGTTATATAAGCCACAACATCTTAGGAACTTTTAAAGTGCCAGTCCTCACTGATTCTGAGCATGTATCCTGCAGAAGACATCAGCCTAGAGAAAACTACAGTGAACATCTGCTGCCTCAGCTTCGTTGGAGAGGTGATAGATAAGTGTATCACTAAATACCTGCATTATGTAGGCTACCTTCCATCACTAATGTTTTAGGTTGTATATAAAAAGAAGTTAAAAAGGTCTGTGGAAGCATACTGACAGAATCTCTGACAATGGAGTTGTAGATTATCTGAGACATAGTCATCTGAACATCTAGGAAAGAACTGCAGTGGGATCACTCACAACTTCAGCAGGAGCTGCTGTAGAAATCCTGAAAAAATGTAGATAAATATTCAAAAGATAAGAAAAATGGAATACAAGTAGTATTAGATAATCCTTAGCACAATCGGGATGCACTAGAAAGCATCTGGTGAACTATGTTGCTGTAAAAAGAACAAAGCTAAGCTCAAGATGAGACTAAGCTTCAGTGAATTTAGAACAATATCCCTGTTTTAAAGATATGAGAACTTCACGCTTTCTCATTCTTTGTTTCAGACCCAAACTCTAGGTCTTTATAATAGCATTGTTAACTGCAGATGAATTTTGTGTTTTTATAAATAATAGGTACTTTTATGCACGAATATAGTGTTTTTTCACTAGCCAGACAAATGATCACCTGAGCCTAAAACTTCTCTACTGTTAAGGGCAAAGTGACTCATGAGCCTGAAATGCAAAGTCAGTTCCTCAAGTAATGTTGAGGAGAGATACTAAGCAGAGAAGCAAGGGGAAAAGGATGCTGAGAGGAAGAAAGAAAAAATAAATTACATAAATTAGAAAGGTTGATAATTTGCGTGGTTTGTTTTCTGAAGAGAGGGAGCAAAGCAGGATCTTGAATACAAATGGCAAGGTGCTACAGAAGATAGGAATGAGTGATAATGGGAGAGAGAAGTGGAGGAGTATGGTTCTTATTTTTCTCATCTAAAAAGTCTATTTCTAGCCTTTCAGTGCCATGATAATGAACTTTGGGTAAACTGTTACAAGGCAACTCCTTTCACTTGTAGTAAATCCTCATCTTTACAGGAAAATTCGTAAGAATGTCACTGTTTCCACAAACAGTCATAAAGTGTGTAATCAAGCTCTTAAGCAGTAGTACCCTTGAGATCATAACATGTATACCTCTTCAGGAACTTGAATCTTAAATTCACTGTTGTTTTTTTCCTGTGGTTGGAAAAGAAATGGCTAAAAGAAGAATTTGGTTTTTTTCAAACTTTGGAACAGGAGTATGATGGTGATTAAACACATTGTTTATATTCAAGAAACTTTAAAAATACTTCCTAACACAAAATAAAAGCATCATTTCCTTAGTACTTTTAATGCCTTTGCATCTCTTCTGGTTTATAATAGAATCGTAGAATTGCTTAGGTTGGAAAAGAACTTTAAGATCATTAGGCCTATCTGTTAACCCAGCACTGCCAAGCTGCTTTTCCCTAAGTACCACATCCAAATGTCTTTTAAATACTCCCAGTGATGGTGACTCCAACAGTTCTCCAAGCAGCCTGTTTCAATGTTTGACAACCCTTTTTGTGCAGATATTTTTCCTAATATCCTACCTAAACCTCCCGTGACACAATTTGAGGCAGTTTCCTCTTACCCTATTGCTTGTTACATTGTAGAATACATACTTCACTGCAGCCTCCTTTGACATAGTTGTAGATGGTGATAAGGTCCTTTTGAGCCTTCTTTTTTTTCAAGGATAAACACCCACAGCTCCCTCAGTTGCTCCTCATAAGACTTATGTTCCTAAACCTTCACTAACTCCTTTGCCCTTCTCTGAATGGGCTGAGCACCTCAATGTCTTTCTTGCAGTGTGGACCTCAAAACTGAACACAGCACTCAAGGTGTGGCTTTGCCAGAGTTCACTACAGAGGGATGGTCGCTGCCCTGGTTCTTCTGGCCACACTATTTCTGATCCATGCCAGGATGCCATTGGCCTTCTTGGCCACCTGGGCACACTTCCTGCTTATGTTCACCTGCAGTTGACCAGCATCTTCAGGTCCTTTCCTGCCAGGCAGCTTTCCAGCCAGTCTTCTGCAAGCCTCTAGTGCTGCCTGGGGTTGTTCTGACTCAAGTGCAAGACCCAGCACTTGGTCTTGTTGAACCTGATAAAATTTGCCTTGGCCTATTGATCCAGCCTCTGCAGGTCCTTCTTCAGAGCCTTCCTACTCTCTAGCAGAGCAACATTCCTACCCAATTTGATGTTGTCTGCAGACTGAGGATGCCCTTGTCCAGATCATTGATAACAACACAAAACAGGACTGGCCCCAACACTGAGCCCTGGGAACACCACTAGTGAAGAGCTGACAGCTGGATTTAACTTCATTTACCACAAATCTTTGGGCTCAGCCATCCAGCCAGTTTATTACCCAGTGAAGAATATGCTTGTCCAAGCTCTGAGCAGCCAGATTCTACAGGATAATGCTGTAGGAAATAGTGTCAGAGGCTTTACTAAGGTCTAGGTGGGCAATATCCACAGCCTTTCCCTCATCCACAAGTTGGTCACCTTGTCATAGAAGGAGATCAAGTTAGTCAAACTGGTTGGCTTAAGTTCCTTTAATTTAATGCTCTTTGTATTTATTTTTACTCAGTTTTTATTAGAGCTATAAATTTTTCATAGGCTTAAGAAATAAACAAGAAGTCTTAAACCAAGTAACTCTTTCCAAACTGCTCTTCTGAGATTTCCACCTTGACTTGGTTATGAAAAGCATCAGCAGTCCTAGAATACACAGGGATACTAACACCCCTGCTGGTTATTAGTTTGTGATGTAATGAACATCAGTTGAATTGAATTGAATTGAATTGAATGTCTTCTGTGGTGGAAATTGCTATAACTGGAACTGAAAATAGTCAAATATTTTAGAATGGAGCACCAAGAAATTCTAAAATGCTTTATTAATGTCAAAACTTAGTCACTAGAAACCACCAATAACTCAGATTTTCCTTTGTTGGATGCTGCTTGTAAGAACTCTGCAGACTGTGTCCTGCAAGTCTGAATAATTGGCAATCCACACTACATGATATAGAATTGCATTGATGCCATACTGGCCTTTGGGAAGGATGATTACAGTCCAAAGATATTGCAAGCAATGAGTCCAGGTAGGTCTCAGGACTGAAGCAAGTGTACCTCTAAAACCTTATTTTCTGCCTCCATTCTTACTTGCTTTGGGTTCACTGAAATGATCAGGAAATAGAAGGGAGTAGTCCCTATAACTCTGGGGATATTGACATGTAAGACCAGATATTCTCACAGTGTGCAAGAAGAAAAATGGCAGAGGGATGGCATCTTACTCTCATCTTCCTTGCCTTGCCAAAACCCACCACCAAAACCAAGAAATATTGTACACAAGCTAGGGACAAAGTCACTATTTATTTCAAGCTACTGTTAAGAAGCTGTTATTCATTTAAAACTTCAAACAAGATGCAAAATCCTAAGTGTAAAAATCAGCAAAATATGTTCTCTTCCTCCCACCATAACATAAACCACAGTATGACAAATTAGTATGGGTCTGCAGCAATCAGAAAAACCTAAAACGTTGCTCTTCTTCATGGGGGTGTTTAGGAATGAAGTAGTTCAGTGTTACTTTCAGAACATTGATTTCTCTTGACTACCCTCATAATAAATATTTTCAAGAGATGCAGAGAAGACTTGTGCATGCAGAAACTTATTTTGTTTTATTTGGTGCCAACCAACAATGAATAAAGTACTTATCTTATGACAATGATAATTTACACATTCTCCTTCGTAGTTGACTTAATACCTGTATTTATTACCATAGATACTAGTCTAATTTCAAGTGCAAGGAAATGAGGAGGGAAAAAATAATCTATTTTGTGCCCTCATACTGTTGGTCTTGTACATTCATATGCATTTTAGGTAGAATTCCTTCTTGGGACTGATGCAGCAGCAATAATATGGATATAGCAGAAAACACGTCTGGATAGGCATGTGATTATTCTGTCTACCTATTATAAGAGAATTTTTGCAGGCAAGACCTCATCTGAACTGTGTGTTGGCATGGGTGTCCAAGAAGAGTCCATCACTTTGCATGCCCAAGAGGCCAGCCTTGCAGTGTCTCTGGCTTCAGTGTGGCAGCTCACAGGCTCTGGAGTCCTCCTAAGAGGGCCACTGTGTTTGTGTTATTTGATCTTTGGTGTCTCCATGAGATAGAAAGGGCTAAGTAGTTGAGATCTGCTTGTCTCAGGTATAACTGCACTGGAAACATAAGATTGCTCCATCCTTTGCTGCTGGGCAGAGAGTGCCCTGCCAAAAGGCTGAATTTGACTACTGGCTTTAACTCTATACTGGGTGCAATCTCTATTAATAGATTAGAAAAGAAACTGGTGGAAGAATTGAGGTAATGCAGGACTTGAGTATCAGGGTGGGAAGAGAGGTGAAACCTCCTTCTCTCTTTAACAGTCTTACATTTAGACTTTGGTGACGAAGAAGGGAAAATATTATTAGGTTTAATTAGACAATTTCTCTGTATGCCCTTTGGTCTTAGTTTCCCTTGTTTAGTGTGTGGGTATCATCCATGACAATGGGAAGAAAGAAATACTTTAGAAAAACAAACAACTCCTCCCTCTCACAAGAAAAAAAAACAAGGAAAGAAAAAAGAAAAATAAGAAACTGTGGTTGTAAAACCACAAAAAATGGCAGTGAGGCTCCAAGGCAAGTGTAAGCCTTGAAATTTCTTGCAAACAAAAAAAACCAAACCCCAAAGCACAACTCTCTTTCCATGGAATCCAGCTTAATGATGCTCCCCTTGCTCTCCTCTTTTTTAGGAAGATTTTTTTTTCTATTTGATTTTTGCTTAGAAATTTAAGAATTGCCAAGTCTGCTGTATTATGGTTTTCCCAGTGATTTTTTTGGGTATCTCAGAGGATAGGTATTGATTTTTTCTCAAAAGAATGGCAGGAGTGAAAATGTTGATTCTTTAACAAAGAACATCTTTATCAGAGCCTGTGTTGTTAAAAAATAAGGAGTAATTTAAAACAAAAGGAAGAAACAAAGACTTTAGAATAGTCTCATTTTGCAGTCTCTTTTCCCTGGTTGTTTTATTTTCACTCTCTTGACTTTTATAATATCATGTGGTCAATCACAAGAGTCATTGACAGCAGACTTTCTAATACAAAAGGAGAAAAGTAAGGGGGAAGAAAAACCAATGCAGAGGGTAAATATTTAGAGGAGCTGTTCTTTGTGCTTCCAGCTCTACATGTAGCACACCTGGTGATCCTTTGGTATTTCAGTTCTCTGTTAGGTGAAGCATAGATGAGAACACTTATCCTCTTTTTTGTCAAAAGGCACTGAGTTGCAAAGATGTAAAACTCTTCACAACTTATTCTTCTTGTGTGTTGGAGAAGTGGTATTTGATTCTTATTTTTCATGAGGGTGACACAACCCTATTATTCTTAGTTGGCACCTGAAGTACACATAGTAAACAAAATCTCTTGATTTTAAATGTTGTTCTTTGGATAACCTGATTTGATTGTAGTGATACAAATAAAAATATTTTAGATTCCAACATCTTGTCTGCTTGAAGCATCTTCTGTTCACAGGTTACTAAAGGGGTAGAAGATAACAAAAATGGTATTTTCAGGAAGAGGACATAAACGATCAATTTTGATAATCAGTTGTGGATAAGAGAGAGAATTATAGGAGGGGTAATGCAGGGAAAAAGTGCATTTCTGGCTATTGATGATACCGTTTTTTTCAGTGTGAGCTGATAAGAGTCCATAAACATCAAATGGTGCAGTGGTCACCGCTTGAGGCCACACAACAAAATGATCCTTCATAAAATGTCCTAATTCAACTGTATGGATACTCTTTATTGACATGAGTCTTTAGTCCAAGTGTCTTGAAGAGATCGATTTCAAACTAATTGCAACATAATTATCATGTAATTAATGCTTCAGGAATCCAAAATTCACTGCGTTACATCTGGGACCAAAGGTTAGTTATAAGCACTGCAGACATTAAGGTAGTTGCTGCTATATAATTTCATGATCTTAAAAAGATTTAAAAAAGTGAATCCATTATAATTAAAAATGTCAAAAGAGATATTAGCCTCTTGCCTTCCCTGTGCCCCCATATAAAACTGGAGTGTCCTACATTTCATGGGCATTGTTTTACCAACATGGATTAATCTGAATAGTGAAATGATAGACATCTCCATCTGACCCTTGTTCTCTACTTTTCTCATGGAAAAAGTTCAGCTGGATATCAGAAATGTCTGAAGTGCATAGGTAGCTTCTGCTGAGGAGCCAAAGGTCATTGGCAAAGCAAGGGATCAGAAATTTCAAGGTACCAGAATATGCCAAGCTGTGGCTACACGGGTCCCCCCAGAAACATGACCACACAAATGTAGTAGAAAGTGTAGAGAAATACGTTTATTGTTTACAAGAATACTCTTTTATAGTCTACATATAGTTTATACTTTTCCTAACCACAATTGATAGCTAAGGCTTTTAGCACAGGACAGTTCAAACAGCTCCATCAACCATAGGACTAATTAGAATGTCAGCATCCACTGAGAAGCAATTCTCATATTGCTTCTCTCTCGTCCAATCAGACATTGCCCTGTTGTACAAACAGTCTTCCATACAGGACACCGTCAGTCTTTTCACTTTCAGTTCAGCTCCATGCTGTTTTACATTCCAAGTTGAAGAATGGTAAATCCATTAGTTCAGGCTCATACCTTTCTCCCTTTTCCCTATATCTCTTTTGTATGCTTAACAGTGAAATTCTAACATATTTGAGATTAATATGGTTGGGTTTTGTTGACCACTTTTTGGGGTAAGGAAGAATGTTTTCCTAATTTCAAAAACTAAAACCAAACATGTTGAAACAATGCATTTTGAAATATATTAGTTGGAACTTAATATCAGAAGATGTATAAGAAGAAGTTTAAATTAAAGAGGTAGATGATACATCAGTGTTGGAAAGGGCAAACCTGGGAGGTTTGTAAATTTGGGATGGGCATAATCTGTGAGAGAGATTCACGTGCCGAGACATTCAATCATTTCACAAAAAAAGAAGGTGGTAGCTGCTAACTTATTTCTGAAGGTCACCTCAAGCGGTTTTATCCAGCCAGCTGGTTGAGATAGTCAAGCAGGATGAGTGAGAATGCTTCAGTCCCCTTTATTTAATGGGATGAAATCCTACATCTTCCATTGACCGAGTTATACCTTGCCTCCAGGCTGTCAATTAGTCCTGGTTTGTGTGGCAGAGCATTCTTCATTTTACTCCAGGAAGCTTTGCCACTGTGTAGGCAGTAGTCGACTATTCGCTTTGTCACGCTTCACTGTTCACTTGAGCATTCAAAGGAAGAAGGGCTCAGATTACACAGAGTTTCTTCTCCCTACTTCCAGGATGTATTGTACATTTTGCATGAAATTGCTCTTGATAAAGAAAAAGTCCTGGTAGAAAAGGAAAGGGATGCCTCCTTACTTACGTGTAACCCTACTGACCTCACCATACTTCAGTTTTTGTTGTCTGTTTTGAGCCCAGAGCTTCTTGACTGTTCTTGAGGGGTTGAGCATACTTGTAAATGGGAAGCTTTCTTTGGAGGTGTGATTTTGAGCTCCTTTGAGGTAAGGAAAGAAACAAGATCCTTTATTGCTTGGGCAATTACTGGATGATTATACAGGGTTGTTTTTGATAGAGAAGCATTAACCATGTTGGGTTTTATTTTTTGTTTTTGTGTGTGTTTTTTTTTTTTTTTTTAGAAAGCAGATATGTAACATGAGTATAGTCTTCTGAGCTCCAGTTACTCTGTAAGTGAAACTGATGTCTTGAATGATCAGGATTTAAGACGTAGCCCTCCTCTAGGCCACTTCTAGGTGGTTGTTTCCTTAATATGTCACCATCAGGTGCTTGCATGGTGTGTTGGCTGCTCTGGCTTCAATTCTGAGGCATGAATTTATCCCGTGAATTGAATAGGGAGCCTGGGACTTCATTTTCTTTTTGGGTTTTCCTGTAGAACTGAGGTGCTGGAACATAGGTGTTATACTGCCTAGCACTGAAGTGGCTAAATCTCTTAATGGATCTTGTCCAATTTAGCTACCATGTAAATTAATTTACTTTACTTTTGAAAAATGTCTGATAATTTTTATGCACATTTTAAAAAAGAAAAAGGTCGTACTAATCAATGTGTTAGCATGAGGCTTATTCCATATGAGATTCCTGAAGAATTAAGCTGCAGAATAAGCAAGAGAGCCCCATTAAACTGTTAAAATGATCATATAATGAAATATCACTATGCAAAAATATAAAAGCAAAAATTCAAAGGAGACTCAACAAAGCACAGTGATTATTGGCATTATTCCTGGGATTTTTTTTCTTTGTCTTCCTCATAAAAGCAATTATGAAAGAAGGACAAGTAACTTACCAGGTTAACTGGTATGGTCTGAGAAAACCTTATGGTGAGCATTTGAGTCTCAGGAGCATGCAAGTGAATCCTTTTCATATAGACATACATGCTGTATGAATTGCTATCTAGACATCTGTTTTCTCTTGTTTTGCACCTCGTATTTCCCTTCCTACCACTAGAAAAAAGCAGGCAAATGTTAGAATATTCAAAATTCATGTACCAATGTAAATGACTACACAGAAGGACCTGGATAATTTTGCAGTTGTGATAACCCTAGTGGAAATAATTATCTCCAGTTTAAACACTATAAATCACAGTTTAAAGAAGTACATGTTAAAGTAGACTTTTCTGTTTAGTGGTAAGTCTGCTTTCTCTCAGGAGTCAGTGCCTGAATTGTAGGTTTTCCTGCTACTGCTTTTCTTCATTGGTTGTGTATTACTTCTTCCCAGCTTGCCTCCTGCTGAAATAATTGTGGTGCTAATAACAATGTGTAGGGAAATGACCAGATGTGCTAGTTTTTTTAGAAAATTATACCAGTTTTTCCAATTTTCCAGACGTTTTTTCATTTCTTTATTAACTCACCGGTGCCAGGAATTGGATTTTTCCAGTACATAAATCCTAATTAGCAAGCCAGAGAATTGAGTGCTCCATTTTACTCCTGATGTGTCATTTCCCCTCTGTTCTTGGTTAATTGACATTTTTAAAAGCCAGCTCTTGTGTTTTGAGTGGTAAAAAAAGAAGTACAGAAGTATTTTGAGGCAGAAATTAAAATCTGGTAAAGAGACAAAAAATTAAAAGAAGGTTTTGTTGGGATCAGGGCCGTCTGGTAGTTCTGGGATTGCAGGACATGGAGGCCTGGAGAGTGGCTTAGCTGCTTGATGCTCAGCTGCATTTTCCTGGAACCAGTTGTGACTGAACCTGTGTTGCTCTATGCTTGCCATGGGCATGGAGTGAGTTTCTTAAATGATGCCAGCCCCGAGGAACCTCTACACATTGATTCTATAGAGCAAAGGTGCACTGCTGAGATGATTTCCTCTTACAGGCTTTCCTTGCAACCTCCGTTTCTTCTTATCGAGGACGAAAAATAGAAGGGAGGAGGCAGAGGCTTGTCAGGAGTGAGGGTATCCTCAGATTTTGAGTCCAAGAACTGTTTCAGACTTAGTATGTGCTTAGGAATGCTCTGAGCTTGTAGGAGGGGTTGATGGAGGATTGTAAGGGCAGGAGGAGTGGCTGTGAGTCCCAGGGAGGATGAAGTGCTGTGTCGCATCTGAGAGATGTGAGTGAGCAGGTTAACTGTGTCAGGAGAAGGGAATTGTACTAAAAGGTGCTTTCTGGACAGATAGGATTATAGGAAACTGAAGAGGTTTCTGAGGTTCTGAGATTTGCCTGGATTTATAAATGTGATAAAAAAGGTTGTGTGTACCTGCTGGCATTAGTATGTTGTGGTTTGAGGCTAAAAGGGATTCACCAAATGACGAGATGACAAACTGAAGGTTCTTGTCACCTTGTACTGGACAGTTTGAATCCTGAGAGGGAAATGGAGAGTGTGAGTAGAAGGTGGTGCCCTTGTTAGCTTCTACCTGGGTGCTATACAAGACAGAGGTAAGGGAAGCAACCCTGATAAATGCAATTGCACAACTTTGATATCAGCTGATAAGAAGGGAAATAAATAGCAAGACTTTTTGTCAGCTAGGAAACGGTAACTTAGTTCAGATCTTACTCCATCTTCATAACGGCCTGTCCAACCCTTGAATCTTTTGAGGTTCAGAAAAGGATGATTAATTCCTTTTTTCCTTTTTTTTTTAGTGCTAATGCATTAATTGTTTCCAGGCAGACAGGGGACAGGAGAGCCAAGATTTTGCAAGGAAGGCTGCAGTCCAGGTAATTTGAGGGCTGTCAAGAGGCTGAGAAGCACCAGAGGTCATGACAAAACCTGGAATTGTTCATTCTCCAAAATGTTTCAGAGGTCCAGGAGGTCTGAACAATGTCATGTTTTTGGGTGCTCAAATAGAAGGGAAGAAAAAAGAAAAGAAGGGAAATATCGGAGTACTTTGGAGTTATTCCAGCACTGCTGTGCTGCCTTTAAAGGGAACCTCAGGAATTTGTCTCCTGACCCTGGGGACTATATTTCTGTCTCTTGAGATCATCCTCCCAGCTGGGCAAGATCACTCCTCTGCACAGCCTACTAGTGTTCCTTGTCCTGAGACACAAGCATTACCTTTACTTGTGAGTTCTAGTGTTCTTGGCTCTGTTTATGTGGCTGGCTCTTCACTAGCCAAAGCTTGAGCCTATTGTTTATTTACTACCCACTTGGGTTGTTGCTGTTTTAAAACACGTCATTGCAGAATTCATGCCTAACAGGTGCTCTCCCCTTTTAGCTGTCTGACTTAGTATATTCTCCCAGTATGAGTAACTGGGAGAAATACAGCATAACAACAGTCTTTGGGCGTTGCATCACCAAATCCTGCTCTGCCAGTCAGCAACAGCACAGTATCACCAAACCACAAGAGATTTTACAAGAGGCTTTTATTTAAGGGAAGTGAAAATCCATGCTGTTTTTTTTATTAGCTTTTAGGGAATGAGCAACAGCTCAGTGAGTTGTGTTTGTAACAAATACAGGTTATGAAATAAATATATTTCATTATTTGCTCATTTTGCAACGAAAGGCTCTCTGAATCTGCCTCCTAAATGATTTAACTCAACATTAGAAATGATGCTGCCAAATACTGACTGATTCAATAGACGATGAGTTTCAGATTCCTCTTTAACATGAGGAATGTGATATAGAACAATGACCTCAATTTTCAGCTGTGTCCTCAGATTCACCTCCTTTTTGGCTGCTTCTTTTACAGTATCTTATCATAGTTTTTTTGAGTCCTGAGGGTCTTATGAGGGCACTACTATTTAATAATTAGACACTATAGCTCTGATGGGTCTTCTGGTGACATCTTTTACAACTAACAAGTATTTAATAGAATGTAATTAGAAGCACTGATCCTTAGACCTTGACCTGTCTAGACCTTGTATACAACTAAGTGACTGGACAGCCTTTAACACTCATTAGGAGTTATCTGCACCCCACTTTACAAAGCTATGTGAGGAAACTGTTTAGGTTTAACCTCAAACCACCTGCTTTGTAATCTGTTGCTGTGTACTCAGTTGATCCCGCTGTCCTTACAGTTAACTGGAAAGCTACCAATGGTTTCATTTTAAAGCAAATATTCTGATTCAGGAAGCATAGGATAGAAATCTGATTATTTTACAGCATGAGATCTCCAGATAGCATGTAAATAGGAAAGATTATTTCAATGCTGTGGAGAAACTGGTCACATTTTAAAATGGAAGAAAAAGATCTAAAGATAATTATGGAAGTCAGCTAAAATATGCTTTGATATAGTACATAGTATTTAATAGTGCTCTTTTTACAGGTGATATATTTGTCTTGTTCTTATTTTGGAAAGGCCCCCTATGTCTTTAAAGTAAATTAACACTTTTTACTACTGGTTTTAAAAAATTTAAATTTTAAAAAAAATCTGTATATGCATTTCTGAAGAATAGTCTATATGGCGTGCCACTAAGAAACAGAGGGAGCAGGTTTCTTTCTTCTCCATTAAGTTTTGAATGTATATATGCCTATATTGTCAAATATTCTTAAATATCTTTTACCTAGTCCACATACCTATTCCCTCTCTTGCTTACTGTGTTCTATGTTAGTTTCATTCTAATGGGATAGACTAGTTGTCTGAGTTTTTACTCAGACATTGGAATCCATTACCATGCCACATGTCTAGGGGTTTTTTAAAGATAAATGAGACAAATCACGTAACAAAGGAAAAAAAAAATTAAATTCTTAGAATTTCTTTGATGAATTTTCAGTGGCTTAGGAAAAGGACCCAAATTCATTAATATACTTGATCTTGGTCTGCTCTGGAAACTATTATATGTAACCAAATGCATCCATATATAGAAGACAGATTTTATTTTAAAAAGTGCCCAGCTGATGTTTTTAATGCTAATACAACATTTCAATTATTTGTCTTTTTAAAAGTGTTGGTTGCAAATAGAGGAAATGAAGTGTTGATGCAGTAAGGAATAATTTACTGTGTCTGGAGAGTTCTAAAGCAAAACATCTGGATCAATTTGTTTACAAAGTCCCTGTAGATAAAAAGCACTATCTCTCCAAAAGATCAGTTTGTACCCTTTCTGAAGAATCATTTAAAAAAAAAAAAGGGAAAATTTGCTATTATCATACACAGCAAGCTCTTGGGAAATTGTTTATCAGGGAATCAGAAGAAAGTTTGCTGAAAATGTGGTGTGGTTTTGTGGTCTTAATTTAGCCTGGCCTTCCCTGTTTCTCTGCTTCTCCCACAACCTCATCTTACAGAGGAGTATGTTTCAGAAGCTAAGAGTAAACACAACATGTTACAGGTATGCCAGACCTGGATGTGGAATAGAGACAAAACCTTTAGTTTCATATGGACATGAATATCCTGTGGTAATTGAACCTTTTTGAAGGTTCATCTCTTGGTGCTATTGAAATCAGTGAGAATTAGCCTCTAACTTAGAGAAAGGCATATGTAGGTTGAACTTGTGCTTGAAACATTCTTTAGCAAAAGAGCAAATCAAGAACTTTTTTGCATTCAGATATTGCATTTTCCCCTAAGAGGACACTTTTTACAGATCTTATCTGTTAATTTATTTTTCCCTCTTTTATGTTTACCTTTTATGCATCCTTTTAGTTAAAATATTGATGCAAAATACTAAAATTCAAATATAGTTTTGTGGTTATAGATTTGAAATGCTCAGCTACCTGTGTTGTCTTCTTGAAAAGGTCAGAGACATGGGCTGATATTGTTTACGTAGCCATAGTTTTTTAGCTCCAAGGGACATGTCTCTCCTAGTAGTACATCTTTTCTGCTGTTGAGAGAAACTAAATCTCCATCCCTCCTGTGGGACATTATCCTTACAGCATCAAGGGAATTAAACAGCCATGAAGAAGAATGGCCCTGGAACAGAACATGCATCTCATTGCATCCTAAGTTTGGTTATGAATCTGAAGGTTGTGGTTCAGACAAACTTCAGAGCTGTATAAATTCAACTGCAACTCAGCATCTGTATCCATGAAGCCCAGCTGAGAGTCCTGTTGTTGTTGACAGTATACTGAGCTCATAAAAACAAATGGGATCATTATATAAATCAAAAGAAGATGAAAGTAGAACCCACATCTTTCAGCTTGAATACTAAAAGTCTGCCAGGAGGAATAAAAGATATTTCCTGTAAGGGTGATGAGTTGAAAAGCTTTAGATTTTCCTTATTTTACATGGTAAAGAGAAGGGGAGAAGGGCCTGATTAAATCCTATGCGTATGGTTTCTTTCTCGTTCCAATATGCAGGTTTATTTAAAATTAGCAAGCTGTCGTTACTATTTTTGGTTCATTTTATGACACCAGCCCTCTGAAATGATACTAGTTATCTCCATCTTGGGGTTCTGGAAGGAAGAAAAAGAGTATTTGTCTTTCCCAAGAAAACACAGCAAAGTCATTATACTTGCCTGGATTAGATGTCCTGCTTTTTCTAGATCATGCACTAATTATTTAATCCTGTGTCCTGTTGCAGCAGGAGTGTGTTTTCATGCAGATGCTGAGTAATCTCTCTACAGTGTAGAGAACATAGCAAAGAGTTTTGTGCAGTGTTTGTGTCTCTTAGCATGGACAAGTGAGGTGTATGCATCTCACTCACTCATTCATGGCTAGGCTTCAGAAACGAAGATACAGGAAGAGCTCTACCCACGCTTGCTGCAAGCACGCTGATGGCTAGAAAGACCAATGTGGGATAGGTAAGCCAACCTGAACACCAGAAGATGCCTGTTGGCCATGGTTAGCCAACTGGGTGGAGGGTGGAGATGAGCTTTAGTTAGGCCACCTTTTCTAGGCCCCTCTCCATGTGGAGCAAGCAGTGCTTTCCTTGAAAAAGGCTGCATGGTCAGTAAGGATGTTGTTGAACTGTCATCTGCGAGGTCAGTCTCGAGCAACCAATGTCCTGAACCGCCTGCATGCAGAGTTTCAGCTTACAGTGCACCTTATAACCTGCCATTTTGTCCCTCATCTGTCACTGGAGGACTTTAAAAATGTGGGTGTATCCTTCAAGCCTGACCAATTGTTTTTTTAGGTGATGCTCAATATGCGTGGAACTGGCCCCACCCTTTACTCCTAAGGTTCATCTGCTAGGGCCTGGAGAGCTTGGATGGTGACAGCGAAGTCCTCAGGATGTAGGTTTAGTTAGAGTATCCTTCACTGAAATGGATGGCCTTATGGGGCAAAGCGAGCTCCATCTGCCTGGGTTTGAGGTTAGAGTTGTTCTTCTCCTAGGATGGTTGCCGGGAGGCTAGCGAGCCCATCGTACCCATGGACACACTTAGTCTGACCCTTCAGCTGAGACCTGTCTGGCATGGGAGACCCTACTGGAGGCATATGCCAACGCCAACATAGCTCGCAAACTCATAAGGGCATGCAAGCTTCTCCCCCATGACAAGGGGGTGTCTGTGGACTAGGGTATATGCCTAATAACTAGTTAATTAGGTGTCTTTATACATTTGTTGGTAGCAATTGAGCAATAGATTCTATGATCTGCAACAGTAGGGTCTCAGAAGTCACTACATGTATGTTTTCTTATGAAGTGTTTTCAGCACTCGAACCAGTGTTTTAGGTTTACTTTGCAGATGTGTTTTCTTTCATAGTTCATTTAAAACCAGAAAAGCAATTTATTTCTTTATTTTGTTGTTTAGTGAAATCTTATGATCTTCTGGTAATTGCTGGGGAAATTAATGGAGTTTTTGGAAAAGGTTCTATGATGTGTAAGAATTTAGAGTGAGATCCAAAAAAGCACTTAGATGCCTAAAGGAAAACTTAGGCAGAATCTAGATACCCAAATCCTAGGGAGTAATTCAAATGCTCTGTGCAGAGACCCAGAGACTCTTCACTGCTGAGGCTTATGTTTCTGAGAACCCAGTATTCTAATAAATCTGCTCCACAATTTTGTCCCTGTGGAGCTGAAAAATGAGCACCTTTTCCCTTTCTAAGTTCATATGTTCATAAAACAATTGTCTTGCTACCTAAACTTCCCATTTTGAAATTTAAACCTAGTTGCTGCATGTCAGCTTGTCACCTATGTATTAGTAGTATGGAATTCACAGAAACAATCTTAATTTTCATTCCAAATGGAGGCCTCTTTTCTGTTGCTATAATATAGTAGGTTTTCCAACTTGATTTATAACTGATTAGGGATATGTATTGTATCTTTGTAACAATAACAGTCACATTGTCTATCTATACTAGAGTTGACTAATTTAACTAACTAAAAACAGTTGTAAGAGATTTTTTAGCATACTGCCTGTCTGTGAATTTGTCTGGATCCTCTTGAATATATTAATGTATTTTTTTGGAAGTGGTTAAACTGCTGTTTATTAATGCTAACTTAATAATAATATCAGACTAAAACTCATCTATCTTAATGAAAGATGCTGCCGGATTTGCTGGTTCTGATATTGGCAAAATCCTTACAAACCTATTACTTCTTTCATCCTTTTCCACCTTATTCTGTGTTATTCTGGTGTAACTTTCAAGTCTCTGCAAAGAGACCTCTTCTTTTTATATCTTCTTTCTGCTGTAGACATGAGATGGTTGAAGAGAAATGTAGTTTTGGTGAAATACTTTGTTTCACCAAAGTGTGAAGCAACAAATTTATTTCCTGATCAAGGTTTGGAGATTTCTTAATAATACACTTATATTAAGGACTATATTTATCATGCACTATTCAATTGATTAAAAAAAAAAAAAGGGAAAAGAATATCTTCTTATTGGCCCTGTCTCCTTGTCTTTTAAAATGAAATTAAATGATCCTCTACATTTCCAATCCATTCTTGGAGGTGTGATAGTATGAAACAATTGCTCTGTTGTCTGCTTGAATATGTATTTTTCCTAGCTCCCAGCTCCTGACCTTAAAAAAAAAAGGGATTAAATGCAATCTGTAGTGCTCAGCATGCTTAATTTTGTAGGGACATGTCAAATAGTTCTCTAGTATATGAGGTCTTGCTAGTATAAATTAGAAGATACAGGTTGCCATCAGACTTTAACAAATTTTTAGAACCAGAACCTTACTAATTTTCTCATGTGATGAAGCCTGCTTAGTCTGTTCTGCGGTATTATAGGCAGTGTGAACTTAATGTATTTTCACTGTTAGGAGAGCTAGTATTTGATAGAAAGTTAAGCCATTTTCAGATGTTTAAGAGGGAAGCTGGAACAAGCATGTCTGGGAAAGAAATTCTTCATAAAAATATCTGCTCACATGCCTGCCTTTTCTCTTACAGATGGTAGACGGGAAAGTGGACAGATACCACAACGCTTAAAAGGTAACACCATGGAGTTTCAAGCCTATATATGTATTTTTCTGTATGTTGGAAGTAATTGTTTGCAAGCATTATTAGGCAATCCATGAGTCTACTGAGATTTTAGTACAAATCCAAAAAAAGGCAGTGAGGAAGGAGGCAGGATAATGCTGAGATCCCACTAGTAGTCCTAAGGTTTAATAAGTAGTATTAGAAATGTGACAGTAGTGCTTTTGTGTAGTAAACTAATAGAAAACGTTTTTCAACATATTCTGAAAGTATAATGGAACCTTTCTTAACATATTATGAAAGTATAATGTCATCAGGCAGGCTGCTGCTGCTGCTGTAGTATACAGTGTCCACCAGGCACAGTGATTTAAAAATGTTCCATGTCCTTACATTCTGAAATTTAACAAAGGCAAATGCAGGGTCCTGCACCTGAGGAGAAAAAAACCGGGGCACTGATACAGAGAGGGGGGCCAGCCTGCTGGAAAGCAGCTCCGTGGAGAAGGACCTGGGGATCCTGGTAGACAGCAAGCTGTCCATGAGCCAGCAGTGTGCTCATGTGGCCAAAAAGGCCAGTGGTATCCTGGGATCCATTAGAAAGAGCATTGCCAAGAGATAAAGGGAGGTGATCATGCTCCTCTACTCTGCCCTGGTGGGGCCAGAACTGTGTCCAATTCTGAGCTCCTCAGTACAAGAGAGACATGGAGCTCCTAGAGCCAGTCCAGTGGAGAGCTACGAAGTTGATCAGGGGTCTGGAGAATTTCTCTTTCAAGGAAAGGCTGAGGGAACTGGGCCCATTCAGCCTTAGGAAGAAGTGACTGAGAAGGGAACTCAAGCCTCTGGAAGGCATTTGTAAGTGGACTCAGTTTCACTTAGCATTTTGATTTAATGAAAGATTTGCACTACGCAAAATCGGTGTAGTCCATATTGTATATAAAATATCGAATAAAAAATTGAATAAACCCAGGTTAGCTGATAGGTCATAAAAAGCAATTATGAAATTCTTCCCTGGGTAGAGAGTTTGTAATGCAGCCTGGCTTTCAATTTCTTGATCAAATATATTACATCTTATAGAATTTGCAATTGGAATGAAAGATGGCAGAGATTTATAATTGCAGTTGTCTTAGATTTTCCTCCAGATTCTGACTTTAAAATGCTGACTGAACGACTGTGCAGGTCTCTGGAGTGTGCATCTGGTCACATCATGCTGCTGTTAGTATGAACTCTTGTAATGGAAATAGTTTACTTGTATGCACAACCTTAAAGCTTGATAAATGCAGCCATGTGAACAATATGCATCAATATAATTAAAAGAAGGGTCATATGTCTAAATAGAACAAATGTTGCTATGCTTAGAAGGTAGAAGTCTTTATTAAATAGCCTTTAATAGTATTCAGAATAGAAGGTATATCATTAACTGAACATGAGTACTCTCTGTAATGAAGTTACTAAAAAGGCTAAAAATGATGTTTGGATAAATGTAAAGGCATTTATGAAATAGTATAAGAAGATTATATTACCTTTAGATGTGGCATCAGGGCAACCACTAATGAAACAATGTGTCCAATCCTATAATTGTCATTTTTTACAGCAAAGCTGGAGGGGGTTGAACTAACCTACACAAAGCAATCTTAGAATTTCTAAAACACAGGGCTTTGACAAATGAGCTTTGTGAATTTGGCTCTGCTTATTTTCACTGTCCATTAGGCAGATGTTCTAAGGTGCTAATGTTGATGGTAATAGTGAAAGAACAAGTTACCTAGATTTGTCCTTAAAACAAGAATGGGTTGCTATTTAAAAGAGATCTATAGCACAGATGAGAGCAGTGTCATGCAGGTATGGAAATACAACAGGTATTAGAAAATGAATTGTTATAACTAACGAGGCATAGAAGGTCTAATGCAGCTAGCGTAGCATAATTTTGCTCTTGCAGACCTGGGCTGCTAGATAGCGTGCACAGTTCACAGAGGACAGGAATTTGGTACTGCTACACTTGAATAGAGTTAACGCTTTATTTCAACTAGTGGAGGCTTATGCTTTTGTTGATGAAATTTATGTTTTGTCTTTGAATTCTAAATGCTGTTAGTTTAAATTTTACCTGTCCGCTTGGGGAACTAAAGTGCCTTGGCAAGGCTTCACTCATACGTAGATTTTTATTCTACCTTTCAATAGTTTCCACAAAATTCTAAGTGTTATGAACATATATGTTCACAGCTTTAGTGTCCCAGACAAGGAAATAAATATTTTTGTTTATTGTAGATGGATTTATAGTAAAAAAAAAAAAATCTAAATTAATCTGTATGTTGGGTAGTAGCGAAATTGTAGTAAGAAAGAGTTGATGACATCATTGTTCTTTAGCTGATGAGCTATTTCCTTCTACTGTAAAGTGGATGGGTTGGAGCATATCTGTATGAACTGGAAAATCCTAAAAGATTTCTGAGAGGAAATGAGCATAATATTAATTGTAGGCTAATTAACTCAGAATTATTTTTTGATACTCAGGGTGAGCATGTGGTAGGACTAGAGGAATTAAAAGGCAGCTGACAGGAATCAAACCCGCTTGATTTAATTTCTTCTATGTACATTAAACAGATGCTTCTTTCAGTACATGACATAATACAAGTAGTTTATTGCTTTCTCTGAACAACTTTATGTATTGTATTTTCCTCACCCAAATATCTAAAGACCGGATTAAATCTGTTTCTTCCTCAGAGGCCAGGATTTTCCAGCATTTTCACTGATTTATAGCATGAATCAAAGTCCATTTGCTGGACAGGAACAATCCCTGCTCAGTATGTTAGGAATTACACAATTTGTCTCACTGATGTGTTGATTACATCTCATTCGCATGTGAGAAAGTGGTTAATTATTCTATTTGAGAGTCTTCTAGGAATCATATTAGCACATATGCATGGAGTTGGGCAGTGAACTGTAAAGACAGCACTGCTGGGTGAAAATGTTAGTGTGACTCTCTGCACTCTCCATCACATTTTTGCTTCTTCACTAGTAGACTTGGGGAGCAGAGTCCAGTGGTGCTGAGCAACTGTTATAGGTGACAGGCTAGTCAAGTGTAGAAGAGGACTTGAATGTAGAGACTAAAAGCTTTTGAACAAGCAGTCCCAGGGATTTTGTAATAGTAATTTTTTCCAGAGTGGTTCCTCCTGCTATTTTGCCCCAGATTAATTTTCTGCACAAATTCTCAGGCAAGAAAAGTGATACCAGAAGTTTCTATCTCATCAGGGGTTAATCAGGAATACTTACATTTAAATTCATACTGCACTATAATCCAAATTATATTCTCTGTGTAGGTCAGCCTTCATATCTTTCAAGCCCTTGAATTTCCTTTTCTAGTAGGTCTTCTCTCCCTTTTTTTTTAAAAAAAAAAAAAGCAGCATAATTACTCCTTCCCTCTCACCCAAGGCAATTTGAAATAGTCACTAGAGAGGGCAATTTCTGTTTTTATTACAGATTACATGGTACCCAAGGTTTTTGACTGTTAAATTAACTGGCACTAGAAGTCAGTAGCAGCATTTCATTGAATTATTACTTGGTCATTTACAGTTAGAGTGACCATATAGCATTTACATGCATATGCTGCTCCTACAACTGAGATGGAAATTGGTCTGAAACACGTGATCTACTTTAGCTGTGGAAATGCTACACTGAAGCCAATTGCCACATGTTTGAGATGTGACACCTGCTCTAATCCTGTAATCTCATTCCATAATACAGACTTCCACATAGTTTGAAGCGCAAAACCAGAATTTATCTTGCTCAGTTAAAATATTTAGCTTGATCTTCATTCAGTGGTTTCACTGTATTCTGCTGATAGGAGAGAAGAATTTGAAGACGGTTTACTTGAGCCAAATTTTGCAATGTTTAATTGGCAAAATATTCAGAAAACAATGTAGTTCAGAATCTTCTCTCTTTGGTAGTGAATTTGAAGTGATAGGTAAAGTTCTTTGTCTTTCATTTTAACCCGAGGAATATAAAAAATCTCTTGCTGTGTAATAGTATTTTCATAAATTCTCTTGCCAGATATCCAAAACATTCTTCTATGAGAATTAGAGGAGAGATTCTTTATATGCAAGAGAACATTTATGATTGACACTGATCTTCTTTTTGAACACTACTGGCAGTGTTTGGGTTTCAAGGAAACACTTGAGGACAGCAGCACATACTAATAAATTTCTCCCACCTGCCCTCCTACTCCTTGACAAATACCTAAATCTGTCATACTTGGTGCATTTTAGGCAGCAAAACATGGGTGGCCTATACCAAACTGTGAAGACTGCAGATGAGATTTTGGGTTCATTTAATGTTCCTTTAAAAAAAATATAGAGAAAAGAAAACAATTATTAAACCATCTGCATTAATCACTGTTGGTATTTCAGAACTGGTTCTAACAGAGTCTAAAACTCTTCATAAAATTTTTTTATTTACAAAAATAAGCAGAGAAAATATTGCAATGATGCTTCTTACAAATGATTGTTTTGAGAATACAATTCCTGTGAATTTCTATGAATTGAAAATCTGGTTTACAGTTATTTTGGGCATGTTTAAAACCATACTCTCCCTTTTTTACTCTGTTTTCTTCTGACAGCTTAAATGGCAAGGTGACTATATTTTGAAGTAATTTTTTATTGATATAAAAAGAATATTCTTTACATTACTCCATCTTTTCCTTACCTGAGGATCTCAAAGCATTTTATGTATCATATTTTGTTTATAGCAAGTGGTTTGCTTCCTACTGAAAAATGTCCACTTCTCAAGCAAAGACGACAATATATGGCAATGAATTTTAAGGGACTGTTCTGAGACCCAGGGGGAATTTGTTTTGGTCAGAAGAACAGAATTTCTTATGCAACTGAATTTGAGCATGAATTTGAGGATACAATAGAGTGTCTCACATCCAGCCTCTTTCTGTCACATGCAAGGTAGGATCTCATCAATAATATGATATTTAATATGTAGATGAATTTACCTATGCTGAATATTTGATGCAGAAGGTGGGAAGTGTCAGGTGTTGTCTTTTGCCTTCTTAAGAACTAAAATGTGAACTCTTTCATTGACTTTGGCTAAAATTGTAGGCACAGGGTAGAACAGTGTAAAACATTGTAGTCCAGACAGTTTCTGCTGATCAGAAAGAGCATAGGAACAGCACATACACACTATCTTGATGACTTGTTACAATGTTTTAGATAAAATGACCTGTGTCAGAACTTGTATTGCAATACTAAATGAGCTATTGAGTGTGTACAGCATTCTTTAAGATTCAGGTAGCATCATGTCTACACAACACTGCATTTGACTCGCTAGTCCTCCTGGAAGATCTGAATGTTAAATTAATCATATATAATCAGTGGAGATGTGATGTGATGAGATTTACAGGAAACTTAAGTTCCTCTGAGTGATTGACAGGGACACTGCGCTGGAATAGCCTTGCTGTTGTATAACTGAGACCTCCATGACTAGATGCAAGATTCTGTGAATGGGAGGACTAAAAATTCCCAAGAAGCTATTTGTTTGTGTTCAGAAAGTGTACACATGCTAAGTGTGGTTTCTGGTTTGGTTTGTATTGATTATGTAACAACAGGTTGTCCCATCTGTTTGGCAATGGTATATCATGCTACTTGCTTTTACAAAATTTTCCTTGCTAAACTTACCCTTGGGTTTCAGTTTAGATATGAGATAATAGGTGTTTCAAAAGAAAAATGAGCCCTGATGTTTTCCTGGTCTTGCTTATAGTTTCCTTAAGTGTCTTCTATGCGATGGGTGAACAGCAGTATTTTTAACAGATTTTTTTGCAGGCTATTGCATAATTGTTTTTCAAGTGTCTTCTAAAAGCAGATGTTTTCATGTCTTTGATGTTTCCCCTCCTGACATTTTAACACAAACAGCGGATTCCGCTGCTGCTGTCCTTTAGGGCTAGTGAAAAGAAGTACCAGAGCAGTGATGTTGGGTGTTTTTTTCAGCCTATTTGGCAATAATAAATATGTACAGGCACAATTCTCCTCCCTTTCTCCCTTGTCACTAGCATTGCTTACAGATATTATCTCAGATTTTCTCTTTTAGAAATGCTGCTTTTCTTCATGACCTTTGTCCGCTGTTTAGTATTTCATCTTTACTTTCATCTAAAGCTTTGTTTCTACTAGCATCTGAGTGAGAAACTGTGAATCATTTATGCTTTTATGCAATATAAAATTGTTTACCTCATGCCAAGGTAGATCACAACTGTCACTGTGGCATCTCCATCACTAGACCTTTTTGTATGAGTTTTTTGTTGTTGTTGTTTTGTTTTTTGAAAAATAACCTCATTTGGTTTTCATTTCTCCTGAGTAGATATTCAAGTGGACTTTTCCACAGAAATAACCCTGCTTTCTTGTAAATCATTTTGTAAGACGGCTTCCTAATTTGAATACTTGTTCCTCAAAGCCAAAGCGAATGCAATTAAGAATGAAATAAAGGGCAGGGCCATGCAAGTTTCATCCAGCCATAATTTATCACTATGAAAGATCATCTCTAGCTGTTATTCTAAAATAATGATAAATTCTGAAATCAAGAAAACAAAAGCTTTCTAGCAAATCTGCTCTGTTCTTACTTTAAACCTCATAGATTTTACCTCCAGGATGTGGAACATCATTTCATGATATAGCACTACAGCTACCTGACAGACTTTGCTTTATTCTGGCTTATTTACTAATTAGTGTGGGTGTAGTAAAAAGAGTTCTGTTTTTTCATCTTAATTTTCCTTTTTACTGGATTTTGGGGAATGCAAAACATATTTTAAAGAGTTAAGGTATTTTAATTTTCATGAGAATTTTGCCTGAGGCACTGAATCAGAATAATTGAGGATAAAAGGAACCACTGGACATCATGCAGGACAACCTCCTTGCCTGAAGCTGGGTCAGGTATGGCATGTTGTTTGGGTTAGTGCAAAGTTGCATTTTCAGTATCTGCAAAAGCTCTTGATCCTCACTGGACAGCATGTTCCAGTGCTCTACCTCTATCATAGTAAGAAGCTTTCTTTACAACCTCCCAGCAGCTATTTATTTTTATATATTTATATAATGTTCATACCTTAAACATTTTTGTGGCATTTTGATGGACATTCTTCAATATGTCCTTGTCCTTCTTGTCTTAGGGAGTTCAGAATTACAGATGTGTCTTGCTAGTGCTGAGTAGAGGGGAAATATCCCCTACCTGCCCCTGCTGTTAACTCTCCTCCTAATGTAGACCAGCAGGCTGTTGTTTTTTAGACACAACGGCACAATGCTGACTCATGTTCTATTCCTTTTCCCCCAAGAGCTGCAGGTTCTACTCTGTAAAGTTTCTTTCCAGTGATTCCCCAATCTGTACTGGTGCATGAGCTTATTCTTCCTCAGATGCAGGATTTAGCATTCCCTTTTGTTCAATGTCATGTGATTGCTGTCATTTTCTCAACTGAGTTCCTTTCAAAGGCAGAACAACCAGCTCCTCTCAATTTTGTATGCTGTTCTATTATTCAGGCCATGTAAGAAGACATTGAACAGCATCAGACCCTGGGGTATTTTGTGATTGGCGTCCTCCATCTAGACTTTCTACCATTGATTACAACCCTATGAACGATTCAATCAGTTGTCAGTCCGCAGCTCTCTCGTTTTATTTAATTCATTTTCATCAATTTGTCTGAAAGAATGGTAGAGGAGACAATGTCAAAATCTCTTCTAAAGTCAAAATAAATTATATTCACTGCTTGTCCAGCAGAATAATCTTATCGTAGAAAGCATAATGGCCTCTTTTTTTATCCATACTGATTACTTCTTATCAATTTATTGTCCTTAATATGTTTGGAAATGGCTTCCAGGTTTACTTGGTTTATCACCTTACCATGGACCAAGGCGAGGCTGATTGGCTTGTAGTTCTCTAAAGCCTCATTCTTGTACATCTCGAAGACAGGAGTTGGAATTTTTCCCACTCATAAACCTCTCCTGACCACCATAAGCTTTCAGAGATGGTTGGGAATCATCTCACAACGACATTGGCCAGCACACATCTGTGCATCTTACTAGATCTTGTGGACTCAGAGTGTCCAATATGGTTTAATGTTTCTTAACATTACTCTTCCAGCTATTTCTTGGTCCAGACTTCTCCACTGGTGCCTGGGGCCTGAGATTCCTGAAAGGAATCTTTCCTAGCAAAGACTAAGTTAAAGAAGGCATTGAATATAAAATCATAGAATCACAGAATTAGAGAATCATGGATCAGCACATGTGGAGAAGAATGTTGAAAGAACATATTTAGTCCAACATTTTGTGAAAAACGTTGTCTAGAGGAGATTATCTAGTATGCTGTTCTTTTGTGTCTTGAAAACCTCCAGTGATGGAGGTTTTTCCAGTGATTGTTCTTACTGTGAAAAATGTCTTTCCTATACCAAGATGAGTGACTTGGTCTTTTTGATGTATGCTGTATCTTTCAGCAACTGGCCCATATTTTCCATAGGTTTCCTTTTGCTGCTGCTGTACTTGTAGAGGCTGTTCTTGTCCTTCTCATCCTTCTCCAAATTCTACTTTTGGGAGGCTTTGGTTTTCCTGATGCCAGCTCTGCACAGTTAAACAGTGTCTGTGTTCGTCCACGGTCCACATATCTCTGTTTCCACCTCTTGCATACTTTCTGTTTGTATTTCAGTTTTGTCAGGAGCACCCTGCTCATCCATTCAGGCCTTGTGCCACCTTTGTTTGAGTTTCTGCATGTGGGGATGGACAGTTCTTGAGCATTGATGAGATGATCTTTGAAAATTAACCCTGTATGCTGAACCACTCTGCTCTACGACTGTATCCCATAGGGTTCTTCCTGAACAGGTTCTTGAACAGACCAAAATCTGTTCTCCTGAAGTCCAATGTTGTGATCCTGCTTTTTGCCTGATTCTCTCCATTCAGGACCCTGAATTCCACTATCTCTTGATCATTGCAATCAAGGCTTCACCATTCTTCTGTATTTACAAATGTGAGGTCCAGCTGAGTACCTACCCTCACTGGTTCCTCAAACATCTAGCTGAGGAATTTATCATCAATGGCTTTCAGAAACCTTCTGAGTCACCATTCTGTCTTGTGCCCCAGCAGATGTCTGGATGGTTAAATTCTCCAATGAGGACCAAGATTTCCAAAGAAGGCCTTATCTGCTTATTCCTGATCAGGTGGTCAGTAGCAGTTGCTTATGTTGCCCTTGTTGATCAGCCCTGTTACTGTACGCATTAATTCTTAGCTACATAGTTGTTGTTCCTAAGTTACAAAAGCATGTTTGAAGGAAACTTGATCTTTTGAGAATATTCTGGACAAATTGTTAGGAGGTGTGCCTCAGGAAACAAGCATATATTGTAAGGGAAAGGGTCTTGACAGTATAGATTTTTTTCTATCCAGTTGGAATAGTTGTGTTCATAATGGTTACTACTTCTCTTTGTGGCACCAAGCACAAAGATGATAGCTTGAGTGAATGAAGAGGCTTCACCGTTACCAGCAACTTTTGTGCCTTCTTACTTTTCCCTTTTCCCATGAAGAGTTTGAAGCTTCATGAAATCTTTTTTTTTTTTTTAACTTATTTTATTATTTCTTTTTCTTCTTTCCTGTGTTCCTGTGTTCTCCTGGTGGTTTAGTTGTCTGGCAAACTGAGCAATCACTTCTCCAACGAAAACACTTTTTATCAGTTTTATTATGACACAAATGCTGGGTGAAAAGTGAATCTTCATCTGATTTTTCATGTTGTTTTCATTTTCCCTGAACTACTTATCCTGTATCTGATTGTTTTTCCTGCTGTATAATAAGTCCTGATGTAACAGATGAATATGGTCTTTGTTTCAATTTTTCTGCTCTTCAGGTATCTATTGAATTATCTACTTGTTAAGATTTTTTCAGGCTTAAATTTCTTTTAAAAGTGCTGCTAGGCATCCTTAAGCCAAAAAAAAAAGACATGTTTACTTCAGCAAGTAGAGATATAAATGTAGTCTTGCAAAGGGAACCAACTGATCAGCCTTGTAAAACCACGGGAAACATTCCTGCAGATTACAGAAAATGAAGGAAGAAAGTTTGCTAATTGTAGTGTATTTGTTAACTATGTGAAGCAGTCTAATCATAATCCCAAATGCATAAAAAAGAAAGAAAAAAACTTAGTGGCTCCTGCACTTTAGTGTTTCCTTCTTTTCCAAAGCATAATCCAATTTTTTCTTCAATTAATGTACACTATTCACTTTAATTGCTGGCTGCATAACTTCTGGCAGTTTGTTTGATATTCCAACCAATCACTGCATAAAAAATATCTGAATTGTTTATATGTTTGTACTCCTGCCCAGAGTTTATTCCATGATCTCTTATTTTGAAAACAACTGTGCTCACAGGGATGCTATTAGGTAATATGGGCCTTGCATAGAAAGGTTAGGGTTAGTGGGCAGAAGATTCATAGCACTTAGAATCATTAGACGCATGTTTATCAACAATTAAAAAAGAATAAAGTATATGAGGCAATTCCACCTAAATATTCCCATGTAGCATTCTTATTATGCAGCCTGACATACTTTCTTTTGTACTTTCTTTTCTTTTGACTATGACAAACTTTCTTTTGTTTCTTGAGATTCTTAGAAATATTAATTTGCTGAGAAGCAAGTGACTTTTCAAATTATTCTCTCCACATTGACTGTAGGGTGGAAAATGAACTAGCTGAGTACTAGATGAAGATTACTATGATTGTTTCTGCTGATTCTTTTTCCACTTTCTATGTATGGGTTAACAGAGCAAGTAGAAGCAACACAGTAATTGCACAGTCATGCAATTTAGTAGTAATCTGGTGTCAAGGCTGCATACAGCAACATTTTCATTTTTTTTGAGTATACTTGGATGAACCTTGGCCTGGCATTTGCTTATCTTGGTAAGGAAAGGCAGTAGAGGAAAGGCATTGCCTTTTTTGAATCTGACCTGGCTCTGGCTGAAGTCAAAGATGCAGCACTGTGCCAAGAAACCCCTTGAACTGTCTTGGGAGATCTTAACCATCTGAAAGCATTGATGTTTATGATATTGTTTTGTGTCTGGGATAACTATTTCTACAGAATAGGTTTGCTTAGTTTAGATACATCATTTCACTGATGTATCTACACTACCAGAATTCAGCTGCTATTTCTGCCTAGTGCTATACTGTTTGGAAACTGAAGATGTGAACTCATCCCTTTTTGCTCATCAGAGAATTCAAACAGGACATGTATTCTCAGAGCCATAAGACCAAATCTGTATATGAACGATCCAGCTTTTTTACTAGGCGATAGCACATGCTGTTAAAAATAACCAGCCAATTCCCCCAATTGTTTAAAAAGCAGAGAAAAGTTTTATTGAAGGGGCAATTAAAATTGCAAAATAAAACACTTAAAGAACTCAGGAAATTGCAAAATGAACCTTCATGCTTCTCTGTGTACTTTCATTAAGCTACAAGTTTTAACCGTGTGGTATTTAGCTAAGTTGATGGTTTCAGATTGTCTGGAATTTATGTAACATAACACCTTTAGTGATATTTAAAGAAACTGAGGCTCAAAATAATTACTAGTTGATAACTCACTGAAGATAGGTGAAAAAAGGGAAAAAGGTAGTGATGACCCTTAGAAGGCAGGGAAATGAGCAATTATATATTACTCATCATATATATAATTATACTCATTATAAATATAATTCTCTCCAAAATTATGGAACAAATTAAAACCAATCCAGTTTTAAAGACATAGAAGATAAAGAGGCAAACAACACCTACTGTATGAAAAACAATCAGAAAAAAATTCTATCAGTTATCAAACTGTCAAGCCAATGTACAAGAGAGCATCAGACTCTGGATACAGAAGAATTAACAAGCCTGTGTCAATTTTAGTAAGATGTTTGACATTGTTTTATATGGCATTCCAATGAGAAATCAAGGCAAATATTGTCAACTAAACTAACATGGAGTGGGTACAAAATGGGCTTACTCTGTCCAAGTAGTACTTTTCAGTAGTTCTATGATATATTGATTATCTGTTGAGGTCTTCAAGATTTTAAATAGTGTCCTTTATGATTGTATTGAACAGGTTTATAAAATTTGCAGTTGACACTAACTCTGTATATACTAAAGAAAATAACTAGAATTCAGTTACATTGAGAAATGAAGTTCAAAAATTGTTTGACAGACAAGTGGAAGTGCATTTAGACAGGAATAATCAACTGTCTAAATGTGAGACGGACAACCTAAGTAGAAACTGTTAAAAAAGCACTAAAGTAACAATGGATCTCAAGGTGAATGTTAAGCTACAAGAAGATTTAAAAGGAGAGCTCTGAATGTGTTTGGGTTGATTAATCTAAAGAAGAGACAACTGAAGAGAGGACATGGTGGGAAAAGCACTAATACCATAGGCTGTAACAAGAAAGGTTCTGATTAGAAGTAAGGAAAACAGTTCTAATGGCAAGGGAGGTGAAGTGCTGGAAGAGATTGCCTAATGATAGCTTGGGGCATCCTTGAAAAGATGAGAGAAACATCTGTTAGGAATGACATGGTTGTAACTGAGCTTGCTGTAGTGTGGGAGGAATGGGAATAAGTAACCTCTGGAGTGATTCTGTATTTCTGTTTATGACATTTTCCTGCAGAACTCTTATTAAAAACCAGAGTTGCAAGTGGAGCACTTGTGATTCCTGTGGTCTGCACAAGAAGTATTTTTACTGCAGTTCATGGAATCTCCATGAGTAGAGACGCTGTGGCAGTTGTTCACTGTATTTTGCAGGTAGGTTTTTCTTCATTCCCTCAATTATAATTCACATTGTGTGGTGTGGCTTTTACCCAAAGTCCATCAATAGGCAGAAAGGGTTAATAGGAAGAGCACTAGATACATTCAGGCAACCAGTCTTCCTTGTTTTGCTTCTGATTGTTTTTGTAATCCCTTGGATTCTTTCCCATGTTTTTCTTGCTGTGTTTTTTTTATCCCCTACATGATTCAAGATCTTGCTTGATGCAAGATCTGGTAAAAAGGGATTATGCCACTGTGGGTGTTTGTATAGCACCTGGTATTACAGTGCTTGAGTGTAATTGAAAATTCAGTCTGCTACTGTAACACAAGTAATGAGCCACAATAACAGACACTGAAGACCACAAGTCTTCCTATTGATTCCAGTGGAAGTAATTTAATCAGGCCTTGAATGAATGAAGAAGGGATCTTAAAAGAGTATTCTTGGTCAGTAGTCTCTCCAAATGTCTTCACGTCCTTGTGCCATCTTATTCTCTTGTTCTCATTTGCTTGTGTGAGCTGTCATCTTACTCTGATTTGATGTGTCCCTGCTGTAGCATTTTGAAATACAGAATGCATGAATTATGCCTTTCATATGAGCATGATTTCTAGTTTTTTTTCAGACATGTCTGTGGTCAAAATCTGATATTCTCTGTCTAGTCATAGAATTCAGAGGCCACTCTTTCAACTTATCTAGGAAAGAATATTTTCCTAGAGAACTGGCTTATACATGAGGTATATAGAGAATGGAACATTTTAAAAATTATGTGTAACTCATACACAAATGCTGGACTAAGAGCAGAAATCATAGCGGGTTACATTTCAGAATCTATTTTTTACTTTTTCTGTCATATAAAACCAGTATTTCTTTAAGTTTTACATAACGTATTTTTTCATTGGGAAAAAAAAATCAGAGTCTAGCTAATGGTGAGACAGCTTAAAAATAATTGTAACTAGGAACTGGGCCATGATTAAAGTTGTTCAGCTGTTCGTTTTATTGTTTGTTCCCAAAACCTTAAATGCACTCTGAGAACAATAACAACACTTAGGATGTAACTCCGTATGGGCCAATTCATGCAGTCCTCTCTCAGTCCTTTCTTACTGTAGAAAAACTCCTGTTTAGGAGGCTTTGTAAGGAATTCAGGGCTGGAACTCTATCTTCCAACTAATTTGTAATAATAACACGGACACTACCATAGAGGGAGGAGAAAAAAGCAGAAAGGAGAAACAAAATAAAGTCTACCCTTCTCTCATATTTGGACTTGAAGAAGTGAATAAAACAGAACAGGCTGTGTTCCCTTTAGATAGCACCTGTATCTTTGTTAACCTCAGTGAAATATCTAGGATATTTGCTATTGGTTTTGTTACAAGAGGGATGACACTTTCTAATGAGGATTATAGCGAAAAGAATTGCAAATAAAAATAAAACATACAGAAAAAGATGGTGGCTTTTTGCTGCAGTAAAACATTAACTTGTTTCCTGAGTAAGAAATCGTATTTACAGTTGCTTGACCTTAGCCCATGTGTGGAATGCGACAGCTTCTTGAGACAGTGGCTGGTTGACCTTCACAGTTGCTTAGACCTCCAGATTGCTTTGGCCTCTTTTAACCTATAGTAGCTAGGCACTTTTGTTATTAAAAATGGACTTTTTTCCTACACATTTTCAGTAATCTTGATCTGTGTTTCTACCTGCAGAACAAGCTTCTAAGACTGGTGGTCTAATGTAGGGAATTGTAGCCACATCACCTGGTGTGGCTGAGCTCAGAAGTGATGAGCTATATTTAGGGTGGGATTTTCAAAACTCCATCTATGTTCAACACCTACTGGAAGATAGTCTTGCAGGCACTTGTGAAAGCTGAACCCAAAGAACCCATTTACTTCTCATCACAGTCTTAATACTGGATTTTACTGAATTTCAGTTGAGTGTCTATGGGATGCACACTTGGGTCCTCTTATTACTTTATTAAGGAAGAGCTGCTGTAAGCATAATTTGAACTTTTTCTCTTGGGAAATGTATTGAAACCTCATATGTGTTTTAGGGTGAGTAAGGATATGGTGTCACTCACAGTAGGAGCCTCATTTAGAGCCCATTTATGTCAATGGAAACATTTCCATTTTCCTTAATAGGCTGTGAACCAGGAATATGCAAGAGTAACTGAACTAAGGATTCTGCTGACTCTATTATATAGTATATGCTGTACAGTTTTACTAAAATAAACATATTTACTTAGCCAGAATACTTAACATTTAATTTAAAAAACATAATATAAAAAGAATGGATTTTACTGATGTTTTAAACTTTAATTTAATGTAGCATATTGAAAAGGACACCAAATATTCTAGTTTTGTATCATTAGAACCAGATGGTCCTTGAAAGACTTTTGGCTAAACTAGAGTTGGGAAAGCTTATAAACTCTGACTAGTCTGAAAATGTGCTCAAAATTGCTATATCAGATGATATGCCCAGTTTTATAATGTGAAATTCTTTGGCCGTTTTACTGACATCCTGGTAAGGTGTTGTAAAATTTAGGCAATTACAAGAAACCCTTTTGGATGCTGCTGTCATTATTGTTCTGCTTTGAAACTGTAAAAACAACAAAATTGCCTTCCTACAAGTGGAGTACCCCAGAAAAATCACGATGATGTTGTTAATGAAGAACTAATGAGGACAAAGAATTGTTAGTAATTATTATGGACTTATTTTGTTTATATTATGGGAAAAATTTGATTGTCTGACAAAATTAAAAAACCCCAACAAAATCTCCTGGCATAAAACCTCATGACCTTTGTACTGGAAGAATGGTATCTTTTGTCTTTACCATAAAACAATTCAGTTATGCTAAATATTCATCTCTAGCTGACAGTGTCCACACAGAGTATTAACTAAATAACTCCACAATGCAATGTTAATGTAATAATGACTGTCAAGGATGAAACATTCAATTTGAATTTACTTCACTATTGTCTTCACTATGGCCCTATGGCAGTCCTTCTGCTTCCTGGAAGGTATCTTGTATAGTCTGATGAATGGAAGGAGGAGGCAATTTTAGTGAGGTAGACAGGTAGGAATTCAAACAAATTGCTCAAGAAAAATAGAGGTAACCTGGAATGTATTTTCTATTGCTAACAGAAAGTGACAGAAAAACAACTGCCTATAATAATGCATTAGGGTTAGCTACACTTAAGTAACTTTCATGGCATTCTGTCCTAAATTATATAACAGCAACTAGTAATTTGCAGTTGAATCAGAGCACATCAAGTATCTTTGGTTGCTACTCTCACAGGTTTTAATTACATTTTACAATAGTCTCATACCTTGAGCATTGGGAATGGATTTTCAAAACTGTGATTTCCTACTCATCCTTCTCAGGTGAAAACTTCTTGCCTCTCTTGTGTTAGTAGTTCCAGCATTCCTGCATTTGCATGCAGGACGCAAGCACAGTCAAAATTTCTGTGCGGTATTTCTTATTTTCAATACTGAAACATCGTCTTCTTGATCTAAGTTTTGCAAATACAGATCAAGCTGATGTCAGTGAGGCTATTCACTGATTAAGGGCTGGAATGGAAAGTCCTTCAAGGAAATGAAACTACTTTTTTAAGAAAATCACATTTAAAAACATGGGAATGGGTGGCTTCAGTATGCAGCACAACTGCTTGATTCAGCAGCATTGTATCTCTGAACAAGTCAAAGTTAAATTATATCTTTTGTATGATATGTAGTTTCTTTTTCACTCCATACATAAATCCCTGTTCGCTCTGCTAGCTTGATTTTTATTTTTTCTGGAGCAGCTGTATATATATATATATAGGTTTGTGTGCAAACACATATTTTCATCCATACGTCTGATAGGGGTTGTGAATTTATATCAGTGATTTGCACAACGAAGTCAGATGGATACATATAGCCCTGCAAATATTGACAAGATAGTATGTCCTCTGGTCTTCTGTAGTTTAACAGGAGGATGCTGGCCTAAGGTTTTCTTTGCTTTTAATCCGTCTGGATTTAGGACCATCCTTTTCCTTTGAACATTAAGGTCTAGTGAATCAGGCTCCCAAGACTTCATCCATAATTGTCAACTTTAATATGTTAGGGAGTTTAACTGAAAAGTTTTATTGCCTCTACATGCTGAACCAGAACCTTCCAGAATTAAAGATAATGAAAAAAAAAAGATCATTAAAAGTGCATTACTTGCACAATTCTCTGTACAAAATCATACAATTGTTTTGTCTTGTTAGGCTTTAGGGTTTATTTAGAAGATGCTTGCATCTTAGTGAGGCTTTTGAAAAAAGCCTATGTGTCAAGTTTGTAAGGAAACTTGAAGCAAGGAAAACTTAATGTGAGTTTGGGTTAACATTTCTCAACAATATCCGTGTCATAAAAACCAAGACATTCATTTGTATAATTTGGCCTTAGGGTACAGGGAGGAGTGGGGGAGAGGCAGTGGAAAATATACTGGAGGAGGACTAGTAGAGGTCTGGATCAGAGAGAGTATGTCAGAAGTTTGTCAATTTGCAAAAAGCTGTATGTCTTTTTTAAACAAAATAATACCCCCCTCCCAAAAAAAAACCCCACCAAACAAAAACAAAACACCAAAAAAACACCAAGACCTAAAAAAACCCAAAACAAACCAAAAGAAAATCTTGACTCATATGCTTATAACCATTTCTTAATCTTAGATTTGCAATCTGTACTTTAAGAAAATCCAAGCTCTTCAAGCCTCACATTATACAACCACTGTGGAATTCAGAACTCAAGCAAAGAGTTAATTTTGGAACTAGCAATGAGTTTATATTAAAAGACACCTGATAGGTGGTCCACCAGAAAAGTTACGTATCCAGAGAAGTCCTGCAAAAAATAAACAGCTTCTTTTAGGAGTTAATGTGTGTCTTTGCATTGTGGCCCAAGTACTTGATGCCACTGGTGCCAGAATTGGAATCTAGTGGTGATCCTGAAAGTTGTACATTTCTCCCTGTCTACTCTCGCTTTAGAGAGGAATGTAGTAAATTCCAGTCAAATGGTCTCTTCTCCCATTATATCGACTCGGTACTGCAGCTGCTCAACTGACTACAGTCTACCTCTGTGATCCTAAAGTGTTCTCCCTGGGCCATGTGCTGTGGAGTGGCCCGTGCATGCAAAACAGCTCTTAAGAGTCTGTCAGCCATCACCTGTTCCGAAGTATTGACTTGTAAAGGAAACTCAGATGATGTAGAATGTCAAACACCTGTAAGTCTTCTTGATGACAACCTTGGGCAAACACAAATAACTCTGTACAAACTATGCTGAGCTTTGTAATTAATTGTATTTGTTTTACTGGAGATGCCAGAAGATGCAGCGTGTAGCTTCGAAGTACTTTGGCTGTAAATATGGAAGACAATTTTGAAAAAGTCTTAAACTACAACTTGTAAAGTAGGTAGAGATATTTTTTTCTTCTTCTCTGTTCACCTTATAGCTCCCTTATGAAATATGAAGAGAATTAGAATTCTTGGTCTTCAAATGTGACAGTTTTAAGAAGAAACAGTTATTGCAAGAGAAAAGCAAAAGACATAATTATTTACTCGTGGTCCCCATTTTGAAAATTCATATTTTGCACTTATGTCAGGAAATATTTAAAATCTGGTGCTACACAAACCTGTGCTTTGCTTTCCTAGAACCAGCAGAAGATGTTCTGAGAGTATAGGTTGGAGTCTAGGAAGTCAGGTAAGGAGAGAAGGAAAGTCAGGCTTTTTCATAATGATAATTTATAGTTACTTTTCATATTAGCTCACAGTGAGATTCTGTAGCTCTCTATATGAAGAAACAGTATATCATAAGTTGAAATCAAACCAGAGAAATATCCATTAGTCCTTCAAGCTGTTTGAATCCACTTAATACGAAGAAGAGAAAAAGCCACACAAATCCATGATAGTGTTTTAGGCTGTCTGACCTACTTGAAGGCCACCTGATACATATTTGAGGTCACACCTGAAGTAGTACATGAAACATTGGTGTGAATGGGTAACCTTACAGCCAGAAGAAAAGTGAAATTTGTTTGAAAGTTATAAATCAGCATGGTCATACTAATCAGGAATTGTCAGGATAATGCGCAGCAGAAATTCTTGTACTACTTTGTGTTAGCTGATAAGGTGACACCATGCAGTGAGTGCTAACTCAGGTGTTGACTTTGTGCCTTGGGGAAGCTGTTGGAGAAGAGCACAGAGAGGAGTTTTTAGTGCTTTCATTTGGTATCGGGAAGCTCAATTCACGTATTCAAGTTGTAACTTCTAAGGGCAGAAGGAGTCACAGTGAGCTGTTCCTGGTCATAGCACAGCAGAAAATTTTGAAGAATCATTAATCCTCTTGAAATCTGTTATGCGATTCTGTAATAGCTTCTATTCCTAGGCATATCCACAGAAAGGTTTTAACATGAACCCAGCCAGCCAGCCAGATGTTTTGAGGCACATAATGTGATTATTGATATGAAAATCAAAACAAGGTACCGTATAAAGGCAGCCACTGTCAGATCATTGCAGATGAGACATCAGTCTTGGTGCTGAAACAAACTCTGTATTCATTATTGTAGCTCAGGACATTTTTTCTTTGCCAGAATTGGCTGTTCTCTTAATGAATATTGTGAATCATAACCCAAATTATATGCCTTAAGCTTTTTTAATTTTTGATTTCCAATGGGGAATTCAGGAGCTTGGTTTGTACCATGGCAAAACACTCCTCGATGGAGGAATTCTGTGTGAACAAGCAATAAGTCAGAGACCTCTGTTCCAGAGTAATCTCCATGAAATGTTTGGACTTTTCCCCGGAGTCTCCCTCACAGAAGGTAGTGCTAACTTTGACAGTGTTCTCATAAAGACCTGGAGTGTTTCAACAAAGAGAATGAAGCTTTAACGCTAGTGATGTGTATCAACTCTGTTAGTGTCATATATGGAAGGTTTCAGGGAAAGAAATAAAAACATACTGAAATTTTATTCCCAAATTGTTGAAAAGTTGTGCTCATTTTACTTTATCTCCTCTCCAAATTGAAAGATTGTGAACTAACTTTTGATTAAAATCCAAAGAAAAACAGAAGAAAAATCAGAGGACAACAGTCAAAAAAAAATGTCTTTTAAAAACTACTGAGTAACAATTTTTTTCAGTTGGGAGAATTCTATTTTTCCATTAAATTATATGCTTTATGCATATTTGACCTTTTTACAAAAGAAGCCATAAAATTTTATTGACTGCCACCAGTTGCAATAAAAGTGGAGTTCCAGTAGAACAATCCTGAAGAACTTTTAAAGACAAGTTAATTACGTCAGAGTCAAATTTTGTCTGTACCATAATGTGCAGCAAACATGTCATTCCAGTGGAGTAATATGTGGACACCTGTTAACATCTGTTGTTCTGTGTATCATTTTATGTCCAAGCATGACAATCTCATTGTCATATTGACCTTAAATTAAAGTCACTCATGAAATAAGAACAATGAGTCACAGCAATTGCTTGGATCAAGCAAAGGACCAAAAACTCTTGGGGCTGTTCACCTTCAGGGCGTGCATTATGGCCCAGATTTTAAACTGATATCTGGGGAAAATTGGGATGGGTTCGCCTCTATGAGATGGGGAGCTGTTGTGCAATGGGATGTTCTTGCTGGCTGGTTCTTTCGTGAGGGTGGAGTTTTGTTGTTCTTATTTTTATTGTTATGGATTGTGAGATGGGGAATTGTTTTTCCATTAGCAAAGGCAAAACAACTGCTTTCAGTGTAGAATGACCTTCTCGATTATGTACTTGAACCACAGACAAAAGAATACAATAAAATACACCATGGGTGAGCATAGTGAGCTTGACTCACCAGCATGTTACTCCAGTTCTGCACTAGATCAGCTCAGCTAAACAAAGATGAAACTTTACCATTCATACTCTCTGAGGGCAGGGGATCTAATTCTGCCCTTGACCAAAATGCTGGTTTGCAGAGAAGGAGCACTGGTCATTAATTGTGGAGAGAGAATTACTATCTGTGGGTATCAAGAATATGAAGAAAAGCTTGGCCCAGAGTACTGAGATGGAGGGTGTATAGTGTGTGATATGTATATCACATACACAACATTATGTATCCTGGCATGACATGATGTGTTTCATGAAGAATGTTCTGGAAAACTAGACTAAACAAAAAGATCAGTGGAAGTTGCATTTCCTAGTTCACAATGACCTCCATAATATCAGAGAAGGTGTCAGCACTTTGATTGTTTTACAGAAAATACTTGCATCTATGTCAGTTCTAGGAAATAGGCCTTCTAATGGGTAGTGGCTGACATAACACATATGTCACACTTATCCCTGTTAGGATGTTTTGAGGCTTTCCTTTGAGTAGCTCCCTACCACAGAAGTAAATCATCTCCTCATAGAGAGCAGATGAACAACAACATGTGAAAAGAGGATTTATGATTGTGGCTGCTTTTCTAAATGCCTTCAGTGCCCTGGACTGTAGTTCCATGGTGCCTCCTAGAGGCACCGACTGTAGGCAGGAAGGCAGGGAGCTGCGTTATAGTTGATATGTTGAGACAACACACAATACCCATTGTATATTTACCAACACGTTGGCTGATTTCCTTCACAGCTGTTGTGACTTGCGAATATTCGATTTATTTAATGCAATAGAAATGTTCAGTACTTGGCTTCTGAACTACTGTAGTGTTAAGTGAGTCCTTTATGGTTTCTGGCTTGCCATTATTGCCCCATTATGGATGCTACACTAATAGTTATGCCTTTCAGGTGATAAAAGGAATCCTTGCCTTCCAGCAGTTGGTGAATCCAGGTGAGAAGCAATTCTGTGAATGTCAATCACTGAGCAGGATTTTGATTGTCAGACTTGACTACATTGTAAACGCTTTTAATCTTCAGTCAAGTTACTGGCTGGCAAATCCCAGGCTAATTTGCTTGTGATAACTGATTCCAGTAGGTTGTATTCCTGAAAACAAAGCAAATCACATAACTAAGCAAGCCATGGCTATTCTTACAATCTCTACACAGATGTTTCTTCAAAACCTTTTCACCTATATTGATGCTGAGTTACAGTTGGTTAGTGGGTAGTAAAGAAAAGAATGTGGAATGCATATTTAATGTAGGATTGAAAAGGATGAGTTTAGACATTCAACCTGTCCCTTATTTTTGCCCTTGCAATCCAGAAACTGTATTTCTGTCATTTGCATTGTCCAAGCTTTTTTTTTTTTTTTTACATTTATTTTATATTTTTTTATTTTTATTTTTTTTCTCTGTAACTTGCCTCATTCAAAATGTTTGGTACTGATATTATGTGACGCTGTTTTGTACAGACCATTAAACATTTCTGATAGGTTGAATCATTTCACTGTGCTGCAAGGTTTTCAAATACTTTCAGAGAATGACCCATTTCTGAACAGAAAAGCTTCCTGTTGGACACATCCCTTCTGTTCACAGCTGCTTACATCATTGCTTCCCATCTGTAGTCCTGTTGTCCATTTGCAGTCACATTGTTTCCCTGTTCAATGGGGAATGGAGTATAAGACTACTAGGGAAGTAAAAATATTTAATGGGTCTTCCAACACTCTTTACTGTGGCAAGTGTTTTGTTCTTTATGAAAAGAAATGAATCGTTCTGGATAACGCTACAATTAATCTGCCTGCCTTCTAAGTTCATCATATTCTTCCTGCTCATGCTTCTCTGCTCCTTTCTTCCTGTATGTATTGGTTCCTTGCTCCTGAAGGTGATTCTAGTTCCTGTGGCAGCTCATCTTTTTTTCAGTTGTTAAGAAGGGTCCTGTTATTAGCATAAAGTTTTGATTTCTTGTCTGTCCAGAATCAGAAGAGGCATCTGGACCTTTGTCAGGAAATTAAGCAAAAGTGCAAAGCGGAAGCCAAGTCAATGTAACTGGATAGCTGAGGTGTAATGGGAATTCTGTCAGAACCTGATCCTTGATGGGTGGTATTTGTAGTAATAATAAGGATGTATTGTTAGGTAGAGGATCAGAAAATATAAAATGAAGGGGTTCACCTTATTGTTGCCTTGCTTGCCATCTTCTTGCATTGAGATGAAGTGTGTGTGGTGTGTGTAACACTACAAGTTTCAATTAAATTGTCTTGAGGCATTATAGCTTGGACTGGACAGATTGTATTTGTTTCCCCCCCTCCTCTACACAGAGGTAAATAGAAGTTTGATCAGGAGTATAAGGATGGTATCTGATAGAAAATCTTTGATCCTGGTTGTGACTCTGTATTCGGCAAGAAATCAGTTCTGTCTAGTTTCATGGAAACACACCAGACTGGTTTTTGGTTTTTTTTAAATGAAGTCATCAGTTGTCACTGAGACTGAAGGGAAGACTAGAGTAACCTCTGCATAGGCTCAGAAAAAAATTTCTATTGAACATATCTGCTAATTTTCAATTCTTCGTGCAGGCAGTCAGTCCTGTGTAAGAGAAAAAAGAGGGCAAATAAAGCTGTATAGTAGGTAAGAATAGAGCCCAAATGCAGATTCTGTTTCATACATATATATTAGCAAAACCCAACCAATATAGGGAATGTTTAGTGCATAAAAGCTGGCCGTGTGTGAAACCAGATGGGTTTGTAGCAGAAACAGTTCTACTTCTCGGGATGTTGAAAATCTGCCTTGAGTACAACCTACTCCCAAAGGGTGTTCCTCCAGCAATTCTAGGTCTTGGGGCAATCTCAGGATTCCCCTGGAGGAGCTTGTTGCTAAACTATGAAATTAACTTATTTTTCTAAGACTGAATGTGTTGAAATTTCCTTCTTGCAGGAAACTTAGAGATGCTGTGTTTTGATTCCTATTTAGAATGAAGACTTTGGAAATGTGAGAATTTCTCCCCACAGAGCAGAATGTTCGAGTTTTTATCAGCTGTTGCAGAATTGGAGCACTGTTTGGTAATGGAGAACTTATGCTAGATCAATACCTCAAGGGCAAGAGAGAGACATCAAGTCACTTAAGCAAACCATCACACATCTTCTCCTGTAAGCTTTCTCTTTGCAAATGACTGCATTTTAAAAAAAATGGTAGTTATGCCTTTCCTAAGGGAAGTTAATGAGTGTACAATAATTATCTTGCCAAGGTATCTCAAGCTGAAACAAGGTGGCTGAAGTATCTGCAAGGAGGTGAAGTCAGAATTATGCCCTAATATTGTGTTAATCTCCACTTATTTAGTTCTAAGTGTTGAGCAATAGATAACTAATATGACTCATTCATTCTACAATAGAAGTATGAATCTTATTCTCTGTTAAGGCAATTTTAAGAACAACCATTTGTATCATTCCCTTAATCTCAGAGAAGGCTTGAGGTAGTAATCTTTAATGGTTTGGGCATTATGAAATCTTGTATTTTTGTTCTTTGACACTTGTTTGAAGATGGCATTTGAATGCAAACTTTATATGTTGAATTGTGTCTGAGTTTGAGACTGACTGAGATATAAGCTAATACTTGTGAGCCACCTGTAGCAGCAGTTAAAGGACAGATGGAATATACTCCTCAACTGAGTCTCTGCTGAAGCAAGTTTGCTTTGAGACTGCTGGTGACATACTCTTCCAAGTTCTACAAACATAAGATTTACTACTGTTTCTCCAAATTTCACAGCACTGATTTTGAAGAACTGTCCATTAAACCATCCGACTCATCTTGTTTTAATTAGATTGCTTGCAACAATCCTTATGAGCAAAATTACGAACTGTAAATTTTCCATTTAGGAAGTGTTGTCTATGTAATACAGATATTTCCCTCAAAGTTGGTGTAATTTTTTTCTTCTTTATATTCCTAATTACAAATTTATCTGTAAAAAAAATCACATTACCGGCATCCAGTGTCAGTATCAGGCATGCCTTAGATTCCACCATTGAGGCTGTTGGCGTTTTAAAAAAAGTTACAGGTTAAGAAAGAAATAAATAATCTCGCATAAATATTGCACATTTATTTTATTTGTGATGCTGTCATGCACATTTAGAAAGAATTATGGGGTCTGCTCATCCCTCCATGGAATTAAGTGATGAAGTATGTCTGTGAGCTGTTGGTAGAGCCTTGTTTTTGTTTTCAGAATTTTTGTAGGTAAAGATCTGTGTTTCAAAGGTAAAGTTTTGTGTTTATGAGTAATTTTTCTGTGAGCTGGTACTTTCCCATAATGAAGCAGCTGGCTGAGAGTTTAGTTTTCCCTGAGTTAAACGAGATCATCAGTATTCAGGAAGATTTTTCCCTGGAAGCTTTTCAGCACTGCAGGGATGGAGAGGTCCCTTGGAAGCTCTTCCTGCTGATACATGTCGGGCTGTCAAGAGCTCTTTGCCGTGTGTTTTTATAACTCCCATAATCTGTAAGCCACACTTGTGTGGTCAAAGTATACCTGAAACGGAAAGGAGTTTGTGAGCTTATGACTGGACTAGTTGCAGCTACACAGAAGAAAACCAGCTTTATCTCTCTAATCCTTCTGCTGGCAGGCAAAACGAAGGTAAGACACTGTACCTATTTACTGCTTAATTTTCCCCCATAAATTCTAACATTGTGGTTAGAAAACCCAACAAAATCCAGTAATTCTCAAATGTAAACAAGCAGAAGAATAATACTCCAGAGTGCAAGAGCTTGCAAGTATCCAAACCCTAAATATGTTAACACAGCTGCATGTCATGTGATCCTCTGCACATCTGACACAAAAATATGTGAAATGTTTGAAAATATCCAGAATACTGCAAATTTCTGATGATCCCCTAACTGAACAAGAGCAAAGCAACTGTTAAAAATCCAAATGGAATGAATGAGGAGTTATGCTGGAATGATATAAACAGCCCTTTTCCTTAGCTAATATTTAAAAGTTCCAACTAAAGCCTTCCCACATTAAAGCTGTGTAAGCCAGAGATCTTGCAATGTATTACTCTGCCTGTGAGCAATCCAGCTGTGTTTTAGGGCATTCCTGTCCATTTGTTTGGATTTTGGGGGGGTCATTGTGCCACAGTTCAGTGAGAGGCGATGTCTTCAGATGGCACTGAACAAGGTAGTATGTAGCAAGAAATATTATGGCTGCACCAGTATGGAATTGCAAATACTTTAACCACTATTGCTGCTTACCCTAACATCTTGTCTCTCTTTATCCAGTATATTCTGAATGTAGCTCAGTGACTGAAACTTTGTGTGTCTCCTGGGCAATGACTGAAGTTCTATGCACTCCAACTATGTCCTCGGCCATACATGAGTTCCATTGGCAGGTAAAGCGGTGGTGAGAATTACCAGCTACATGTAATTTGGAAATTAATTTGAAAATTAAAGTTCATTGTCTGTCAAGAAGACAAACAATACCTTTTGAATGGCTAAAGTGAAGTGAAAAGCACAGTAAAAGTCACAAAAGCGTGGCAGAAAACAACTATTGATTATGGAAGTATTAATGGAATTTACTCAGTCATAAATATTATCTGCATGCCTGGTCTTTCTAAGCGATGGTATTTTTTTCCACTTAGCTACTGTTTAGTAATAAACCTAATAAGCCTCTGCAAATAGCTGCTTGCCCCAGAGCACTAGATGCAGACTTCCACTGTAATGATAACTGAAGGAGATTATCAGTTAAGCCTTCATCAAAAAGAGAACAAAGGAAATGAAAGTGTATTTAGTAACACTTAAAAAAATACTTTTAATTCCATGCAATTTCCAAAGCAATGTTTCCCTGTGTGAATAATTTCAAGAAAAAATAACACTCCTTTCACTTTTTTTTCATTTAAATGTATTTCCTTCTAATTTCCACTACTTGAGAAAAAATGCAATTTCTTGGTTTAATACAGTTTGTCATTTTCAAAAAGACATTTTGTGAAGAAAACTTTCTACTTCGTAAAACTTCTATCTCTTTTACTTTTAACCTGTTATTTGGTACATTCATAGAAAATGTTGCCTAACTATATGGCTGATGGTGCTGGCTTTTAATTGGTTTAACTGATTTTTCTCTGTGACTTCCTGGAAAAAGCATACTTGAAATCAAAATTTCAACAAGCTCAAGTAAATACCTACATCATTTTTTTATAAGTTAGGATCTGTGCCTTCAGGGACAGGGACTGCTTTGATTCATCCAGTTATTCAGCAACTGTGAGTGATTAGTTTTGCCTGAAAATGCTCAGTATTGATTCTCTGTCATATTAGAAATCATTGTGTTTGATAAATATATTTACAATATATTTTTCTACTGCCAAGAATTCTGGACTTCTGGCATCAAAAGGAGTGTGGCCAGGAGGTCGAGGAAGGTGGTTCTTCCCCTCTATGCTGCTCTGATGAGACCTCACCTTGAGTGCTGCATCCAGTTCCCATTTTCCCAACATATGAAGGATATGTAGTTGCAGCGAGTTCAGAGCGAGCCACAAAGATGATGAGGGGTGGAGCACCTTCACTACAAAGACAGGCTGAGGAAATTGGGGCTGCCCAGATTGAGAAGAGACAATTATATGGAGGCTTTATACAAACAATCCAGTATCTGAAGTGGTCCTGAAGGGAATTTTGAGAGGGACTTTTTGTCCAGAACTGCAGTGACAAGACAAGGAATAATGGGTACAAACCAAAAGAGAGCAAATTTAGGTTAGATGCTAGAGAGACATGCTTTACTATGGAGGTGGTGAGACTCTGGAACGGGTTGCCCAGGGAAGTTGTAGATGCCCCGACCTTAGCAGTTATCAAAGCCAGGTTGGATAAGGCCTTGAGTAACCTGGTCTAGTGGGAGGTGTTTTTGCACATGGCATGGAGGGTGAGACTTGTATCTTTAAGGTCCATTTCAGTTCCTTAATATTATACAATTTTATGATTCTATGATTATGGCATCTCAATAGACGTACAATGTTTACCAAAGAGAAGAGCCATTCCTTCACAAAACATCATGAATTCAGGTATTTGACACTACATTTTGCTGCTGTTCCAGCAAATGCCTTGTGAAAATAGTGCCAAGATGCAGAAAAGAGCACAGATTGTAGAAATGAATGGGAATGGCATGAAGGCTGTATTTTGTCGAGAAGTTTTCTGCAAACCCGGCAGCTGATCTTCTGAGCTGCAGTGCCTTCAGGCATCAGATATATAAGCATTTTCAAATATGTATACTACCATGAGTATGTGTGTGAGCAACCCTATTCATAATAAATAACAATTTTTGTCTAAAATAGCTTGGTATTGCATTTACCAGGCTTTTTGCTTTGCCAAGGTATTCCCTTTTCACAAACTTGTCCTGTCCCAAAAGTGGATGTACATCTTCTAAGAAAATGAGAGAAAAATCTGGTGTTGAATAAAAGGTAATTCTGGCATCAAGCAAGTTGTTTAGGGTAACTTCATTCTTATGTACCAGAAAATTTAATCTGAGAGTACTGGCAGTAATGGGAAGGAGGTAGACCTTCTACCTTCTGTTTTGATGCTTAAGCTGTTCATCTGCAATGATGGATGCCGTGGTTAAATTCTGTCCTCTGCTTTGGAGATTTAGATCCTGATGTTCAGTCTCTTAGGACAGTGCATGAACAATTAGCAGCAGTGAGGTCTACTGCAATATGTTCTCGGTTATTCCTCTTTACACTTTCTTGCATCAGAGGAGCAATCTGTGGGGTTGATGCCCCCTCTGCTAGCTCCTAATCAACTGGCTCAAAAAATGTTCTCAGTTTTGATGGTGGCCACTTAATTGCTGCATTCAAAGGGAACCATTTGCAGTGTAAGGGTTGAGAACCTGCCTCACAATCCTCCAGTAGCTAGTCACAAAACCAAAGTCACGTCACAGTTCAAACCCATGCCTCCTCCAATCCCGACAAGAGTTTGAATTTGTGTCACATACTCATAGGAGTATCCTACTGCTTGTATAATTCCAAAATGGAACTGGTCCAATAAACCACTTTATGCAAACTACTCCTATGATAATTGATAGTCAGTAAAGAATGATTATCCAACCTGATGTTAGTGACATCCACTTCGGAAGCTGTGGCAAAGTCTGTTACAGACTGCACAGCAGAAAGGAGACCCCTTAGTATAGCAAAGAGTGAATTGTATTTATTGTGAGAGAACTTTGCAACAAAATGTTTTTGTATCTTCTATTGTATTTCCTTGTCTTTTGTTTGTTTTTACCAAATGATCCAAAAATATTTCCTCTTGAGACACATGGAACATTTCATGTTAAACGAAGTACAGTGGATTGGGTGGGGATTGTAGTGGTTTTAATGTGGAAACCTGGAAAAATTGTGAATTCAGTTCAGTTTGAACCAACATTCTTTTTCAACTATTTGGCTTGGCATCTTAACTGAAAAACCAGTCATTTGACAGCCCTTAGCCCTCCTTTGCAGTTGGGCCCTTGCATTTTACTAGGAAAATTGTAGCATTGGCCGCTGGAGCTGTTCATGATGGCACAAAGGCATGAAATGGAAATCCCACTAAAATTTTGGGTTGTCTGAACTTTTTGGAAATGGTGAGCTCTAAAATGATATTAAATAATGACATCCACAGTATGTGCACTACTGGACTCTCCAAGGACACATTTTTGTTTTCAAAAATTCATTCTGTCATTCATTTGTAAAAAAGATACCTCTGATGGACACCCTGATGGGAAATATTAGGAGAAATGCTCTTGACTTGTGTGCATTGTTAGCTGGGAACAGAGACATTCCTTTTTTTTAACTTGTAATGATGTAATGAGAACATTTTAAACCAGGACAAGTAAATTGCAAGCGCCAAGCTTTTTCCTAGATGCTGCTTATAATCAAACACATCCATCCATGCTTTTAAATACCTCATAATTAAACATGCAAAAATGGAGACTTAATTTGAACATGTAAATTAATCACATGTTGTAACAATGGAAATTCATAACTGAAAATCCATTAGCGGACAACGCTCTTCCTCATTCTTTTGTTTACATGTTTATACTAATCACGCAATAGGATTTTTGGTGCATGTCACCCTTTGAAAATTAATTCTGTATCAACTTAGGAGATGTGTTCCCATTTCTATTGTATAGCTTTGCTCTATAAATGTAAATAATTGCAAATTAAGCCCCAAATGTCTAAAGAACAGCAGGAGTAACCATTATTTGATGTATGATGCACATCATGTCATTTCTGTGTCACTACTCTAGGGGTTAAATGAGTATCATGTTCTGGACATCTTAGGAAAATAATAAACAATGTATCTCATCCAAAAAACATCTGCTGATATTTTTTTTGTTAAATAGATGACAAACATATTTAAAATGTGTTTTCAGTCATCTGCTAAGAAAGTTTGCATAAACCCCACCTTTTTATCCTGAAAAAAATTGTGACAACAATTAACTTCTGTAACTGCTGTGGTAATTTATAAAAAGCCAAAATATATCCACACTGTGTATTTAGCAAGAAGAGAACTCAGTTGCTGTAGTGGGCTACATTAAACATAGATGGATGAGAATGAGGTCAGTGGAGTGAGCACAAGCTGTAGTCCTCAGAGCTACTGTGCATCCATATTACCTTAAAGATGTTTACCCAATGAAGGTCTGTGCTTGCCTCTATATTTCAGTGCATGTGCATGAGAGACCATGAAGCCTTGCCTAACAAACATTTGTGAAAGAAACATCCTTTCCATATTTGCATTTCAGCTGAACACCAGCAGCACTTCTATTGATAAGGCTTACCTGACTCTGATGGAGGCAGAATTCACTGTACAGCTTAGGCTCCTCATCATAAAATGGGGAGTCTGGTCAGTAAAGCCTTTTTCATTAACTTGAATTAGGCCTTGGAATTCCTCTTCATCAGCTAGTGCTTGCTCAGTTGAAAATATTGCCTTGAGCTTCCTCACCCATGAAGGAGAAGTTCTTCACAACTGAACTTTTTCTTATCGTATAAATCCAGGTTGATCCTCAGCGTTCAGCTTCTCAATGTACTATGCAGCTGCCTTGTGCTCTTGACTTCATGCCATCTTCATGTTACACCTCCCAGTAGGTCAGCCACTTCCACGTTGTTGTTTTGTTAATCCCTTTTAAATAACCACTGATTTTATAGTGCTACTTACAGTAAATACCTCTACAGTAATGCTTCTGAATCACTTACAGCCTAAAATGTTGCCATATGCAACTTAAAAACCCCCTATACTACCCTATTATGTATAGTAGCATCATGTCTACAGACACTGCAGAGAATTATGATGAAAATAAGGAGGAATTTTTTAAAGAAAAGCTTCTCACCTTTTTGCATACAAAAAGTACTAAATTCTTTTGGGAAGCACTTGGACATACATCAGAACTTGCACTGATCAATCTAGGGTCTAAATAATGAGGGAGAGCCACACTGCGACAAAGTATACTAAGTGTGAAGATACGAAAGCATTTATAAAAATGCAGCAAACAGCTTTGTGATAATTAGTAGAAAGAAGGTCACAGCCTGTCTTTCTGTCCTACACGAACCTTTTCTTTGTTATTGTGGCATGACAGCATATGACTCTGAGTTTTTAGTGGACTAGTACAATTTCTCAGTTGTTTTTCCTTTCTCTTTTCTCACAGTAAGATGTGACTTAAATTCCTAAACTCAAAACCCCCAAAAATTCAACCCACAAGCCTTAGTGGTATTTGGAGTTTATGTATTCTTTAACCAAAGGCCTTTACATAACTAGATACTGGTACATTCTTTAGTGAAATTCTTCAAGTTTTGGGCTTAACCACTGCTTCTTGCAGTGATGTGCTTGAAAAAATGTCTACTATGTAGCTGTAGTGGACGGCTGTGGCACTGAGGTAAGTCCATTTTCTCAAAGTGTCAGACTGATGTCAAGGCCTAGGTTGACCTCCATCGGGATTCTGGCTCCAGCTTGAACAGTCCTGTGGTGACATCAGAATTTTGGCATCTATATTTAAACAATTTTTTCTTGTCATTATTGCAGAGAAAGGCTGAAGAACGGGCATGAATGAATCCACTATAGAGATATCTGCAGGAGTAAGCAGAGAACATTAAAGCTTTGTGAGTTGAGAATTGCCTCATTCATTTTCCATAGGTTATTAATTTTGAAACCTTTCTGCTGCCTACAGCAGTGGACTTGGATGTGTATGGGAGAAGTGCTCTGGATTACAGCTGAAGAGACTTGGTTTCTGACAACAAAAAAGGGAAAAATGCAGAAAAATCCTTGTTGGAAGGAGAGATACAAAAGTGCTTAAAGAGGTTTGAGAGAGAAAAAACACAGAAAGGGTTGACAAGGCTGGTGTTAAAGAGAACTAAGTAGGATTTAGAAATGTACTTAGGAAAAATAATCCTGAAAAGGAAGAGAACAACCTCCCTTTTCACCCAAATTCAAGAAGGAACACTATTAAAATGTTCTCAAAGTTGTTCTTAAAGTATTTAGTTTCTTTTAATAATACTCATGATACATTGGGCAGTCCAACTTGATTTTGTATGTATTGGCAAAGCACAGTAGCTTTTTGGATACTCAGTCTTCATCTAAGTGTGTTTTGCATCTGTGTGTGATAAACCTCACTTGCTAAATAAGGAAGGTTGATCCACTCTATAATGCAGCAGTTGTTTTTCAGGTAATAAATCAAAATGATATAAAGCTGTTAGGCTTCTTGTTTTTGACTTGCTGCATTTTTCTCTAAAGTGTGATGTTAATGAGAAATCTCATTGTCAGGATACTTTTACTGAAATATTTCTGAAATTTTGTGATTGCATTTCTTCCAAATTCTCTATACAATCTGTATTGCCATTCAATTTACTATTGAAACCTACTGGGAGAACACAGAAATAAAACCCAAGATGAATCCTTTCTTTCCCATATTTTTGACAATATTGTTCAGGTATCCTGAATAGGAGCATCATCAAGAAGCATAGAGTTCAGTATCCAGAATATAGAGAAAACTAATCTGACATGGCAATTCTGGGCAGTGGATCCTTTGTGGCTTTAGGCAGACAGAGCATATGATCTTTCAATCTTGGTTTCCATTTCTGTAATATAGAGTGATGAGAATAATTTTGTTCTTATCTGACACAATATTTTTATTTACTACAGACAGATGAAATGGTATGGAAATAGCCTTAATGAGGTCTGTTCAAAATCAGAGCATATCAATCATTCATCATTTAATTCTTACAGGTTTTTTGTGAAGACACATAGTTCGTAACTGAAGAGACATTTAAAGATTGGATTTTTATTCTGGAGAGTATTNAAATATTCTAAAGGCTTTCCAAAAGTTTTGTCTTTATGCAGAACCACAGTCTGTTTATTTCTTCATGCCAAAGATGAGGTTTGGCACAGGATTGTCCCATACCCTTGCCAAAAGCTCTCCTAAGAGCACACTCAGTTAGTTTATATTACTACTTTTGAGAAAGGAAACATTAAAGAAACCGTCTTTTCAATACAGTATAAAGGTCCTCTGAAGGCTGAAAATGCCTCCCTCTGGCCCCACCTCGCTGCAAAGGACTAGGGGGAAGTGAGAGAAAAAGGAGTCCTACAGTCAAGGAGCTGCCTCTGTGTGAGGCCTGGGAGCTAGGACAGCTTCACTCTAACCCTCATTTCCCTGCAGGCAATGTTTTCAAAAATTGCTTCTAAGTGTGTTTGCCCAAGTTGAGACAACCCTAGCTTCATTTTCAGCAAGTCTGGGCACTCTAAACACCTGTTAATTTTACAGGAACTGGTCAAGGGAAGAAGGACCTAGGATGCCTCCTGCCAGTGTTTCCAAACTACTGCAACCGTGGTACCCAGGCCAGGTCTGTCCCTCTCCCTCTATGACACTATAAGCACTGGTGCATTGCTTCTGTAGCTTCTATAAAAGGTCACTAAGCCAGAGAAAGGCCATGATTATTCTATTTATACATATAAATATAACTTGCATATAATTTGTATCTTCTTTGCTCTTAAAGTAGTATAACCTCTAAGGTCTAGAACCTTTACCTCATACCAAGAATGACACACCAGGCGTATTCTTTAACTTTTGACTTTGACATGTCCTATATATTTGAATAAGAGAGACTTGAAGGATCTGCTAACTATTCTTCAGAGAGACTGCTGATCACTAAACTGTTTCATTTAAATACGGAAGCTTAACTTTTTTACACTTCCACAAAGTCTTGAAGTCTGAGATAATACATAATTTAAACATAGAAGGCTATTGTCAAAAAAATGCCTGAGTCTCTAGTCATACTACGCACAGGGCGAAAGAGCATTTCAGGTGATTGTAAGAAGAATTTTGCATTGTAAAAGAAAAATATGTGCATGCATATCCATATCCATACATCTGTGTATCCATTCATCCATTCACTCATCCATTTATCCATCCATCAGAACTCAGATTTTACTTTTAGAAACTGAACCCAAATGTTAAAGCTGTCACCTAGCTGAATATTTCCCTTGTCCTGCAGGTGTCAATTCAGGCCATTCATTGTCTATAGGCGGCATGAGGCAGGCATAGTCAGCTATCAGAGAGAACTCAGCTAAAGCATGGAAGACACTTTCTTCCTTTTGAGGTCCCCATACTTTATGGTAGCCAAATTGTCTTTATTTATCCCCCCCCCTCCCCCAATGAAACTGCCACTTGCAGAAATTAAACCATCTTGATCAACCAGAGTGCCTCTTCCCTCTAGGGATAAGTCCCCAGAATTTCTATTAGGTGGCTGAATACCTAAGCTTTAGGGATGTCTATGCAAAATCTGCATATTAAATTTTTGTCCTCAGTCTCACATGGACAGGATAGCTTTTTTGCTCTGTAAGCATACCTGTCTTTGAGACCTGTCAGAGTTGCACCAATGTGGATCAGGCTTCAGGGTCAGGGCCTTTAGGAATTTTTAGTGAAGGTTAACAGTTGAGTTACAAAGCACTTCTACTATGGTGGAAAATGTAATCATGCTGAAAATTCTTAAAATAGTCAAAGAAAGAGGTATTTTATAATCTACAGTTATTCTCAATACTGATGTTTCTGGACAGAATAAAAGTGGAAAACTTCTTCCTGTCATGACTGCACAGTGGTCCTTGAAGAACTTCATCCTTTTTTCTGTTTAGTTAACCTGCTGGAGGAATTAAAAGGAAATGAGCATGTTCTGTAGACTCAAAGAGTGAAGACTGTTTATTTGTACATTCTGACTGCCTGAATATGACGGGCCAAAAAATATTGCCCTGTCTCCTCCACATTGAGCCTAATTCCTTCATGTTTGATTAAAGTGTTACCTGTAAACATAAACTTGTGAGCACAATTTCTTTTCTCCTGATGTTCATTTTGAAAAACTTTTACTCTGAGCTTGGAATGAATAAAATGTCATTTCCTATGGCGGTGTATTCTCCAGTTTTCTAGCAAGGAACAAGCTCCAGTAGGAGCTTTTCCAGTGAATAGGACATTCTTAACAGCCCAATACTAGTGGATTCTCTGAAGCCTAGTAGGTTATGTTCATGGTGACACCTTTAATTTATTGGGACTACTATTAGGGCCATCCTGTTCACCCATCCAACAATTTTCCTGCATCATGTTAAGAACTTAATACTGAGTGTGGGGGTTTGGGAGAGAGAGGTGGGGGGTGGGGGTGCTGGGTCCACTGGAGGGAGGGGGTTGGGGGGTGCCCCTAGTTAAAACAGTGGTGCTAAACCACCACACTGAGGTGTCTGTTTTATCAGAAACAGTTGAAATTGGTGATGGTGTCCAAAAAGTTATTGAAAGGGTAATATGCATGTGACCACTCACACAGAAAAAGCTTGCCTACATAAGATTTATTTCCCTAGGAAATCGGGCACCTCTGTTAGAAATATCTGAACCCCTGTGGATTTTTAGTATTGTCTTCTAACTGTTCATTAGTGAAAGAGAGATCATCAGATGTGGATAATAATGCAGTTTTATCAGATATAGAACAGCATTCTCAGAGGATATCAGCAATGACCAATGGAGCAATTACTTTCTGACATTTTGCCTGGTTTTGGGGTTATTTTGCATCATGGTGGGTCTTTAAAAATACGTTTAAAATACACTGCCCTGATAGACTGGAAATAAGAGAAAATATCTTAATTTTTGTCATATTTTCAAAGTATTTCATTGAGTCAACAGCCAATAGGCAGGATGCAAACAAGATGCTGAGACTGTTTGCCTTTACTTCTGTTTATATTTGCTATATCTGAAGATGCTCCTAGATTTTGTTACAAAAATACTTTTCATTTAGAAACATTCAGACCTCCTCTGATGTAAGCCCCAAACATTTCCATTTCTAAGTTCAAGAAGTTGATCCCTATGTAATTATGAATTGCTGCCAGGTTCTAACCACACTACCTTACCTACCCTAGTCCTTTGGAAATGTTTTACTTGCAACAACTTTATATTCTAAACATGTTTGTTTAATAAAAATGTTGTTATGATAACTATAAACAACATATTTTTTGCATGACTAATGTTTTCATGAAGTTGGTTTCATTTTCACAGGTCACTGCTTCCTTTTCCAGTCTCACAAACAGTTTTCTCAATCCTTTTGGGCACTGAGTTGGTGCCTCAGCTTTTGGATCTGTGTCTTATGATTTGATCTTTTCAGAGTGTTCTCCTATTTGTCCCTGTGCTGTTTTTCTAACACTTTTTTTTCTTCTCATGTCTCTTTATGACAGTGTTTCTCCATGATGTGCTTGTTAAAGGAGGTGAGATATCCAGAAAAATATTAGACTCTGCGTGAAAAAAAGCAGCAGCTGACCAGTAAGCTGCCTAGAAAGTAAGTAATTTTTCTTCTAATTTCTTATGTGTGTGCATGTGTTGCTATCTTAAAATCTGCATTCATGACTTTATCTACAACATAAGGCATATTTTGTAAATGAGCTTAAACACTCTATCAAATTCTAATTATTCATGTATAGTCTGTCTTTATTGCTAATGATATGTATCACACTAACTGAGTTTGATATACTGATTACACAAATAAAGTTCATCTGAGGTAACAGAGTTTATTCCTTTCTCAGGCATCCAGCCTGAATCTCAGCTGCAAAGTAAGTACCTCTCCACATCTCATTACCAAAATAGCAACCTTCTTAATCCTTTGCTGTGAAGAACAAAGGTTTGATTCAGTCTCTGGAGCAGAAATAGGATCTTATTAATGCACTGGCAGCTACAGTGTTGTTATTTTTGTTAGAAAAGGGAGAAACAGGAATTTGCTGATATATGTTATATTAAGGGCTGTTATTGTTTTGAGATTAATTGGGTTGTCAGCTAGGCCTTTCTGATGTCAGTTGAAAATCTACAAAATACCTTGCAATTTAATATTCTGGATGAGTTCAGGAACTACTTCCTGGAAATTTACTTCTGTTATTTGTATCTGTTCTGAAAGAATCATTGAGGGTATCTTTAAATGGTGTGTTGTTTACTGTGCATGGAGAAAAGTTCTTGTGTTGCTCTTGCCTGGAGTGCTGGTCTTCCTGGACTCAACCCACTTGCCCTTCAATAGATTAAAGCTGAGACCCAAGGCACTCACTGAGACCCAGGACACCAGTGAGTGCCTCGTGCTCAGCCTTTGAGGAGCACAGTCTCAGAAGATGTCTGTGCATTAGCCAGGTGTTGAGGTTTGAACATGTTACAACTGATGTATGAATTCACATTTTGAAGTGTTGGAACTCCAGTGATGTTTTATGGAGTCTTTTCTTTTGAAAGATTTGCTGTCATGTAGCGTTGGACTGCATCGGACTGTAGAATTTGGGATCCCCGTGGAGTAGACTCTCTCTGTCTCTGGCAGCTCATCAGGATAAAGTTGAAATTAGGATTGCAGAAAAGAGCCAGAGGAATTCCACTTGGTGAATTAAATGTTATTGAGCTTGAGGACCTGGAAAAGGGTTAGGGATAGAACTGGGTGAACTCCCAAATTGGTATGAATGACTGGCATAGAAGGTATTGCTCAGAGCAAAAATAAATGCAATGTAACTGATCCGTTGAGACCAGCAAAATGTTTCTGGAAAAGACTGACGCTTGATAATTCTTAGAGATAGGCAAATGCCATACACCAAATTACGTGTGGTCCATTGTGTAATTCTGTGTGGGTGTGGACATTTGCAGGTTACTGGCCTATGCCATCTGGCACAAAATGTGTTTGCTTAAGTCTTAGCATGTAGAACTTTGGGTGTTTATCTTCATGTGTATGTGAAAGGTTCAGGGTTAAGTGAGGGAGAACTAGCTCAGAATTTGAGGTCAGCAGAAGCATTCTGGATAACTGTTACCAGGCCTGAGTACTGTCACAGAAAATGCAGGCCAGTAAGATGACATTTGCAGTGAACCTCAATTTTCTGATTCTGTTCCTCATTATTAGGATAAACCCTGTGTTTGGCCTCCAGGAGATATGACAAAGATAAGTCTTGATGGAGTGTGTAGGCTGAGAATTGTGGCTTGAGCATGTGGAATCTTATTTGTGAATTAGAAGAGACTTTTGAGCATAGTCTAAGACAATGTAGTATTAATTGCTATTTTATCGTGATTGTCTATGTCCCCAAAAGGCTTTAAGTATCAAGTTTTGATATAATGGGAATACTTGAAATACCTCTCTGTTTTGCCACTGTAAAGGAGGGATCATTGTATTGACTTCTGAGTGACAGTGGTAAAGCTAGAGCAGGACTGGACCAGAGGGAGGAAGCCATGAGTGCCTTGTGCAATAAAACAGATGACTGAAGAAACAGCTCTTGTAGTGCTTGCATTTCCTCTTGATGGTTCCCAGCAGTCCTCTTATCCTTGGTATGCGAAATGACATTAATTAATTTCAGCTTATGAAAATAAGTGAGAAGCAGTGTGTGTTACACACCTTTTAGTGATGCACATAAACAATGAGTTACATAGAACAAACTGTGATTACAAATGCTGAGTGACATCATTGTTATTAAGCCGGGAGCTGAGTAAAGAGAAAGTTCCTTTGGCAACGTAGCCATAGGCTAGATGGTTTCTCAGCCTGTGCAATAAAGGAAGATATGCTTACATGCAGGAGATCAGTATGTATTGCACCGGAATCATGAATGAGAGTGTCACAGACATCATGCTTTCATCATCAGAAATCTTTTCATATTGACTGAGGCAAGAGACAGGGAAGAGCTAAATAGGACAGTAAAAAAAGAAGGCGGTATTGATTTTTCTTCAACCAGTAAGGACATATTTGTAGGATTTTAAGTTTTGGGTGTTTTGTCCTTATGTTTCTAGCACATTTTCTGATTAGGTTTCCTAGATGGCTTTCTTAGAGAATATGAAGAATAATTAAATATAAAATGTATTCAAAGAGTCTGCACACCTAAATTTTCCTACTCGTTATTTTGTTATTACAACATGACTCTGAATGAGTGATATTTTTATGCTGCTACAGTAAGAACTGACACTACCTTGCTGCCCAGGTTGGTAGGAAAGTATTTGCAGAAGCTGGCTGAAATCAAGAGACTGAGGAGAAAATACATTTAGCAAAGCACGAAAATCACAATGTTTTAGCACCATTGCTAGTCCTAAAGGCTAGAAAGATTTTACTGAATTGGGTGGACTGCTACAGGCTCTGTTTAAAGCAAATTGGAAATTACAAATGCAAATGTAAGTGAATATTAGAGACTTAGTGGACAAGGTTGTGCAAAAGTTGGAATATGTATAGATGCTGCAGACCTAATGGAAGAGTTTCTATGAAAGGGAGAAGACGATGTTACCAGGTTTGTGTTGCCCAACTAGAAGTGTTGTATAAACCTGGAGGCATTGTCTCTATGATTTAAAAATATAAACAATAAATTAACTACAGATACTTGTGTGTACAATAATGAATCTGGACAAATATACTACTGAACAATCAATGTCTGATTACTAAGATTACTTGGTAAATGAATGATCTATTGAGATTATCAGACAAAATTAGATGAGTTGTGATTAAAATGTCAAATAGATTCTTTTGTTTAGTTGATAGAATGTAAACATGATGAAGTTCTGTTATGTCAGAGGACCATTTTTCCTGCATGTGTGCAGTAGAAGAGAAAACTGAGAAGAAAGTAGAAATCTTTTTTGGAAGGGTAGGGAGAAGTGCCTTGTATAAATTTTTTCTCTTACACTCAACTCCTGGATGCAAACTGAGATCAGAAGTGTTGCAGATCTTCAAGTATGTAGTTTCCACTTACTTTAGTGCATTAACACAGGTATAGACTGAGTAGAGGCAGCAGACAAACTTACTGTTAAATATTTTGCTATAAAAATGGCAGGTGAAAATTAGCCTGAGATCTAGAAAGAGACATGGTGAAACTGCACACGAGACTGGAGCTGCAGGTGAAAGTGGACAAGATTCAGAACCACACCAATTTTTAGTTCTCATTTATGCTTTTTACTATAGAAAGATAAAGCAATAGGATTTGTGTAGAAAGTTTAATTCTGTCAAAGCAACTGATGTTTATCTCATTTCTAAGACGGGTGCAGTAGGAAATCTCATGTGTTGGCTGTTTGCCATGATCTTAACCAGAGGACTTTCAGTCTGCAATGCTGAATTTAAATCCATCTGTCTCATCACTCGGTAATACTTTGTGAAGTTCTGGTATTCCCTGAGGACCTGTCACCTTGCAGAATACAGGAAATAAGATTAATGAAAGAAGTTTGGTAGAGCACATGTTGGTTTCATAGTTTCTTGGGGAGATGAATCCTGAAGAAATATGTGCCTCTGAGCAGTCTTCTTAGTGGAGCAGTACTTACTGTAACACTGGGAAAGTGTCAAGAAGGAAGAGTTTTGGTACATAAAGTAAGGAGTAGTCATATCAATCCAGAGAAAGCAAAGGAAATTTCCATACTCTGACAGACTTTTCAAACTAGTAGCAAGGCCAGCCTTTAGCGAACTGTGAGAATATTGCACAAGATTCATCCTGCATTTCTACTCCTTCCTGCTTGAGTCACTGAAGGTATGTCTACTCAAGCTTTGGCTGGCAGATACGAACTCACCCTGTCCACACTCCAAGCTGGCTTGATGAAATCTGCCTGGGAACATGAAGCTGTGTAGCCATCACTAGCAAGTGGCTGAGCTTGCTGGGAAGCAGAGTATATTAGCTTGGGGTCAGCATGACTTTAGAATCAGAGGTAGTTTCTACTGGGCTCCTTGGAGCACTTGCAGAGAGAATTGCATCTGTTTACAAATCTGCCATAGAAGTGCATACACTGCACTAGATTTTAGATGCATTAGCAAGACATGATGAACTGGAAATATGGTGCCCTAAAGGCTGCCCATTCTTTTTAAAGAAACCTTGAGTAATAATCCAGTGCCAAAGTCTAGCTTAAACAATCTGCTTTCAGATACTTTCTGTCAGGTCTGAGGATCGATGTATGCTAGTATTAGAGGAAAAGACTTAAAACTTTACGTTTGAATGGATGCCCAGCTCTTCTGTGGAGAGGACTGTACAGCCATGGCAAATGACCTCCTTGCAGTAGTATCTGCCTGAATTAAATATCTCTCCCTAAACAATCCATTACACAACCTGTTTGCTCTTCTTTACAATGAGTGGAAAGTGCTAATGACAGCTTATTTATCTGGTGTCTCAGACTCCTGAGTCACTTAAGTACTTTTGAAGATGTTCTCTTTAAAATTACTTTCTGTAATTTATTTCCATGCCTGTAATTTTCAGAAAAAAACAAACCCCTATTCCTAAATAAAATTAATGGGTATTTAAACAACTATTTTGTCCTTACCCTCAGGAGCCCATTAGTTGTTATGTTCTTGAAGAAAATGAAAACAATGCATTCTGTAGGATATAAAAACATTCCTAAATGTGGCAGTGGATCACTGCAGTCATTAGTTTAATACCAACTATTATCATCCAGAATGTTCATCTGGTTTTACTGAGCTTTGTTAATGAAATGGAAATGTATGATTAAAGTCATCCTGTCTGTCCCTCTAAAGTTGTGCCTGTGAATGAGTCACTGTTTTACAAATGGGTGTTGCCAGACGCTGATATTGAATACGGCTCCAGCCGTTAGAGCTCTGGGTCCAGCACTGCATTCTTGGAGTCCAGACTGGAACACTGAAATTCCCATTGAAATCTGTGGGAATTCTGCATGGCCAAAGCCCAGCTACCTTTATGGCTGGCTGTGGCAGCTCAGGGAGAGCTATAGCTTTATGTAGGCACCTGGTAGCTTGGGGACTTGATATAAATTTCGTACATCTCTTCACTTAGTCACTTGAAACTCAAGATGAAATTGAGGATACCACATTCCACTTAGGCTTTGTTTGCTTGTGGTCAGCTGAGTGCCTACTGCTGTCTTTGGACATGACACCTTCTGCTCCACTGGCAGAATTGCAGCTGTGGTTTCTATGTTCCCTGGGCACAAGAAATATTTGCACAGAGCAAACCCCCGTGTGTCAGTCAGCCCTGCCTGCTGCAGTGGTCCTAGCTGGCTGCACCAAGGGTGGAACATGCTTCAGCCTTTTGGCAGACATGTGTCTGTTTGCATGTCCCAAATTAAACAGCTTCCAAAGATTTTCATACGGAGTTACTCACAGTAAGCTGTGTCTTATGGGCAAGGTTGACCCGAGAGTTAAGTTAGCTTGTTTGTTTCACATAAGAGATAGTGTTTGAATAGTCCTAGCCTTGGGGAATTTCACATCTGGATTCAAACTCTTTATGGCTACTGTCCCCTAATCTGTGCCATGGGCTGTTCCCAAGTCTTGGTTCTGTACTTTTCCAAACTTTGTGTTTCATGTTGTCCCTCCGGGGGCATTTGTAAAAGTGGGAGGGCCAGATTGGTAGTTGCAAGAAAGAGAAGTATCATCACTGACGTCAATGCAGCTCTTCGACTTCAGCAAGGGATCAGGCCTATCTATCAGTGTCACAGTCTGCTGGGGAGGAGGGGAGGCTGCCTGAGAAGTGTTGGGTTTGCAGTTCGCCAAGTGACAAACAGAGAATCTGAGCGCAGTAGCCAGGCATGTTACAAAACAGACTGTTGGAAAGACAGCTCTGTGTGGAGGCTTCAGGCTTGATTTACTAACTCCTGGTTATTGTCCTGATATTCCATGGCTTTAAGACAATTTAAAAAAAACTTAATGCATAGACTTCTGTGAGGATAATTGGCTGAGACCCCTTGTGGGATTTCTGGGTGATTTCATGCAGTATAGGAGGTCAGTTGTGGCCATAGCTGCTTTTGTGCAGTTGGGTATGACTGCAGTGGAGAAACCAAGGCTGGTTGCTCTGTGTTACCAAATTTATGACTACACATGTGTTTACAGTATTTTAAAGCTTCCAAATCTTTTACACTTCTTAGGATATATATATATTTGAGAGCATGAATTTAAGGGAATAGTCCTAAATTGAAAGGAAGGGAGCCGGAAAGCTCTGAGTAAAGCAGAAGAGAGCCAGGATTTTCTCATGTGCAAAGGAGTGTAGACAAGGGGGAAAAGGCCACACACCGTTTCAGAGATCCACTAGTACTGTTCACAGAAATTTGCCTGTTCAGTGCATTTCTTCTTCTGTGCTTTTGCTCATCTGAACAGAAATCAGCAACTGGGAACGCATAAGAAGTTCTCTTTGCCAGGTAAATGGGAACAATAGTGGAGTGAGAAAGAATGAATCACTGCCACTAACAAGAAAACTAGGGTTGCTCTCATCATCAACACAATGCAGTGTCTATTCTCAAATGTCAGGGCTAATAACTCACCATTTACGAATTAGACTTAACCCCCTCCCACACAAACCCACATAGCCTTTGCTAGCCTTCAAGCTTAGGTTATAGCCGCCTTTCTCTGAGGGCTACCAATAAAACCTTCAAAATATATATCCTCCAGACAGTCTGGCTGCTTTCAAGATCAAATACTCCTCCCCTTTTCCCTTCGGATTTTGTTTTAGTCAGCTACATCACTGAAAAATGTGGAAATGTCTTTGAAAGCCCATCTAAGGCCCTAATTATCCTTAATGTAAGAGGGCCGTTATTGTCTACAGATGAAATGAATAATACAACTAGCAAGAAAGATTCCAAAGTTTTGGTTACCTTAATAAATTCCTAAACATGAAGGAACTCACAGATCTTTATCCAATGCAACCAGAAATTATTAATGCAGGTGGGAGTATCAAAAGCTAGAGTATTTCAGATGGCATCTTAGAACATCTGTTAAGATGGTGTTTTTCATCCAATGTACTGATGGATTGTAACTATAGCCACCCAGAAAAGATGTAACAAGGATGCAACAACCATCATGTAGGTATAGAACATGAGATGCTGCTATTTCTGATCCTCATCATGCTACTAATATCCTCCTTGCTTTAACAGTAATGGGCCCGTTTGAATTCCTGCTCTTGAAATATAGGAAACCTTTATGTTATATTTTTCATCCAGGATGACTTTTAAAGTGAAATTGAAACAGGTAATTGAAAAAAAGGATGCAGAAACAAACTTGGGACTGATTAGTAGAATCCATTTAGGAAATTCTGGTTGTCCAGTCGAACACCAGCAATTTTTATTAATGAATAAATCATTCTTTCTTTCTCTGCAGACTGAGGACCCTTCAAAGTGGTTTACACACAATTCTTAACACAGCTGTTTGCTGGGGGTGTGTGCTCTTTGTGGGGGATCTATCAGCAGCCTGGCTACCTCTCTGTGATCTTGGGTAAGGCCTGGATAAAAATCAAAGGCCAGATTTTTCTTTTTTACCGAATGTGTTGCCTGGGGCCTGCTAATTATTAGAATGTCTAGGAATGTCATACATCTATTGAAAAAAAAAGCATCACTTGAAAATTTCTATTGTTTTAATTGAATGTTTTGATTTTCACATAGTGACCAGTATCTCAGCCTACCAGCCTTTTTGAAAGAGCAAACTGGAACATGGGAAAACAGGGCAGTCATAGGGAAATGCTGTCTGGTTTCAAGTTATTTTTTAACGTAAGTCTCACAGAGTCATAAATGCTCCCACATGTTGACTGGGGGCCTTATCCTGAAATCAAAATTTGTGTTTCATTCTTATAAATTATTCCAACATAAGCCAGTGCTGGAGGCTTACTGTAAACAGGGGTTACAGAATTGAGCTGATTTTGACCTAGCAATAGAGCATAACTGTGGAAACATTTGCTGGAGATATGGCACTTCATACCATAGACAGACCAGCTGAAACTCTGAGGTTGTGCATGGCAGTAGGCATGCAAGGATGTCTACCAGTAAGTGTTTGCAGGATTGGGTGGTAGGTGGTCCTACTTTATTTGCTGTTTTAACAGAAGTCTGGGATTTGTTATGGAGTGAGCTAGTTCCTCTGGGAAAGGTGGGTGTAACTTGTCAGGACATGAAGGATAACTAACCTCAGACATTTGGGAAGTTGTGTGTGTGTTTTGATGCATATGATTTTGTTATGTAAAATAGTGAAGCTCACCCCCTGCTCTGCCTGTGGGTTTCTGCAGTTCTTTTGAAGAAGAAGGGTTGCTCATATGATGAGGTGAGAAAGAAGATGAATGGAAATAGAAACCAGGAGGAATCAGTTCTTCAGCTGAATAATTACAAGAGCTTCTAGAATTCAAAATTTTTTGTACTATGTCACTGGGCCTGTAGGGGGAAAAAAATGAACATTATCTAAAGGTTACATCCTGATTTTTACGGTTGTATGGCCACAATTGTGAATGATGAGAGACATTTCGTATGATATCCCACCGTAAGCATTCCTGAAATGCATCTCATGATGACAAAAGAGGTTAAAATCCTTCTTTTTTCTTCTCTATGTAGTTCTTGGATTGGAAGATGGTTTTCATTTGATTTATTTCTATCTATGCATTACAGCAAAGGTGTGTGCTGTGCGACACTGGTAAAATTTTGAAGGTTTCTTAGGTTAAAAACTCCCTCAGTTGGCAAATAGATCATTCACTGCTATATTTTCTGGGAACCCAACAAAGATGATGGCATTTTGGAGGCAGAAAGAAGCATGGGGAATGAGTGGGAGTATCTTTTTATCTGTCAAATACAGTTGTGGTATCTCTGCAACACTGTGCTTTAAGTACAGTATGCTGGTCTTGCCTTTTATGAGAGTTCTGGAAGAGTTTTGTGCACTGCACAGTCTGATTGACAAAGAGGTTTTCTGTCCTTGCATGACCTTCTTTTAATTTAAAAAAAAATTCAATAAAAGTTCAGCCACACAGCAAGGGATGAATTTAAAGACTGCACACCATGTGACAGTGGTAAAACTTTCATAATAGCCGTCATATTTGTTGGTTTAAAAATCAACTTCATTGTCATAGTTAATAGTTTGCAGCTGCCGTAGAACAGAGGCAAATTGCTATGTATGTGTCAGCCTTAAATGCAAGTAAGATCCACTGACTAGGACAACTTGGTTAGTTTTTCCTATCTATTGGTAGTATTGCTGATCATCATCTCTATGCGATGAGAGGATTTCATTGCCACATTTCAACACTGCTGAACTGACTATGTGATCTTGCAAGTAAAATAAACTCATTTTCAGTGGCCTGCCAAAATATGCTCCATAACATCCCATTAAAAAGGCTTTCAGGGTCATACATAAGTAGGTGCAAACTCTTGCTAATCTATAGGATATCATAAGCATTGATTTAACTAATGAAACTAAGTTACATGAAAAGATTTAAAGATTCGTAATTTAGCACCAGATGTGAAGCTCAGTAATAAAATCCTAGTTGGAGGATCACAATATAAGTTGTCTGTCAACTTATGAAAAGTAGTTATAATTTGCATCAAGAATGGAAATGGGAAACAGATCAAATGTTCTGTGTGCACCATACTAGTGATGTGCAAAAGATGTGTAAATTCAGAATGGTCCAGTAGTCAAAATGGAGCAGCAGGCTGATGGCAAGCAGAGGTGTATGGGTAGTGTCTGCTGGTTATCCTGGACTGAAGATTACCCAAGGGCTCTCTAAGGTTTTGAGAGTTGTGGCACCAAAGAGAGAATTATGTCTAAAGGGATGTGTTGTACCTTTAGGCTGAGCAAATATAGTGTTATGTAGATTTAGGTAGATTCTACTTTACTCTTCCTTCCCCTACTGTATCTGCTGTTAAAGTTGTGTTAAAACTGTGAGGGTTATCCTTTTTAAATGATTTCAGCAGGACTGTGATTATTCAAAACAGAGCATCCCCTGGTGTTTTAGGCACCTGTCTCTATGTGGAGAAGTCAGGATGTTCAATGAGTGAAAGGTCAGGCTGTCCAGGATGCTATGTTCTCATGGCTATGAATCAGTTTTTCCTTCGAGAAAGTAAATATTAGAGGAGTGAGAAAGGTTTAATGACTAAGCTTACAAGAAGACAGTACTTTTAATGTTGAAGTTAGAGCCTAAATGGTGGGAAAAGTTCCCCAGGGAAGAGACAGCCTACACAGTTCTGCACTGGATTACTATTAGTGCTACTTCTCTTATTTAGTTGAGATTTCTCATGTATTTCCTGGGACAGAACCTGACCCTCAGGTCTCATTTACAGTTCAGACAACTTCAGTTTGGCATTTCTGTGAAGATTGTGTAATTGCAATAATTTCAGCTCTTGTTATTCCTTCAAGCTCATTTTGTTTGTCAATGTGCTGGTTTATTTTATTCACATAGAGACCATCACTAGTACTGAAGTCTAAAGTAAATATGTGGGATATCTAGTTAATCTGTGCTTTCTTTTTTCTCTGGCCTTCTGTCTTTCTTGGTTTGTGGAAGTTGCTTTTACAAACAAATGGAAGTGTATATAAGAAGATAAGTGGAACCTTCAAAATGCCCTGTTCCATTTGTAGAGGGCTCTAGAAAAGTAACTCTCTGGAGTCTGACAGTACCTAAACAGTAGGTACCTTCCCTCATTCCTGAACCACATTCTTCATCCTCTTGATAGAGTTTCCTAGTCCTGAAGAAGGAGGGACATCTGGACTGAGCTCTAGTTATTTGTCAGCTGATTTGCAATTAACCCAAGTGTCTTCCCATAGCAAGAGTGGAGAGGGAAGGGAGCTCATAGAATCACAGAAAGGCTCAGGGTCTCATCCAACATAGCATTGAACACTTGTGGGGCATCCACAACTTTTCTCGAAAAGCTGTTCCAGTATCTCACCACCCTGAGTAAAGAACTTTTTCTTAACATCTAATCTTAATCTTAATCTGTCCTCTTTTAGTTTAAAACCTTTGTTCCCCCTTGTTCTATTACTATCTGCCCATTTAAAAAGCCATTCTTCCTCTTTTTTCATAAGGCCCTCTTAAGTACTGGAAGGCTGCAATGAGGTCTTCCCAGAGCCTTCCCTTCTCCAGGTTGACACTCTCAGCCTTTTATCACAGGAGAGGTCTGGAGACTTCTGATAATTTTTGTGTCCCTCCTCTGGACTTGGTCCAACAGGTCTACATCCTTCTAGTGCTGGGAACCCTGAAGCTGGATGCAGCACTCCATGCAGGGGCTCACCAGAGCCTTAGTAGAGGAGAAAAATCACCTCCCTTTACCTGCTGGCTGCACTGCTTTTGATGAAGCCCAGGATACATTTGGCCTTCTGGACTGTGGACACACACTCATGAAATACTCCTCTTTTAGAACAGATGAGACAGTTGTCTGGAAGATAACAACTATAGGTATGTTGGAACTACCCCTTCTGTATTACAACCTCCTCCATTTTTCTGCCTTTTGGGACAGAGTAACTTCCAAGTTTTTGACCAGTAATTCTCTGTCTCTGACATCCCTGACTGTTTCCTGAATATTGAGGATGACTAGCCATGTTGTCTTCCCTTGATGGTAGTCATTCTTTTCTGAAGAAGACTTCATCTAAGCTTACAAAAGCAGTAGAGTTCTGTGATTGGAGAAGGAGGGTGGACTTTATCTAACTAAATGTAAAGGCATGTGAAATGCCATTGTCTGCTGCTATGGTAGTCCTTGAGCATCCTCTTATGAGTTTTTGAATATGCAGTCAATGTAGTCAAGGGACTGTAGGTACCAGCTCTACTCCTAGAGTGGACGTGCATGACAAATGACAAATGGACTCTATTCATAACAGTGTCTGTATTGATTGATTAGATGGGAGATTGGGGCAAGATAAACATCCTCAGCTTTTTTGTCATCTGCTTCAAGTGGTGAAGCAGTTTTTAGAGATGGTGGTCTGTGTTTTATCTTCCTTCTTAGGTTGCCTCCTCTAAATAATGACAGAAGTGTTCAGGATAGACATGAAATAAGCCTATTGAATATAAATTTTGATTTTTCTCATTGCAGCTTTGCCCGGAACATGGCATGATCTACTGACATTTTGGATCTGCAGGAGAAAACCAGAATGTTTCCACTACCAAAGGTCTCTTCAAGTTGTTGAAAGAAGTTTGGAACAGTCCTGGATATTGGACTGTCTTTTCTTAAGGTATTTTTCCTCCTATCTGATTTCCAAAGAGGAATCTGATTTTCATTTCACATTGCCCTGCCCCTGTGGCGTTTTTGACATTGGCCAGAAATGAAAAGCCTTGAGTTGGAGAGGTGTCATCAAAACAATGACTAGATATGCTTGGAAGAAACGTTTATTATTTGGCTTGCTGCCACTGAGAGCTGCTAATTACCAAGCAATTATGACCAGACACAATATTTCACTGTCTAAAGTTGCCTCTTGGTTTTAATATCTGACAGAAAACAAAGGCAGAAAATTTTAGAGTAGTCCAAAAATGGTCAAGAGATGTGTAAATATTTCCTCAGGGCATCCTTTACTACCTTGGACTTAAAGGCCAGGAATTTGGCTATCTTTGCCTCCTTAGAAAGCATTCTTGGCTTCAGTATGCTGATCCATCTTTTCTCTCCTGGCTTTTCAAATAATCAAATCATAAAAGTAGTTAGGGAAATATGTTTTGCATCTGTAACTTCTATGATCTTTAGATGCTTCAAGAGTCAAAACTCCATATGGATTTGCCACAGCTGAGGGCTGTGTTTTTGACTCAGAAATCCTTTTGCACACAAATTAGAGGGCAACCAGTGCAAAACAATGTGGTTCTAATGCATTAGCTAAGCAGGAAACATGGAGATCAGTCTCTGCTGCGTCAGGAAACAATTTGTCTGTGGAAATGGCATGGCATAGTGCTTGGGAAGACAATGCTGCTAGCAATGCTCAGTAGACTAGCTGCTCGAGAAGGTCCTACAGGGGCACTGTTAGTGCATCAATAAGCCTGATTTATCACTGTATTATATTAATTCTACTCCAGGGTGATTCCATTCAAGTTAGTGAATTTATCCTAGGGTAAAACTGGAGAAAAATAGTGCCTCATCCCTCTTGCTTTCTGCATGAATTTCTTCCACGGAGACACACTGATACTTTCAGTTCTGTCCTCTTCATGCCCAGCTGTGACAAGGTGGGAGCTGGAAGCTTCTCAGCATTGCTTAGAGAATTGGAGTATATTCATTGTACTGACAGAAATTTCTGAACCCCTGGTTTGCCAACTAATCCTTAAAAATGGTTTCTGTTGAAGACAGACACATGAATCTTACAGTGTGGTTCTTGAAAAGTAAGACACTTTGAAAATAAGATTTACTATTGGTATAGAACACCAGAGGCTGTCACACCACTAAACTGAGAATAAACAGAGAGGAAAACTTACATGAGAATGCTGTGAAAGTGGGTATAAATGAGGGAGGGAGTAAACTCTTTCCTTCAAACAGAGCTTAGCATTTGCCTGTAAAAACATGCAGGTGCTTTGCCAGCATGAAGAACAGAACTGAGTACTGAAAATCTACATCTCAATGTTCATCTTTCAGCAGGCTTCCAAGCATACACATTTCATTCAAAATCACTAACAAGCTGTTTATGACACATGTATGCCAACTGCAATGTTTCATGTAGACATATAAGCCAAGTCATTGTGACCTGATGTGACTCATTTTTCTACAAGGCCGCGCCTTGAGAATTCTCATTTTCTTCAGTTCAAAGTGAAACACCAGGGAAAATAATGGAACGAATCTGAAAGCAGTACAGCATTCTTATGCAGAGGCAAGAGTGCCATTCAGGCAAACACTAGAAGAAAATCTGTCCTGGGTGTGTTACTGTAAATGAGTCTGTAATGTTCATTGGAAAAAGATCAGAAATATGAGACTTAAGTGAACTCATTTACATGCTCTGATTTTGCCCTTATCTGTTGTATTGAAAAGTAAAATAATAGATTCTAAGTGCTCTGTTCCTGAATGTTTTACTTCACTTTTTGTTTTCTGCATGTAAATTTAAGAGTGTATGTGAAGTCTGTTTTTTTCTCTTTGGTTTTATTTTATTTTATATCTCTCTTTTTATCCCTCTTCATATTTCTCTGAATGTTTCTTTTACCTCTGTGTGAATTTAAAATCTATTAGAGATAAGGAGAAAAATAAAGTGAAAAAGTTCCTTTCTTTTTGGTCAGCTATTCATCTGTTTAAATATGTTCTCATGCGCAGATCGTAGTTTATTATGCATTTTATTCTTGTTTCCTCAAATACTACTGAGCAAATCAATGGTAAATTTTTCCAGAGTTCTTCAAATTGAGGTCAGATGCTTTCAGGCTCATAAATCCACTTGGTTAGGGTAAGATATTTTGATACTTATTTGAAATTTGTCACAATCTTTCTCTTCAGTAGCTCTGCCTGGTTTTAGCTTCATCTGAGATTGAACTGAACAATTTAGCATTGTCAGAATTTATAATCAGCAGTTGGATTTATGTGCAATAACACTTGCCAGTGGTGCTGGTTTGTTTTGTTTTTCCAAGGTTCCTGCTACAACAGACACAAATAAAAAAGGCTGGGGTATTTTTCCATGCCAGCCTGAAAGTAATCTATTTATTTATTTATTTATTTTAGATACAGTAATCGATTAGAGACTTCCTTCTTATGAAATTAAATTTGATAGAGTAATTGATGAAATTAGGAGGAGGAGATTACCCAAAATGACCTTTCCCTCTGAATCTTTATTTGAATGGGAAAAAGACTTTTTTGAATGTACTTCCAGATAGTATCTACATTTCTTAGAAACTTGCAGGGCTTTTTGCAGGAAACCCCCAAACTATTTTTGTGTGGCTTTGGCTAAAATGATTTGGTTTTCTCTTACCAAATTTCTAAAAGTTTGAATAGCTGGCTCTTCTGAAGGAAAGGCAATACTTTCCATATAGAAAAATGCCCAATTTTTTTTCTAGCATTGCCTTTTTTCCCCACGTTTCTGACAAAAGTGCCTCGAAGTACAATTCTCGTATCATGAAATTTCAAAGTGAAAATAAGATTTAGAGTCTCTGAGTTTTTGCCTGCTATAGCACCAGGCAGTACAATGTATTAGGCTTACAGTTCCACTGAAATGCAAGCACAGATTAGTGTTTCTGCCACTGCAACATTGCAAATACCATTATGGCTAATTGCATTGATAGTAGTCACTGAGGAACAGAGGCTGTAGTTGCCTAAACAATCTGTACTATTACTGAAAGGGATCAGCTGCCCTTTTCATACTCCTCTGTTATGATTGCTGGATTGTCAGTTCAAAAGGTGTCAGACAAGGAAAATTTACCAATTGAAAACTAATAACAATAAAAAAGGAAAGTTAATGCAGACATGAGGGAGTGGCATAAACAGGGATCAGATATAATATAATTTGGTTGAAGTATGAATTTATTTTGCTCTGAAATTGCAGTGCAGTAGTGTTACATGCTTAAGATTATGCAGTCTTGGTGCCACAGTGAATTCCAGATATTCAGTTCTATGAGACAGTTCTGTTTGAAAACAGGGTTTGGGGCTACACCTGCTGGAATGTATCTTATGTTCCATCAAGTCAGCATAAAATGACAACTCTGATCACGAATCTTATTCCTGTGTGAGTGAAAGAGTTTGGGCTGGTCTGTGTTGCCCTTCTGAGACAGACAGAAGGGGTGCTCAGGTGGTATTTTTTCCTGTCCTTGTCTCAGTAGACTATGGGGATACATTTACAGAGTCTGAAAATGCTCATCAGGTTAGAATACAGTATTGTTGCTATTCTGCTACTTCTCACTTTAAACCTGGGGTTGTATCCCCTCACTTTCCTAAATCAGAGTTGGAGCCTTCAGTTATGATTGAAGTAAAGATGAAGGTTTAAATGCATGGATTAGATAGTTAAGATGTGGGTTTAGAAAATATCCTTTTTTTGCCATCAGATAATTTTGTGATATTTCTGTAAAGAAGGCTCTTCAACAAAAGCTGGAAGGAATTCGGCCGTGAGGAATTCCAGCAGTGAGAATTTGAGATGTTTGGGAAATCAGGAGCAAACTGAAACTGAGGTCTTAGAAATGGTTGTATTTTTTTTTTCTGGTGCCAAAAAGCATGCCAAGTTATTTTGTCCTGAATAATCTGTAGATTTAATCTCTCTTGAAGTGCCCAAGGGGTTCTCTGACAGAGTTTTGGAATCTGTGGTTCTCCTTGGTGCTGTGTTTTACAGCTTCATAACAAAACTCTGAAGCTGATTTCTGAAATGGCGTTCAGTATGTATTTGATCTCTTTTAATAGCTAGAAACCTTAACCATTTTGTAAACAAAGACTCAGCCCAGTGTGAATATGCCTAAAAAAAGAGAAATAGTAGTGTAGTGTATCTTGTATCTTCTTCTTTTATTAAAACATAAGTTCTTAATTTCTGAGCTAAGAATAAGAAAGATGACAAAGAATAGGAATAGACTGGAAACTGTGAAGACTGTGCCTAACTCCAGCGAAAATAATTATGGCTGAGTCATTTTGATGAAAACATGTATAGCCAGTGAATTCAATAAATAGATGTATTTAAGCATACCGAGGCAATGATTACATGAGGAATACTTGAGATCAATATTTTAAGATGTATAATGTTTTTTCATTTACCTTGAAGATGTGTACTATCATACAGATTTCCTTTCTCTTTCTCAGTCTCTTATCTGTGAATAGTTGAGGCTAGAAACAGGTTAGAGAATGAACATGGTATGTCTAAAATCCAGCCATTCACATGCACATCTGCTGGTAGTGGACATTGACCTTCTCTTTCCTGCTGTGGACTGATGTAATTTACTTCAGGAAATATCAGGGAAATGACACAGGGCTGGCTCAGCACAACCCTGACCCTATGAGACATGGCCTTGAAAATCTTGCTGTGCTGTAAAGCCAGGATCTCTGCTTGAACATTTCTGCTGCATACAGCCTTTGGCATGATTAGTAAGGTTATCAAGAGTTTAATAGTTGCACTTTCCTTCTCTTTTATCTATATACATGACTAACAGTAGGAAAAGCTAATGAGCAGATATATAGCAAATATTTTTAACTTTCAGTGTTTCTGAGATATTTAGAAGGTAGGGCAAAATCAGTCAGGTAATGCCTTTTACTAGGAGAAATGATAGAACTTGAAAGGAACAGAAACTCTCACTTGATGCAAACTCGTCACTTTTTCCCAACTTTTACATCTGGTGCTTCACTGATATCTGCAGCATTGTAAATTCATTTTTTTTTCTACTATTAATAATTTGTTAAGTTTGAAGACAGAAGACAAAGTAATTTAAACTATCTCTCTTGTGTGTATGTTGCAATGTGAAGCTACCCTGAGGGGCTCTTCTGTAAACTGATACTGTGTTTTAATTTGTGTATCTATGATAAAAAGCATTTAGATTAAAACCCAAAAAATTTGGAACTGTGATATTTTACTAGGAATATATGTACTCACAACAGTGTGACATTTGTATCAGGTACCTTTATTTTGTGAACTACCTGAAGTTACATGTCTGACCCCAACACTACAATGTGTCATCATAGAAATCCTGGTTCACTGAAGTGTTAAGTTCACTGCTATTCAGGAAACTATTTCTTTGAATTCCATTTTCTCTGGTTTTAATAAATCTTGGTTTTGGCTAAGATCACTCTTGCCTAGGTAATTTTACAAAAATGTCTGTAGAATGCTGAGAAGCTCATCAGCTTTATGAAGAAGACCTTAAGAGTTTCCAGAACTTAAAAGTTTCTCTCAATGCCAATTGTTAGACAGGAAAAAGGTTATTCTGTTATGTTTTAATAAATTTGGCCTGACATCAGGCTACAGGGAGCAAATAAAAAAAAAATTTCGAATCTAAAAGAAGGCTACAAGTTGATATTGGTGAGTGGCCATATTAAAAAAAAAAAGATGAAAAATGTCTCATTTATGCTTGGCTGAGCACCATTAAAATCTTGCAGTGCATGAGGAATGCTATCCCTTAGCCATCATGTCAATTGGATCATTAGTCACAAAAGGAGATATGTGACTTTCTGATAATATCTGTACAGGGAGACTCCTCAGAGGATTTGTTAGGATGCATATGCAGCTGGCTGGACTCTCAAGAGCTGTGTGGAAGAATCAGAGCACTTTGGATAGGCAGCTCTTTATCTGCACTAAGATAACTCTGGCCTGTAAAAAAAGCTATCAGAAATGCTGGACTCCAGTGTTGCAGGTGGCATTTCAAATGCTGCTATACCTGGGTGCTAAAGTGCTTAGAATTATTTCAATAGGTTAAACCCAGAAATCTCTGTTGGCCAATTGTTGTCACAGATAAGTTCTTGCAGCAGTTGTTCTAAGCAGCGTCTACTAAGACAGTGGCGAAGACAGAAACTAATGGCTTCAGAAAATTAATAAAAAGACATTCTTACTCCTGTTAGAGAAAAGGCAGTATATCTGATTTCTTCTCTGTTAAAAAAAAAATCTCAGAAGAACACAGCTGTTGAATATCTTGAAGTAGAAGATATTTGTCTTCTTTTTGTTTTATGATCTATAACTTTAGTAGGTCAGCCATGTTGCATAATAGCTGATATGCATTTACCATTAAGCCATGTTCCATGGTGTGCTTGAAGATGAAGTTTAAAGTATTATTTCCAGTGGCTACTTCTAGCCTTTTTTTTACAGATATTAGTATGGGGTAAAATGCACAGCTTAATTTCTAACAGGTCTTTTGATAGCAAAACTTAACAACAAATTCATAACTTTATTAACACTTTAATTCCTCTGTGACCTGATCCTAATAGGACCAGGTCGGATTCAGTCAGGTTAGGGTGATGCTTTGGTTATGGGACACAGAGGCAACCTGATATGCACAGGAAATATGATACCTGATATATATGAGCTGTAATATATGTGTGAGTGTTACATATGGGGAGAAGTACATTTCCTAAAACATGGAAAGTGAGAAATTGACCTCAGTTCTTTTCTACTATATATCTACTTGAACATAGTCACTTACTGAACTAAAAGAAAAAATAGAGCTTAATTTGTACTTGGTAGAAAGTTCCAGCCTCTTTCTAGTGAAAAGTTTGCCATTAGATCTTTATGATTTTTTAGTTTAATTTCTGAATTAAAAAAAATAAGAAAATATTTCAGATTGACTCATAGTAAAAAATCTTTGTTTATCACACTGTAATGAAAAATCCAAATATAGTGCAAATAAAACATTACTTCTGCTTGCATAAACATCTTGTGCATCAAAATACTTAATTTCACATAATGGTGGGGTTTTTAATCGTCCTTTTAACATTGGGTTATTAATGTTAAAAATATTTTACAAGAAAATAATTATTTTGCAAAGAAAAAACAAGCCATTTTGTTGAAAAAAATATTCAGACAAACAATTAAATATTTTCACATCTTTTATGTGCGACTTTACTATCATCCTAGCTACACTTTCCAGCAAATAGTCTACTGATTTTTTTTTAGGTCGATTTATAAATTATTCCTTTTACTGTCCAGGTCATTTTCTGATTGTTGCTTACTATGGTGTGATATGTTTTACAAAGTTTTCAGAGAATTGTGAGGAATACACTTGGTGCACTTGAAAAAAAATATGAATAAATACATGTGAAGGCCCTTCCTTATCTATGGTTGTTGTAGGTTGCAGACAAGGCTTGTTTTAATCTTGAAAATCTTTAATTGCTACAGAGTAAATTAACCTTTATGTTTGATTTTCCCTGCCTGGAAGGGAATCAGACTACCACTGTGTAATCTTATCCTCCATCTCCTCTACATTTCAGGTCTCCATTTACATTAGTTGATTTTTGGAAATGTGAAGCACTTGAGAGGATTAGGGAAAGTAGAAGAAGAGGAATTTGGAGTATTTACTAAGAGAGATTGACTGAGAAGAAAGATTTTGGGGCTTGTGTTTATGGACAGCTGCATCAAAAAGTTCATTTGAATGGGCTGTGGTTGATAAACCTGGGTAGCCTGGAATGCAGAGTCCACTTGAATCAGTCAGAATTTCAGTGCAGTGTTTTACCCAGATGTTAAGATAACATTTAAACAGTTAGTGGTAAAATGAACTTTTATTTTTACTTGTAAAGGTCTAATTTAAATTGACAAGCACACTCAAGCTGAAAAATAGAGTGTATTAAGCCTTTTTAAGTTGAGGCGGGTTGGGATCCAAAACTTCTCCTACTGCTCTGTCTTTTGTTTGCTTCTAAATTCCTCTTCGATTTTTTTATTGTGTCTTCTGTAAAGCTAAGATGGTGGGAACAGCTGGTCACAAGAGATTTACAACTGTTTGGGTGGATATTTCATGAGAATTCACTTTTTTTCTCAAGTTGAGGCTTGACTATTAAATCCATTGTCTATAGATGCCTAAAAGCTTGCTTTCTATCTCACACCTCCAGCTAGGATAGATTCAATCCTACTAATTTTTCCTGTATCCAAAATATGTATCTTTTCAAATGCTTTGCTTCAATCATTTCACAGTGAGGCCGATCTACTCTTATCCCCAATGTGATGGCTACCAGTGAAGAGGTCTCAGCAGTTGCTACAGGTATTTTTGGATAGGGTAGAAGGATTACTAATGTTACATATGTATAATTCCACACAACCATTTAGGTAATAGAATTGGCAGTTATCTGAGTGCTGCCTTTCTTCTTGAACAGTATCAAAGCAGTAACCAGAATTTGGACCTGTAGTCAGAAAGTCTGTGATTTATGGAATGACACCCACAAAAGCCTGTTTTGATTTCAGAATTCCTCATTTGACAAGTGTTTACCTAGATAATGTCTATTCAAAATACATTGTCATTTTCTGGAACCCCGAGTATTTGATGTGTCAGAATTCCTATGAAAATAGATATAATATGAATTTTCCAGATGGACAGTTGTACTGCAAGCAATCTACCCATGATTCCAGTTTGAAAATTATTTGAATCACTTGTTGCAGTACAAGCACATGTCTCAGAATATCAAGATTTGTATCACAGTAGACTTGCTGTAATAATGTAAGTCTTAGGTTCTATTCAAGTAGTTATGTATTTTAATTTTGGTGGATCTGATTTTATACCATGTTCCATATTTTCTCAGATGCCTTGGCAAATGAAAGTAGTGAAAAATGTTTCCCAATGAGCCCAACACAACCAGAGAGACCAAAACTATTCTTGGCAGTAGAGGTCTGAGGTATTCCTGTTCTGGCAAAACTGTGAAGAATGCTGTTGAGTACATTTCCTGTGACTTATCTTCTAAACTTCTTACACTTTTCCATGATGATTACATTGAAAAGCAGCCTGAATACCCAAAGCTTGATTTTTCAGGGGAACTTGTATATGCCCTCTAGCTCTTGTCTTTGAGACTTTATATACTCCAAAGTGCAATCTGAATTTAAGAAATGTAGTTCTGTATGTGGTTTGAGAGATGTGATTTACAGATATTTACAGACTTGTGTGTGGACCTTAAAACTGTAGATACCTGGAAGTGGCAAATGTAATCAATTTATACATATTTATTTCCTCCTTCATTCCTATCCTACTGTGTATCTCACTTGTGCCTACCTGATATAGATGGAGAAATACACATGCAACGTGCAAGTTCCATATCAATTCTTTCTGAATGAGCCATACAAGTTTTTTTACCCCCCTCATTATCTAGAATAGTCAAGCTATTTTTCAAGCAGACAAGAGAGGAAGTTTGTATCAAGATGATATTTTTTAGTTTAGCTGAGTCCAGATAGGCTCAAGTATTGAGGTTTTGAAGCTAGTCATGAAATTTCATTAGCTTATATAATTTTGTATATAATATGAAATGATAATGTGATGAAAATATGCAAAAGGCTTCTTGACTTTTGAAGAATATCTTTCTGAATTTGGTCCTCATATATATTCTATATTCCATATAGAAAACTGCATTGCACTGGAACCTCAATCCATGCACTGAAACCTCAGTTCGGATCTCATCTCTTGTCTTTGTATAGCAACAGCTACTACCTCTACAGTCAGGGGAAGCTGAAACATTTCCCTGTCTATAAAAATGAATAGCTGAAATTGAGAAGAAATTATTTTCTGACTCTTCATACTCACAAACATTTGACTTATTTCCTGAAAAATGCAATTTTCATGCTGAATTCATTGTTCTGTATTGAATAGTTAAAGAAATTATTAGTGGCCATAAGTGATTCATAAATTTTAACAGTTCACTGACTGAGTGACACCTAGGAGGAATTCATTCCACAGGTCCACCATAGGTAACATGAAGAAGTCTTTAGTGTTTTATACTTTGTAACATTTATGACTATAAGATCTAAAAGAAAACTTTACCCACATACAAACTTTTGTGTGGTATTAGACTTGGCTTTGAGACAGAAGATAAAGGAGCACATATTATGTAGTGTTCTATTACATTTTAAACATAACCTAAGCTATATATGTCAAAGAAAATACTAATTTTCATCCCTGCTTTTTAAATGTGAACCTTTTATTTTATTTAATGTTCATGTTTTAAACACAGGGTGGGAGGAAAAAGGGAAGAATGAACTGGAAAAATGTAATTTGCATTGTGAAAAGCCAGTGGTATTTGATAGTATTTGGTGCTACATAGACTTGGTTCATATTTCTACATTTACTGTAGTGTAGGCCTTATAAATATTATTAGATACAGTGCAAAAAAAAATCCCAACACATCAAACCATGTCTCACACTTAAATAAATCAATACATTTTTGTACAGCTTGTAGAGAATTGGAATTATATGATCTCTAAGGTTCCTTCCAACTCAAACCATTCTATCATTCTATGTGCTATATTACACGGATATTAATTGTCCTGTGTAAGTAGTTTGGTATCTCTTGATGAAAAGCTGCATTTCAGATATGTTTAATATTTTTATGTGGACATTGAACAAGTAAAGCATTTTTACTGGATCATTATTTTCCAGTTTTCTGCACTGGGGATAGACTGCATCATATAATCCTATTCCTATTATCTTCCATCATTAGTCAATGAATTAGCTTTTGGTCCTTTTCTTCTTTCAGGAAGCTCTTTCAAGACTTTAAGCAGCTGATTGTAAGGAAGCTTATTCTTTTTTTTCTTTCCTAAATTAATTCAGGCCATTTTATTTCCCTCACAACAAGATTGTATAGTTATCCTCCCATTCTTAGCTCATAGTAGAGCAATTGATAGAGGGCAATCACATTTTATCTGTGCTCCCACTTTTGTTTCTCTTCCCAAAGTAAACTCTCAGCTCCCTATAAGGATGACTACCCCTTCCTTCTACCTGTTCTGGTCTGAGATCATCTTTGCACACATTATAAGCTGAGCACTGTCTTCAGTTTATTGTTAACTTTTATAACGATATTAATACATCCCAATTTCTGTTGGAAGTATTTTGCTTTTGCTGTGGGCTAGTATCACATTGCACTTTATCTTCATACTGGTGACTCACAGTAATCTTGTGATTAAGTTCTATGCCCAGGTCTTCTGCTCAATCTCTCATTTCCAGCTGACCAGAACCTTTTTTTTGTAATGGTACTTATTAGTCACAGCACATTTGGTGAAGAAATACATTGGCTATCATATTCAGGAATAAGTAGGTCCTACCATATTTGGTAGTGTGTTTTTTCCAATATGTGTCCGGGGAATTTATGTGTCTACACAATGATACGATTTCTGATAGCTATTTTCTTTCCAACAAAATATTAATGAGGTCCTTGTCTAGGTTCAAATTTGATCCATGTGAGGCAATGGCAGACTTCTGACCCTAATTCATTTTAAATCCCTTCATTCAAATTGATTTTGACCTTAAAAGCTTTGGTTTTATCCATGTTACTGCAGATTTTTACTTGCAGAAGTGCTCTTTATTAAACTATGGCAGTATTCTACTCCTGATTTTATTTCTAGCTTTCAGAAGATTATAATATATTTAAATATCCACTTTCCAATCATGAACAACAGTCCACCAAGTCCTGTTATGGCTCTATTGTCTAATTTCATGTCCTGGTTTGTTGGTTTCATCTCCTCTGGTTTGTAACCTTGCCATCTTTCATTGGTTTCCAAACAGCAAAGTTGCCTCTCTGTTACCTCACTGCCTTTAACTCAATCCTGTATAATACTTTCAGCAATGGAACTGTCTCCATGACTACTCCTATATTCTCTGCTTATACTTTTCTCTTTGCTGTTTCTGCTAATTTTTTTTTCTTTTTACTGAACCCTTTAAGCTGTTTTTCTTTTGCCTGTGTAATAAAGTCAGATTTGGAGAGTTAAGCATGACTCTTTTCCAATTTTCTTCCTTGGGCCTCTTACTTTAAAACTCTTCTGAATGACCATGCTAGTTTGTATCACACAAAATCAGTCCCTCAGGTACTCGAGTAGAGGCGGCTTCAAGTGAGCATTTTCTCCAAATACTTCCTTTTATATTTATTATATTATTTTATTTAAAGCAATTTCCAGGCCTGAATTAAAACAATGATTGGGTTCTTTTTATTCCCTGTGGCAAGAGGTTTAAATATTTGTAGAAATATTATTATTTACTATAAAAGGTTGTAAACAACTGATTCCCCCTAGTTAAAGAAACAGCCCCTGCAGAGGGTATACCAAGTCAAGAATCTTGATTTGGCAGCAGTTATTCAATGTAAATCTCCTGTAAGTCACAAAGCCATTTTGGCTGCCACTTCTCAGAAAGCTGCTTGTGGATATAGTGTAAATGCTGACAAATCTTCTCCTCCCCATCATCTTGATCCAAAGAAATGTCCCTACGGAAATACTTCTAGAGAGACATAATCTTCAGCTGGCAATCCTTTCTAATTTGGATGTCTGGCTTTTTGCCAAGAAAGATCATTTTTTGATTTATCTGAAGGCAATATGTATTTGTCGTATTTCTGATTTCTTCAGACACCTCTGACTGCTCATTCCAGCTGCCTGAACATCTGGCTTATTCTGAACAGAGCCAGGTAATGTTTCTCTGTGGAGCAGATGTCATTGAACAAAACCAGTGTGTTCTGTTAAGTCTGCCTTCTGACTCTGTCAACTATTTTCCATTTCATTAAGGGGGTCCACCAAAGTAAGAATACACTTGAAGAAAAAGATTAAAGTCATGTTTAATTTCATCCCTTAAATCCAGTCAAGTCTCCCAAGAATTCTACCGTTTTAACTATCTGAAGTATTTGGATGTCAGTCATCCAGTTAACTAGGGTCATCAACTTTAAGAAAAATTCTGCAAAAAAGATTATGACACTCGATCGCTTTTGACACCCTGTCATTAATGATTGGTTTGTTCATACAAAAAAATTGTACTCATGTTTGCAAGTGCAATTATTATCACTGAACACAGAGATTTCCTTATGTCCAAATTGCCAGAACAGATCCAAGCTGAGAGCATCTATCATGAAGGAAATTTGCACAGATTTTCACTTCTTGTATATTTGAAAGTTTTGACATCTAGAACCCTGGACATCAAAAATGTCCTCTTGTACTTTTTTCTGGGGCGGGGGGAAAGGTGGGGACTGGACACTGGCTTGTTTTTTGTTTTTCTTCCCATCTACTTGCCCTCAGATATTTTCACGTGGCATCTCAGCAAATACAGGTGTATGATTCATGCTGATTCTTTTACCTGCTTGAAAAAGGTTTCTGCCTTTGAAAAATTTGGCCCTATCTATTCATTGTCACTTTTGACAACTCTATGTAGGCTTGTTGTTGTTGTTGTTTCAGTAACCGCTTCTTTGGCCAAAGGGACACTGTGTTGACACTTCACTGGCCAAAAGAACTACTACAGTTTCAATTGGCAGGGTTATTTTTCAGTTCTCTCCCTTGATTACTGAGACTTGTAGCTAAGTTTATGCAGCTTCTTTGTTTCAGCCAAAAGATGTGCCCTCTTTACATACTGTTTTTTTCACAGTTGAAGAGTCCTTGAGGGAGGATGTCCTACATCACTTCATAGTTTTAATAAGGAAGCTGTCAGATTTTATCTAATTGAACATTAATAGGTGAAAGGATATGAATACTTCAATCCAAACATCTTTATACATATTTTCCAGCAACTTGCTTCATCACATCAGTTTTTCAGAATCTGTAAATGTAACACACACATAATGTGATCATAATGTGATGGAATGAAAAGCTTGTTAGTCTTCAGAACAAGGAAATTAAAAAAAAACTTAAAAACTTGGAATTTATTTTGTATGTTTTTCACTCGCATGTTTTCCTATGCATATCTTAACATCCACTGCATGTTCTTCTTACTCACCTCCTCTTATTTTTGTTTGGTGGTGCTTTTCCTGGTGTTCTCTGTGAAGAAACAAATAGGTAGAGGGGAGAGGAGGTAAATTTGGGAAAAAGTTCTTGTCTTATCAAAATCAGACACAGGCCCCATTCTGATAAAATGCTTTAATTTATTTTTTTAATCTGCTTTCATAGTAATTTTTCTTAATAGCTTGTTCCCTACAGCTGAAACATTGGAGGCGACAACTTCCGTGATCAGAGAAATCACTTGGCACCGAGGAATGCCAAATTACTTATTAGAGCAAGGACAGGTAAATCCTACTGGGGCAGATCCATTGCTGTAACAATGAATTTTGGCTGATTAGACTTTCAACTTTTTCCCGGTGTATTTATTTTTGCAATGATACTCTGAATCTATGTTTCGTTAAAGGTTCAACACCCTCATCCTTGTCTTGTTTGTCTTACCTTCTAAAAGATCTGCTTTCTTAACATTCTGGTCTCTAAATCTTGTAAAAATTGTCTCAGCATGACATAAATCTCACACGTATAAACTGTTCCTGTTAATGCTCAAAAAATGAAGTGCAGCTAAACAAGTCAAAGATGATTATCTAACTACTTGCAGAAAAATAAATAAACTACAGTACTTTAGTATAAGTTTATGTTACCTACAAGAAGGTGAATGTATATTTAGCTAATTTCTAGGACTGGAGAAGGCCATTCGTTCTCATTCCTAAAAGAAATACTTCTTTCCTTCAATATCAAGCAGCTGACATTACTGACAGTAGATTCCTTTTAAGGTGAAAATGATGTATCTTTCACTTTTCCTAGTTTTTAGTGTTGTCTGGGATTTCAAAAGAACCTATGGGATTTAGCAACAATTTCCCTTTAAAGGGTACTTGGATTTGGAAGTCTAATTCTTGCAGGTTCTTTCAAAAATACAAGCTGTTATTAATAAACTATCATCCAGTGCCTGTAACATTACATCACACTCCAGCTTTTTTAGGTCCAGGAGACCATATGGATAGTTTATTCTCAACTACTTCTATTAACTTATAGCTATCTTACCAAATATTTAAGAAAATTCGTTTAGGAGTGAGAGATCACTGGCAATTTGACATTCATGCTAGGAATTCAGGCAGAGAGAGCACTCATTGTTTACTGAACTGCTTTATTGAACTACTAAGCACTGTAGTGATCATCTAATTTGACTCTAAAGGTATTCTTATAAAGAAAGAGTTCTTCAAATCTAAATGATTACGAAGAAGAAACTTACCTCATAAAAAAATAGAAGTAATTTTATAATAATATTTTCCATAACTAATTAGGAATTCATGATAGTTTTTGAAGATATTCAAAGATATCTTCCTAATTAAAACCAGGTTAATAGGAAAACTTTATGAAATCCTATTTTAAACCCCCCAAATTACTTTTCTGTAGGAAAAGTACCAGGATATGGCTAGATTTATTGTGGAGAAAAAGTGAAAATGTTTCAAGAAAATCTGTTAAATAATTTTTCAGTTGAAACATGATTGACACAGTTTCAGGGACTGATACTTCAAGTGTAGGCTTTACACTTAGAGGGATGATTCTCAAAATAGTAACTTTTCAATTAAAAAGAAAAAAATCCTCATGTTATTAGATTTCTTAGGTTGGGTCTCACGGACAAAAATTGTGAATGCAGTGTCTCCTTCTTTATGGTATTACTGTGATTGAGGCAATTATATTGTTGAGACGGGTCCTGCAAATGTTTCCTCACTGTGATTGCTACCAAATCCTAGATGCCTGCTGCCTCCTAGAATAAACATATGGTAGGAAAGCTGCTGGTGGAAATTTTGTTTTATATTCAGTGTAACAGGGGAACAATGGTAACAGTTGCCACTGTTCAAAGGGAAATGACTGATTCAAAACAAAACCTTAACCTGGCAACCTGACAGAGTGAGACAAGCAGTGATGCCAGTCAAAACAGCAAAGGCTGTACTGTTCCTCCTCCCTCGGTCTTTCTCCTACTATGAAAGGCTGTATTATGTTTACAATGTTTATTTTATCTCCAAACCTTTTGCTGTTGCAGTACTCCAGTACTTTTTTATAGTCAATTCCTGCTCTTAGGTGGAATACTTGAAGAAATTATCAGTCTGTTTTGTCTGTTCCTGTGTTACACTTCAATACCCAAAGTTTTACTCTCTGTTACTCAGAACTTCTGCCTTGACGGAACTAGAGAAGCTGCTCCAAAAGAGGGATGGGATGTAGCTACACCATGTTGGGAATAGGTTAGACAAGGAGCTGTGACAGCCTAACAGCTGCAGGGTAAATTCTGCCAAGGCATCTGACAACATCTGGCAGCATCTGCTGAGGCATCTGACAAAAACCCTCTTATCCTCTCTAATGTGCTAGGTCAAATGGGGACAGATGGAGGTTTTGTGCTAGGTCAGGGTGGGACTGCTCACCATGCAGCTGAGTTTTTGAGTAAGGCTGTAACAGTACAGCAGTTTGGGCCCAGATCCTGCACTGTCTCAGAATGAGAACTAACAAGGCACCAACTTCTCAAGGTTGAGGTGGAGAAGCAGCTGACCAATAGTGTAGTCTGCAGCCTTAGCATAGAGCAGCAACATGAAAATCAATCTTACCGATTGCTCTTGTGTAGAAGTTCAGTCACCTTGTGATGATGCTATTTTCTGTGCATAGATTGGATAATGCCTTTACTTCCAAGGAGATCCTGAACAGCAGCAGTCAGCAGCTGTCACCTGAACAACATCCTGCACTGCAGTGTGCTCCTCATAACACACTGCAGCAATGACTGTAGCCTAAGCAGATTAAAAAAAGATGCATGTAAATCGGATTGTTAACCATTATCTCTTTGAAAATAAGGTTTTCCTCATTAGTAAGACCACTAAGCAAACTGATTACTCAAAGAGGAGTCATAAATACAATCTGCATTCATTGAATGCGATAGTTTCCAAATAACCTTTCTAAGCCAGGAACAAACAGCCAAAATGCACGTAAACCCAAAGCCCTGACCTTTGCCCAGCACCTCCCATACCTTGGTGAGTGACTGTGGCCAAGAATGAAGCAAACATTGGCATTTCCTCTGTCAAAATATTATTCTGCCCCCATGGATGTAGACAATCTTTTCAAAATATATTTGATTTTTATCTGCAAAACAACAAGAAAATTTCCTCACAAGAGGAAACTTTAAAATCAGCTACTCAGAAAAATAGCTCATTTGAACCAGACTATTTACAAATCCAAACAAATCTGCTTGGCCAGAATACCAAGATGGAGGCAAATAAATATTTCTCATTCAATTGCAGTGTTGTAGATTTAATATCCTTATGCCTCATTTGGTGAGTGTTGGAGATTTTTTTGCTGCTACTGTTATCTTCCTTATTGTTATGTCCAATGTTTTTGCCATGCTAGTGACTGACCATAAACCTTGATGATGTAATAGAAGGACAGGAGAAAGGTGCTAGATGTAACCATAGCTGTGTTAGAGAGCTAAAGATAATTAAAAATCTAGTAGGGTACTCCCCTGAAGTTCAAGCATGGCTTCTTGTCAAACTCACTCTGTTCAAAGATGGCAGGGAATTGACCATTGGTGCAAGGCTACCATCCAGAGTTGAAGCTGTCCACAGCTGTCTTTTGTTAAAAGCATTTCCCACTTTTCATTTCATAGACAAGGGACAAGATCTGATGCCACCTGATAATAGAGAACAAGGGAAACTTCAAGCCATTGCAGCTGTAGCAATTTTAACCAGAAGAAGAATTAGCCATGAGTATTCGATGTGACTGATCAAGACTATGAGTGAAAGGGGCTATTTGTTGGAGAGCCAGCCTTTCTCCTCCTATCCTCACTGCAGTCATTTTACTCATTCCATTTTCAGCTGAAAATTTTGCTTTGGAGCAAAGTAATGCTGTGATTACTTTCCCTACCAGTCTTCTTGCACCCACGCTAGCAGGGCCTATCTCCCTTCAATAAAAGCTTTTTCTAACATCTGATTGATGCCTTCTCTCACACATGAAGCTGATTACTTCTTACTATCCTTTGATGGAAACAGGATACGTGATGACTTTACAATTTTTAAAGTCAACATCGACTGGTGTTTATCATTCTGTACTCAGTCTTCTGTTTTTTTCCTGATAGGTCACATTTTGTAAATTTCCCCTTGTTCTTTGTTCTCCTCAGGACTCTTTCCAGTTTACCACATCTTTCTTAAAATTGAGAGACAAAAATAGATGTAGCAGAGACTTTACCAGTCATTAGTAGGGTGGATAATTTCCTTCAATGTTTTATGTAGAGCTTTCTTTTTAATAAACACAGAATTATGTTATTCTGCTTTGAAACGTTTATCTGCAGTTGACTCATATTCAGTCTGATCCAACTTACCCAGTTCTTTTTTTTCCAACTTTCTCTTTTTGATACCTTATATTTGAGTTTTCTTTTAAATGCAGAACTTTGCACTTTATAAAATTTAATCTAAATGATTTCATTCCCCTCTCCCCACTAGTTTATCACACTTACTTTGAATCTTTTCTTTCAAATTGCTTGCAGTCTCTTTCACTTCTGTATTTGCCCAAGTTTTAGGACCATTTCCCATTCCACCAAGTTATTAATGACTTCAGCTGAGCTGAGGTCTTCTCAAGCATAATCTAGTTGGAAAATGAGCCATTGGCAGTCAATTTTTTCCATACAATTTTACGCTTATTCTATAGCAATAATATCTAGATCCTGTTCACTAGTTTTCTTAGTGAAGAAACTGTTTTTGAGACAATATCAGTAACGTTAATACAAATTTATCCTTCTTTTCTTTTCTTTTCTTTTCTTTTCTTTTCTTTTCTTTTCTTTTCTTTTCTTTTCTTTTCTTTTCTCCTTCCCTTGAGTACAGCTATTCTAAAATACTATTTTCCTCATTTTGTTCATTTGGTTTCTAAGCATCTTCAGCTTCCTGGATCAAATTCTTCAGTTGGCAGTTAATTGAGTTTAACTACAACACAACTCCTTATCTTGTGAATAAGACTCCTGATTGGTGTTTTTTCTTCACAAAGAACAAGAGAAGGGAGTAGTTTGTACAAAATGAAGCGTGTTGCTTCCAATAGTACACGTCTGTCTGTCACAATATCTTTCCTGTGTTCATTCAGTTAAGACTATAGAATTTTGTCTGGTTTATAATATTTTAATTGCATTCCCTTCATGTGATGTTTTCTATTGCTTGCTTTCTTTTCCTTCAAATCTAGCATTTGAACTACTTGTTTTTAAAGTGGCCATTCTAGATCAAAATGTTTAGATTTTCCTATTTATCAGAATAGTCTCTAGATTTTCCTTGAATATGAGTGGATTTGAAATATTTCAGGTTTTTTATTGTTTTATTTATTTGACTATCCACTTATTTATTTAATTTAGTCCCCCCTGATAAGATGGAGCCTATATTGTATTTCTCCCCCAATATCAGCAGAGTTTCAGACTTTTCAAAGTTCCACCAAAAAGTGCTATCTATATTAAAATATATTTAATACAGAGGAATATATCTATTGCTAGTTTTCATAAATATTACCTTTCTAGATTCTATTTAAGCTTCTGGATAAAGAACCATTGTTTAATAGTGCTGGTGTATTTCTAGTTTTGTAGATAGACATGTCTAGTAATTTTTTGTGGTGATTTTGTAGAGTAATGCATCGCTGTGTAAGGGTTGGAGTAACAGGATATGACTGTTAATATAATAATATAATTAATATAATAATATAAATACTGCACAGTTTACTTAAAGCATAGTATTTTTTTCGGCTCCTAATTTTAATGAAGCTTTTCTGAGGCATTGAAAAATACTTCTACATTGGTTAAGATAATAACTCAGTGCAAATACACTTGGACATTAGACAGTACTCTCTGTTAAGTAAATATTTTCTATATTATGTCTTCTTCAAATAAGATTTAATGAAAAGAACTTTCATACCACTCTGAAAATAAAGCCACTGTCTAATATGTGTTCTAATTTTGTTAAACATGGACTTTCAAGAAATACTATATTTTAATGATAATAGCATTCCTCAGGGGTCAGTACTGGGACAAGTGCCATTTGGCATCTTTGTTGGTGACATGGACAGTGAGACTGAATGCACCCTCATGAACTAGGTGGTACATTTGACATGGCTGAAGGAAGAGTTTCATCTCTCCTATGAAGACAGGCTGATGGGCATGTTCAGCCCAGAGAAGAGAAGGCTCTGGGGAGAACTTCTTGCGCCTTCCAATACCCAAAGGGGCTATAAGAGAACTGGAGATGAAATTTCTGTAATGGCAGAAAGTGATAGGACAAGGGATAATGTCTTCAAACCTGATAAAGAGAGTACATTTAGATTGGATATTTTGAAGAAATTCTTCACTGTGAGAGTGGTGAGGCACTGACACAGGTTGTGCAGAGAAGTTGTAGATGCTCCATCTCTGGAAGTGTGCAAGACCAGGTTGGATGAGGCTTTGAGCAAACTGATATAGTGGAAGGTGTCCCTGCTCATGTCAGTGGAGTTGGAACTAGATAACTGTTAAAGCTGCTTCCAGCCCAAACCATTTTATGAATCTATGACAGGATATTATATGAAGTGAGAGTAGGTCAGACAGTTGAAAGTAACCTGTGCAGCAGACATTAAAAATCATGAGTCAGGTTAGTCTCAATTTCACTATGATGGTGTTTCTCTCAGCAATATATTATTATTTAATTTTAATTGCATCCTGGTTTCTAAGTCTTTGAAACACTTTCTTTACAATTTGTAAAGCTTGTTTCTCATTTATGAAAGCTAGAGGTATAGTTATTTCATTTTAAATGAAATTCCCTATTCTTTTGTAACTACAGAACTTTTAAGAGCTGGAAATTGAAGGAAAACATTAAATACTTGCAAGTCAATATTTTCTTTTACCTGTATTAATTTTGTTTGGAAGTTTTTTCTTCCTGTGGTTTTAGGCATCAGTTTAATGGTCATAATATTTTTTTCAATTATTATCTTATTTTCAAGTTCCTGGGTGGAAATACTCTCATTTTCTGAAATTAATAACCTGTTTGGTATTTCTGGTTTACTTTTGGTTCTGCAAGTCAGTTTTTATTTGTTTTTGAACAGTCTTTATATCCGTTGAATATAAAAAAGTCTAGGCAAAATTAAATTAACCACATTTATGAGTTATAAAATGCACAAATAATAAGGGCTCACCCCAGTTTAAAATATCACGGATTTTTAATGCTGTCTCATGATTTAAAAAATTAGCCTTGTTTCCATATTCACTATTTATTGAATTGGTTGAAATTGCTGTTTTCCAACAATTTTTTATGAGCTCTATTGCGGGTTATCTGTACTGATGAACCTGATTCACTAGAGGTACTTAAAGGGTATAAAAGAATTCAAAGAATTAGCATTAAAAATTTCTTTGTCTCACAACTTGTAAAGTAACTGAGTCTCAGACTGTAATCCAAATTAGAAACTCGTACTCACTTGCAACACTTACATCAGTTTTTAAAGATACTGTGCCTACACTATTTAGCTCTCTAATAACTATCTTCTTCAAAAATTTATAATACACTTTTCTGTCCAGAAGAGACTATTACTTCATCAGTGTCCTTTCACTTCCATGATTTTTTAAAGATAGCTTATTTGTTTTTATTTTAAGATGAGTTTTTAGGTTAGGTGGTTTCTTCAGACTGCATTTATTTTATTTGATATATGACATTAACCTAATGATAGCCTCTATGTTGAAGTCCTATGTTTGTCTAAGTGATTTTGTTGAAACAGGAAGGTAAGATCAGCCAAGGTTTCTTCTCAAGCCCTAATTCAAGCAATTGAATCTGTTTGTGTGATATATATTGGCAGAACAGCATGACTAATCTCGCAATGCATAATTTATTTGATAAATGTAGATTCTCACTTCACTACATTATAAGAACAGTGCAATTATTTTTAATAACTCATTTTTCAGATATTTAAAATTATAATTATTGTATAATACAATTTTTATAAGTACAATTATTCAATTTTTATAATTTAAAAATTGATTCATAGCGATAATTTCCCTGGGAATATTGGCTCAGATAAATCTGAAATGAGAGTTTAAGTGGTTAATTTCTGGTACAGTTTCTACTACAAAATTCGATAATTCTTTTGAGTGTCTGGCACCATTGTTCATCATGAAGTTTTAAAATGTGTTTTCTTTGAATATTTGTGCACCAGTTAAGAATTTCATTTATATCGAAAGCACATATAAGCATTATTTAAGCATATTCAAGGTGAATTTTTTTATAGATATATGTGAAGGGAAAGAGGCTATTAATTTTACATTATTTTGACTAAGCTTATAAATTATGTAATTTATAGCTTCATCCTGTTGTAATTCAGATCTGCCCACTTCAGTGGAGGAATGCTTTGTACCAAGTGCAGAACTGGGTGACAATGTGGAATGGTCTGCCACAGCTTTCTGCTCTATTGGCTGAACATTTTGGCTCTGGTTCTTCTCCTGTCTCACTGCTTTGTGCTGCATCAGTGGAAAACTGACTATCTGAGAGTTATTCTGTGTGAGGCATCCTGTAAAAGGTCTGTGCTTCTCCTTGCATGCTCTATAATTTAAGGAGATTAATCAAAACTTTTACTCTCCCTGAAATTGGGCAGCAATTTACTGGAACTGCTAGGATTTGTCTCCCTGTAATAAAAATCTGTGCTTCCACCTTTTGCCTATAGTTTACCAGAAAAAGGTGTGAAGATTTAAGGTCATGACAACATCTGCCTGTCCTGCCAGGAAGACAATGTGGTGTGAATGTTTGGCCTCAAGAATTTGCTTGCTGTAATTAGATTACCGAGAGGGATTTTTGCCTCTGTAGTGTTTGCTTACTGCATATAGCAGATAAAAACAAATGAACAAAATTTCTTAAAATAGGAATTGCTATCTGGAAAAGTTAAAAATGCAGTTCGATCTTCAGCTACTCAAATGCAGGTCAAATGAGAAGCTATTCAGAGCTTTGTGGATATAAAAAAGTAAGTGCAGGGTCTCTAAAATGTTTTGCTAGAACAATATTCCTGAAGAAAAGCAGAATTGATTTCCATCTAAGCACACAGTAGATGCTGCACCTTTTCTTAGTATTAATGGGAACATCAGGATTGCTTGCAAAAAAAAAAAAAAGGTAAATTTGGAGGTCATTTTGGGGTTATTTAGTATGAGACAGAGGTACTAGTGCCCAGTGAAAACTTCAACGTTAATGAGTGTAAATAGTTAAACACACTCCTTGGTAGCTATTTTAAGAATTTCACCTGAGTTCTTCAGACCTCACTGTCCTTCTTATTATTGTCAGTATCCTGATGAAAATGTGTTTTCAATCTCCAGCATTCCAAGATTGTAAGTAAATAATTCTGTCCTTGAAGCAGGGTGCAGATTAATTACGAGCTTTTTTTGGACATTGTTCCTCTTGAACAGGGAATCTGAACGTTTTTAACAAAGAGAATATTTATTAGTCTCGTGAGATGTTTTTTTTGGAAGACAGATATGTCTTTCTGAGGGGAAAAAGCACTAACAAGCTTTAAACAACGGGCCAAATTTTCTGTACACTTGTGTCCCAAACAAGATCTTGTAATAGCTGTGTGTCCTTGAAATGTCAAGTACTATGTCTTGTTACTATGAAGCAGAATATTTATTCTGAGATGTTAAAGCATTAAATGTGTGTTATCAGACCAACATAGACAGCCCTGTTTTAATAAGGTACGTGAAAATTTCAATTGTTAACAGTCTGAAGAAAATGATTTAAAGACAATGCAACAAAATGGACAGACATACATCACTTGATGGGCTATGTAATTAAAATCAGTGTTTTCTGTACCAGGTATTTTAATCAATATAGGATGATAAAACAATGATGGATAAAACCAGATGTATATGAGAGTAGCTTTATTTAGTTTCTTAAATTTTTAATTTTTTTTACTCAGTGTGCTTTAGTCATGTTATTTGAACATGGAGCAATGACGTTGCAGCTATGGCTTAGTTGCAACATGAGGAATGTTGCTCCAGAATGTTGCTGGGTCTGAGGGTATGCCCAGGGTCCTCTTTAGCTGGCTTTATTTTTTGAATTTAGATAAGGTATTATGGCCCGTGTGTATTATACATGTGTTACTCTGGTCCACAGAGTATCTGAGTCTGCTGTAGATTGTGAATGTCAAGTTTGGTTCATAACCTTTAATTTTAGAGCACTCTTCGATTGTAAGAATCCTTGGAGCAGCCTCTCATATGAGCAAAAGTTGCTAATGTTCCACAAATACTAGGGAACTTTGGAGATGTAGACTAAAGATCTGAATTGTTCTGCTGTGCTTTTTTCAATGGGGTAAAATTAGGAAAATTTTCTGTGTAATGACAAAACCCACTTTTCACTTCAATTTAAAGGGCAGAAAATCCTTGCAACAGAACATTTAGGAACTTGCAAAGTCTTTCTTGAACATCTCTAAAGTTGGTACTTTGGACCAGGTGAATTCTAGAACATCATAGGTTGGGAAAAGCTGAAAAAAAAAAAAGGAGGTAAATTTTTGGGGCTACTAAAGATTCTGGATCCTAGAAGTTAAAACTATGAAAAAGAATAAGAAGCAAGTGCTACATAATAAAGTCTTAAAACTTGAGTTTTCTTCTGATTTATGCCCACCAGAAGGACTGCGTTTGACACACCTTAGACAACCGAGTTTGCCATAGAACTATTTTTGTGCTTGGTTATGTACCCAGTGAAATAAGTACTTGGTCATTATGTCTAGAGCTAACAGCAGAGTTCATGGGTCATGGGTGACAGGAGAACAGTGTAAGGGTAGGAGTGTTTGTGGACACTACCCTCAAATACTTGCAATAACCAAGCCCACAAGACCATATACTTAACAGCTACTGCCAGATAATGCTGAGTTACTGGGAGCAAATATTTGAAATGAATTTCTTGCTGCCATCTTGTGTCTAAAGGCTAAATGGCAAGGAAATTTCTAGAGTTCCGAATACGGATTTTACATTCAATGTCAGGTTAATACTCTTATTCCTCTTAAAACCAAAACAGTCCGAATATGAAAGTTTTCAAGGTTTGCCCTTGAGAAAAATGGAAAAGTGTAATTCAGCTTATGCAAGAGATTCTGTGAATTTTTCATAAGGAATAATCAATGGAGAGACAGCTCAAGTTGAAAGTTGCTTTCCCCAAGCATATTCCCAGCAGAACAGCCTTATGAGGTGCCAGAAGAAATTATTGATAATATTACTTCCATGATAATCAGGGTGGAGCCTATGTTTCCAATATTGGTCTCCCTATTAATTTGCTTCATGAACCCAGACATAGTATATCTTCTAGCAGTGGTGTGTTGTGCTCCAGAAAGACCCCATATATAAAAAATTTAATAGAACAACATTGTAGTCTACAATGGGGAATACAGGAATATCCAAAAAACTTTGAAGATGACATAACATATTGTAAAATTTTTTTTTATTAATTCCCCTTATGGTCCTTTCTTCATTCCACCTGTTTTTGCTCATGAACCTTTGATTCCATGTGTTGCCATTTTTATATCCTGCAAGTCTCATCTGATCTTTAACTCTTCCCCTTCTTAGCTGAACTGGAACTTTTGGCTGATGGGAAGAGTTTCTTTACAGGGAAGCAGGACTATTTCCATTTGTTTGAGGTCTGTTGACTAATGAATTTCTGTCTGCATAGATGAGAACTGGAATTATATAAGTGCAGAAAATATCTCTTCATTCTGTAGTTTCTGGAAATATTGTTGGCATAAGCCACTGGAACAAACTACCCAGAAAAGAAGTGAATTCTCTTTCTCCTGACATTTCTAAATAAGACTAAATACCTTTATGGAAGATATATTTTGTTCAAACAGAAATTATATGGCTCAGTGCAAAGGTACCTGGATGAAACTCTGTGGTCTCTCTTTTACAATCAAATGTCTTTTTGGACCTCAAAATCTAGTGATATATAGTGATTTCTTTGTCTTACTTTAGCAGTCTCATGTCATTCATTACATTTGCTGCTTTTTTAACCAAGTCTGCAGGCATTTGAGGAGCCAAAAGTCTTTCTGGAAAATTGCCCACAGGACTGTAGAGAAGCTAGTAAGTGCTTGAGGGCTACCATCCCGCTGACAGTAATGCTGACTAGTTATCAACATAATGAGGCACTGAAATGGGAAGTCATTTTCCAAAGAATGTGAAAATCACTAACATGCTTAAGACATACGTATGTGAAATAGCATAAAGTTCCATGTCTAGTGAACACAATGCTATGAAATAGCAGGCAATGTTCACTAGACATGGACCATTATTAGGGCTCAGTGCTAACATGATTTGAGGTAACTTGCAAGGTTGTTTTTTTGGGGTTTTTTTTGTTGTTTTTTTTTTTGTTTTTTTCAGCTTCAGTCACATATTGCAGGGTCATGTAATATTTGATTCTGAATTTATTTATAACTTATCCTTGTAACACTGAACTCTGGACATTCACATATTTTTTAAAGATGAAAGTTTAGCTGCTGGCACAGAAGAAAATGTCTCCTGAAAGAAATGTCTGGACTTAACATCTATCCCTAAGGTGGACCGGTTTATTATTGGTAAGTGTCCATTGGTAATCAATCTTCTGACAAAAGAATGATAGAGTGGCTGCTTTCCCTGGGTTAACCAAAACTTGGGGTCAGTGTTTGTTGCATATGTATCAATCTGTAAATTGAGTTGGCCACATTTCTACAAGGAGTTATTTTGATAAATATATAGTTTTCTGCAGATCTAGATAGAATCTGAGGGGAATAGAAGGGTAGACTTTAATTTCAGCTGACCTTAAGGAAAGAAGTTATGTCACATAGGATACAGGTAACATAATGCTCCAGAAATGCACTCACTTTGAATGCCCTTTCTGATGGAAGGTCGACATTGAGTACTAGTAAAGACATCTAGATGTCCTAGAGCATATATTCTTCACTGATAGAATTTCAGGATAGTGAGGTGAACACTTAGCTAATTTAATGCTTAGATGCATCTTTTTTCATAAGCGAGTGCAAAATCCAAAACTTTTGTGCTGAACTGTGGGGGCTGTTATCATTAGATTTTAATGTATCTTAGAAAAAACCTCACTGACCCAGGAGGAATGGTAATACACTACACAGCAGCTTTTAAAAAGCAGTACTTAATAAAAGTGTTTACCATACAAACTCAAATCCATGAAAACTGGCAAGATTTTTAGTGACATTATGACTGGCATATAATAGCAGTAATAATAGTTCCTGTATTATCCTAATGTATGCTGTACATGTTTTGATTTCCTGATACTATTTTTAAGAATAAAATCTGGAATTTCATTTCAGACATGCTTTTTTGTACCATCTCCTTAAATTTAAGCAAATTCTTTGTTATTATATACAGAAAATTTATTTAGAAGTATGGACTGAAAGGTTTGAGATTCGATTATACTGGAAAGGAATCTTCTCATTGCAGATTCCAGCTTGAATCTAGGCCAAGCCAGTAGCAAAAATCTTTTAAAGCTGGTAAAAAAATGTCAGATGTGCTGATAAGAATTTGGACATATTGGATTGTGGAACCATGATCACTGTCCAGTATATTTTCTAATCTCCTGTTACTGATCTGAGCCACAGTCACTTGACAACACCCCAGTATCTGGTTCCTGCTCATGATGGATTGCTCCTCATATCAAGGTTGTAGTCAGTAAGCTGGCAATCACTCTTCCTTCTGCCAGCATCTGCATGATGCCAGAATTTGCAGTTGTTACCAGTTTCCTTTCTAGTTCATGTACAAGTAGAATCTCAATCATTTGCTGTTGTATTTCCATTCCCCTGGACTCCTTTAATATCTTTCATTATTCCTCCTTTCCTTCTTGGATGAAATACAGTATTCTTTAATTTATAATTGTGCTGATTCCTTTGACATGTCCAACGACAGGACAGGCAGGTTGTGCTGCCTGCTATGAAATGATGGACTGATCTATCTTTATTATTGGGAGCTGCTCTGGAATTTGACTTGTGAGATTTTCTGGCCCTGCCAAGCTTCTGGCAAGAATAAGTCCTGCCTGCCTAAAATTTCTTCTCTCTCTTCCCTTACCTTTTCAGATGGCTCTGTCTGGGCTATGTATAAGTATTAGTGTCACACTTATTTGGTGGTATGGTCTTCCTCAGTGGTATATTTAAGAAACACATAAAGATCATATGTATGTCTGCCCTTCCACAGGAGTTCAGAAAGTCCTAGATTATTTTTCAGCTATTAAACCTGTATGTGCTTTCACAACTTGCAAAGGAGTTCTTTAACAGACATTATTCTCAAATATAATTTTGAAGTCCTTGTCTCCTGATGGAATAGATTTCATCTGAGACTTCCCCTTAAAGAGAAATCCTTTGTTTCCTCAGCGTGACAGTCCCATTTAAAAGTATGTATCACTGGAAATAAACATTGTGTATTTTATTAGTGTTTCTACACATTGAACTGCAGAGGGAGGTGAGGTCAGACTTCGAATATACAAGGCAAGAACTGACAAAGTAACGTATGTTTGTTTGGTGTCCAGCCAAGGATTTGCAATGCTTTTAAAATGGTAAACTACATAGCAAATATTTGATGTGCCAAACCACAGAAAATGGTTGATGAGGTTTATGGAGTGGAAGAGACTCTCTAAGTAGTCCCTGTAGTGTATTTACTATACTGTATATCTTGCACATGCTATTTATTATTCTGCTTGTAGTATGTTTGTAGTCCTTTGGTTTTTTTTTTTTTTCCCTCATAGTATATTATCATGAACAGAGACCCAGTGGGACAGTTTTACTTATTGTGAAATAGGAGTTGTGCTTCTAGCTGTCTTCTTATTCCATAAAATAATTTTCAGGAATGGACAATGCAGAAGTATTTTATTACCCTACAGATGATCTGGAAGCAAAATTAGATGTAACAACATTTAAAAAGCCCCAAACAGTCCAAATAGAAAACCGAAAGTAACCCTCCAAATAGAAAGAGAATTGTGTTCATCAGGGAAAGCTGATATTTTAAACATCTCTTATTCTCCATTAATTTGCTTCCTTATTTCTCCATTCATTTCCTGCCCCTCCACCCCCAATCCATTCCATCTCCACATCTCCTTTGTATACTTTTCTCATCAAGACATGTCTTGTAGTTCAGTCTTCTGCTGCAATGAAGACATGGTCTGGCTAGCTGCAGACTTGCCAGCTCACTTGCCATGAGCAATGTAACTGCACCAAACCAGAGCTTATGCTGAACACACTGCAGGTAGAAATGCAACTTCTGTGTTTCTGCTAATGCCTAAGCTGGATGCTACATCTCTATGATGTGAAAACATCTGAATGCTTCCCTGAGGGCTGCCAATGTTCTTTGTTGTCCAGCTCTGACAGGTCCTTGGGACAAGAGGTGACTTGGCATTTGTTTTGTCTGTAGGGAGGCAACCTAAGTACTGCTGAATGCTTGCCATATAAATCTGATCCTCCATTTAAAAACTGTCTGTGAGAAATCTTGAATTTTGTGTGTTTATTTTTCCTGTAACAGACTGGAAATCCCTTAATTTTGTTTTTGTTTTCACTTGCACTTGTAGACCTGAGCAAATCAGCTAAATTCACTTATAGGGGAACATAATTGGTTTGTTACCTTCAAAAACAATTAAAACAAAAAAGGATTTGAATTATTACAGAGATATCTAAAGTCTAAATGTGGAGTAGTTTTCGGTACCAAAAGAGCCTACAGGATGGAAACTTCTATTCTTCAAAGTTCTTGGGCAGCTACCTTTAAGCTTGTTCGTGTCCTGTTTGAAGGTGGAAGTCTCATTTGCTTAACGTCAAACATGTGCATTAGAGCTTGTCAGCCTGAAGTCTGCAACTTTCTTCTCATCTACGATTTACTGAGTGTGTTAGCTAGGCAACTTTAAACAATGCACCTTTATTCTGTTTACATCAGCTGTGGAACCATTTCCCTGTGTTTTTGGAAATCCATTTGGCATTTTCAGGGGTGCCTGAGCCAAGTTCAAACCTCAGTGTTTGGATATGGGGTGATGGTAGACACATGTCTTGTCAGTTCCACAGTTTTGTTATTTTGTAAATGTATTTGATTATGCCCTGGGCTTATATAATGAAAACAAAACTTTCACTAGTCTGGTTTGGGAGGGACTGTGGTTGAAGACAGGGAAGAGAAAAGCATCATGGGGAGGGAGGCAAGGAAGGTTGAAGGAAAACAACCAACCAATGGTGCTGCAGCAAATGAGGGCAAAAATTCTGGAAGCAGCATTTCAGAGATGATCGTTAAGAGCTGGGTCTCTTCCACCTCCTTTGGAGAAGTGAAAACATGGACTGGTGACGCAGTTGTTTTCCTGAGCCTGGGCTGCAGGTACCTTTCTGCCTCTGCTTGCGGCACTCTAAGCAAAAGGCTTTAGGAGCCTGACAGTTCTGGAGTTTAGCCTTATAAAGGCTCCTTTCCTCTCATGCTTGCAGCTTCCCAGGTGGTTGGAAGAGGACACCTTGTCCCTGCTGTAGGCGGAATCCTCTGGATTTCACGTAGTAGGAATAAAGGAGTTGGAAAAACAAATTGAATGGAAAATGGTAGTACCTTTTTAGACTGCATTTTAAATTAAACTGAAATTATTTCATTTTAAAGTAATTTTAAAATAGATTTTTTAGCATCATCAGACCGGATCAATGGACAAGCCTATGCATATTCCTCTTTGTTAAGGATGTATTTCACAAATCAGAACAGAAACACTGTGTAATTATGGTGCCTGGATCTCAGCCAGACAGTCTTGGACAGAGTGGCTGACCAGTCACATCTGTTCTGTGCCTTCTCTGCAGGACCTCTTTTCAGGTTAGGAGCAGTAATGAATTTAAACCAAAGTGGAGATTATTTATGGTGATATGCAGAGCATGACAGGGAAGTAGGCTGAAGTTTTCCAGACCTGAAAAGACAGAGAAATTAAACTGTAAGTGAAATATCTCTCTGAAGATGAAGGGCAAGATTCTCAATTGATGTGCATCTCTGCAACTTGGCATTGGTAAGGTTATGTTGATTTACACCAGCTGAAAAATCTGGAAGGAAACAATGCAGTTTTTGTTTAATTTTCATGTGATCCTCAGACTATCCATCACATTTGGTTGGAGAGGAATAACATTTGGTAGATGTTTAGTCTTGATTTTTTTCCCCTGAAATGGGAAGTGAGTTAAGTGAAGACAGAATAAGGCATTTTTATTATTAGAGTTAGCTGAACTGTCTGAAAAAAATTAAATTAAAAAAGAATTTGTCAAATGAAATATTTGACATCAGAGCAAAATACAGTTAGATGCATTATTTCTTATAAGAATTGTTAATATAAATTTAGAGAAGTCAGTTGTGCTGGACATGACTGGATTTACAGAGAGTTGGCCGTATGAAAGTGTCTGGCTAATCCACCTCTTTCATGGCATATGTTAACGTAGCCTCTGCCTGTTGCACCTTTATCATCCATTGGCATCACTCAGTGCTGAATGTCATCAGAAGGTCCAAGTCGGGCACAAAAGGTAACATAGTGAATGGGGTAACATCAGATGTGATCCGTCACTAGGGGGCTTCTGCATCTTAGGCCTTTTGGACTTCAAAATCTCCACATCTTCATTAATGACTAGAGCTGGAAGGCATACTAAGCAAGTTTGCAAATGTATTGTCTGTCTGAGATGGAGTAAATTTCCCCATAGCAGCCTTCACGGTGGTGTGTTTTGTACTGGTAGCCAGAGGGGTATTGATAACACACCAGTGTTTTGGCTACTGCTAGCACAAGATCAAGACTGTAACATTACTTTACCAATTGAGGGCAAGATCCTGTGAGGGGGCACAGGTAGGCCAATTAACCCAAACTGACCAAAAGGATGTTCCATACTGTATGATGTCAGCTCAGACATAAAAGCTAGGGAAAGGAGCAGGAAGGGGGTCATTCTTTGTTTCCAGTGGCTGCCTGCTAAGAAAGCACTAAGCATGTTGAAGCTCTGCTTCTTGGGACGTGGCTGGACATCGCTGCTGATGGGAAGTAGAGAATGAACTTGTTATTTTTCATTTCACTTTTGTTTGCACAAACATTTTGCTTTAGTAAACTGCTTTATCCCAACCCGCAAGTTGTTTTCCATCTTATTCTCTCTCCCCTGCCTGGCTTGGAAGGGGAGGGATAGAGCAACTGAGCGGGCACTTGGCATCCAGCCGAAGTCATCCCTTTACAGCATATGACACAAAACTGTTGCTGCTCTTGAAGGGAGGTCCTGCAGAGACAAATTAAAGAGCTGAGCAATCACCAACTATATGAAGTTGAACAAGGGAGAGTGCTGGGTTCTGCATCTGGGATAGGGAAACCCCCAATGTTCATAGAGACTGGGGAATGAGATGCTGGAAAGCAGTGCTATGGAAATGGACCTGAGGGTCCTGGTTGATGCCAAGTTGAATATGAGTCAGCAGTGCCCTAGCAGCCAGGAGGGCTAACCGTGTCCTGAGGGGCATCAGGCAAAGCTTCACCAGCTGGTTGAGGGAGGGGATTGTCCTGCTCTGCTCTGCACTTGTGTGGCCTCACCTTGAGTTCTATGTGAATTATTGGTCACTGCAATGTAAGAAAGATACTGAGCAGTTAGAGCGTGTCTAAAGGAGGACAACAAAGAGGGTGAAAGGCCTTGAGGGGAAGCCGTGTGAAGAGGAACTGAGGTCGCTTGGTCTGTTCAGCCTGGAGAAGAGGAGACTGAAGGGAGACCTCATTGAAATCTATAACCTCCTTGTGAAGGGAAGAAGAAGGACAGGCAATGATCTTGTCTCTGTGGTCACCAGTGACAGGAGAGGTTTAGGTTGCATATTGGAGAAAAGTTCTTCACCCAGAGGGTAGTTGGGCACTGGAACAGGCTCTCCGAGGAAGTGGTTACAGAACCAAGCCTGAGATAATTCAAGGAGTGTTTAGATGATACTCTTAGGAATATGGTGGTGACTCTTGGAAATGGTCCTGTGCAGGGCCACAAGTTGGACTCGACGATCCTGGTGAGTCCCTTCCAACTTGGCATAGTCTGTAATTTTGTGTTTATCAGTTCTGTTTTAGGCACATAAATGGAATTTGGACTGGTGTCTGCCTCTACCTGCTGAGCTCATTTTACTGCAGTAATTGAAATTCTGTACCTGTACTGTGTATCCTTTGCAAGTGGCTTGTCCTGAAGGAAGGGTGGTAGACTGATGGCTAACTCAGAGAGAGGCACTGTGCAAAAAGAAATAAATGATTTATAGACTATGGTCCCTGCTCACCCAAAGGAAAAACTGATTGTAAGGCTCTCCTTTCTCTTTTAACGGGCCTAGGCCTGTTGTCAAAGACGCTGAAGAACAGGCAGTTCCAAACTGCAGTCTCATGCACAATCAATGTTAGACTGTAAATAGGACTGAAGACCTGGCAGACTTTTTGTCCGTCACTGGACAAGCATCAGTTTTGGCACAGAATGGGAAATGACTGGTGCCAGTTAAGATTTTGGAGCAGTTCATTTTCTCTGTGGACCAAGGGTTTGAATTTAAACTTTGGGACTACCCATTTATGACCTGTTCTGCTGCTGGGGAGTCCATGTATTAATTTATCATTATTCTTGACAGTAGGTTACAGTCCAACCTGTATTGCCTTTGAAAAAATTTTTTTAAGGTTGCTGCAGATTAATGTGGTAAAAATATTTTTAATAGATTATTCTCGATTATTCTCTATAATTTGCTGAGCTGTGCAAACCACCCTTGCTAATAGTTGTGTGCAAAACACACTTCCTCTTTTGTAGGCAATTTTGACATTTTGATCACAATTTTTGATATTTTGACCACAAATCAGAAAATGTGTTTTCTGCAAGACATTTGTTAAAAATCCCAAAACATGATTTGGGAATTTGGAAGCACTGAAAAAGCCAGGTTTACCTCCCAGGCAGCATCAGCTGGGGAGCTGAGGAGTCCAGGGAGCAGACCACCTTGCTACTCATCCAGGCAGATGGGGCAGGGCTATCGTGAACCCTCTACCAACCAGCTCTGTCAATAGGGGATGCTCAGTTTGAAATATATTTACCTGTGTAATATCAGTTAATCCAGTCTGACCTGCAGCGGGAGAGGAAATGCTGCTAAGCAGAAATTCATATCTGCTTTCTTCCAACACAGGGAACTGATGGTAGAAGAACAAGGAGATTTTCTGGCAAACTATTAAAAAAATGGTAATGTTTGTCTCTGGCTTCTGATGATATGTGAGCATGATTTGAGCTTGCACTTTATTTGACTTACAAGCTGCACATGAAATGTGCATTTTCTTGTGCAAATGTGGAAGGCAATTTAATATTATGTCCTTTACCAAGAGAAGCAGTTCAGCTGAGTTGAGAGTGGAGAGTTTCTTCACATAATATAGCAGACCAAGTAAGTGAATATTATGTGGTTTGTTCTAGTACACAGTAATACACCATATGTTGCTCACATGCCTTAGAGGTGTTCTATCTGATTCAGTGGCTGACCCACAGGTTTAGTGCCAGAGACCTATATAACAATATCCTGCTCTTGGACACATAGTTCCTGAAAACATAAATCGCTGTATGTGGTTACTGCACAACCAGCATCTGACTCATTGCTTCGCAAAGCACTTTTAGTTGCTTGGGAAACATCATGATATGCTCTATACAAACCCAGTAACCATGCTGCTCCAGCAACGGTCTACAATCTTTGAGCTATCGAGAAAAGTTTGTTCTCTGTTATCCACACCATAGCAATTAAGAAATTCATGCGACAACCCAAAGAGAATCATATATCTCCAACCACTCTGAATACATCTCCTTGGTGTTCCAGCTGATGGGGAGCTCTCTCTCAAGAGGTGTCAGTAGCAGAATCCACATCTATCACACAGTTTTCCTTCCATACAGTAGGGGGTAGTAAAATACTCAGAGTCTACATGTCCAAGGAAAGAGCAGCAAATAGTAGAGAAACTGAATGAAAAACAAACAAAATGTCTATTTTTAAACTGAGCTAAATCCATATAATTTTCAATAAAGAACCTTTTTTGTACTTGTAAAACAAGTTCCTTAAGTGTTTGAAGGATGCTATTTAAATGTGTAATGCCCGTTAAAAAATCCAACATATTGATTGCTGCACTCTCAGGATGAAAGTATTAAACATTTTAATCATACTGTCCATGTTTAGGATGCAAACAAAAGTGCTTATTGTGAACCTGCCAATTAAAGTAGCTGCCAATAGGGAAGGAGACGTGCCTGTGGTTTTCTTTGGGTTAGCTGAGGTCATGGCTACAACTAATGCAAAGGTTCTTAAAGAAGTTTGGCATCTGAATGCATGAAAATCCCAAGCAATACTCCACTTTTTCTATTAAAAGCTTTGGAGCCATTTAGGACTGATAATAATGTTTGCAGAACAATATCAAGGCTATTTAAAAAAAAATCTATGACACTTTAAGAACACAAAGGACAGTCTGAGGTGTTGGTGCTAAGAACCTAATTACCGGACTGCTCTTGAGCTTCAAAGTAGTGTACATGACCATGATCTAGTCCAGTAGGCAGCTCATAAACCATTGAGGAAACCCAGGGGAAGCTGATGGGAATAATCATGTGCTTCTAGTCAGGGAGTGGTTTAGAACTTCACTGTTTCAGAGTTTTGAAGTAACAATTTAATTTCTATTATGTCATTGCCTGCATATTTCTATAGTACCATAGAAATATATAGCACATAGAGTATTACAGTAACATTATGTTTCTTTTCTAAACAGTACAGAAAAAATCCAGACTTCTCATTTTCTTAAGGATTTTACAGAAATGCACAACCTGCAAAATTGGTTCCTAGTTATGTTCTTCCTCCAGGTGAGCCTGATAAGACAGTGTATGTTAAGAGCTATCCGAATGACTAACACACAAGGTACACTGGCATAGAGAGCTCTGAAGAACTGAGAGTCTGGCTCAGTGTTCCCTATTGCAGAAGGAAAGCTGTATTTAAATCCATGTATGACATAAAGATATATATTTTGAATTTCTGCAAAGGTATTAAAATTGACATCTAAATGGTGTATTTCTTTATCAGCTGATGGGGCTTTGTAGGAAGATTCTGAAGATATAGAAATCCTTTGGTGAGTGTGTACTGAATTTGCGTTATATAATTATTTGAATTTTATTGGTAACTACTACCAAAGATTCTGAAGTAAATTAAAAAAACAACCTGCAAGCCAAATCTACTTTATTTTGAAGAATCTCCAGCTATCACTCACATATCCTTGCCAAATGTGTCATTTCTCTTAGCAACAGTTTAGACGGCTTTAACAAGTATTTTTAACCTGTAAAATAAAGCCATAGAGCTAACTTCTGAAATCTGAAGTTTTGTTAAGATACCTAAGGGCTGAATTCAGTGATAAATTGCTTCCCCTCCTGACAAGACCATGGAAGATTTTCTTGCAGGCCATGCTGAGTAATTCAGTGAAAGTGGTTTGGATGGATTTCTGTCTTTCCAGTAAAATCTGGCTTTACTTTTTTTCTAGTATTATAAATTATTGTATGTATACTAAAACATACATCTTGGGAAAAATGTTAATTCTATGGAAAAGGAGGCTAATTCAAAGATAACATTAATTATATATGTATTTCTCTGTAATTTATCCACATTTTAATGGTTAATTGCCACATGAGTTACTTTAGAGCAATTGTTAGATGGCATCTTGGTAGCCATGGTTTTAACAAGAAATATACAAAATTTCACTTGTAGGTTGTCCTACAGACAACGTGTAGTGTAGTCTTTAATGTTCTTTTAAATCTCTTTAAAAACAGATATTTCTGGAATGACATATGCTAGCAGAGTAGATAGTTGGTAATAGCCAGTCAAGTAAAAGACTGACCAGTCTTTTTCAACCACCTTCTCAGTGGTTTCTGCCATCACTGTGGGTTATATAAAGCGGAATTATGTGGCAACATCTGAGTCTGGTTGTATGTGTGCCAGAACCACAAATGTGTTGCTGAATGTAATGTACTTTTTTCCCCATCTAATGAGCAAAAGCACAAATGATACACAAAGGTTCTCACATTCCCACTGTATCTCATTCCCATCTTTGGATTACCTACCAAGTGCTCCAAGTACAAACTAACCTCTGAATCTGATATCCCGGATACTGTTATCACATTCAAATTGTGTCTTTGTAAGGCACATTAGTACTCAGCACTATCAGTCAAATAATCTCTTTGCTGTCAACACTTGTTTAATCAGGTGAGTCAGGCAGACCTGCAATGAAATCACACTGCTAGTTCTCTTCTAAGCCTTCTACAGCTTCCTGTCTTCTTCAAGGCTCTCTTTTAGATGATGAGTATCACAGGACAAGCATTATCTTTATTTAATAAACACTGTTTCACTGTTCAAAAGTTAGTCTAACCTTAAACTTCAGACAATGTACATATAATAAGAGATTTACCTGAGCCAGTGCCTTAATATTCTTTAATTTCTCTTTAATCTTTTGAAAGAGTCCTTTTAAAAGCCACTATGATTTAGTTTGCCAATTCTTGTACTTTATTCTGGGTTTCTGGTTTTCAAACATTAGGCTTGGATTAACATTTGAAAATATGTTTTGAAAAGATCATCTTATAATGAGACACTTGCTCAGCCATCAAGAATGACACAGGGAATGGACAATGTTCAATTGTCCTGGAAGGCTCTTGTGTATAGGTAACCTATAGGATAGATTTGAAATTTGAAAAAAAACAAAACAAAACAAAAAAGGCTTGAGAACCTGGTTTTGTGTCAGGTACACCTGACTGGCAGGAATAAGAATGTTGATATAACTGGGGATGAAATGTTTAATTTTTTAGTAGGAACTGGTGAAATACAGGGTTAGGGCATCAGGAAAGAAGACTGTAGCAAGTCTGATTTCTTCTGGATTTACATGGTTCAGAAGGAAGCTATTGTAGTTATGGACAAATATTTTGTTTTCAATATTCCTGAATACATCTTCCATCTAAGGAAGGCTTGGGATAAGGCTAGGGAACTGGGAAAAAACATGTCAGGGAGAGTAGTATGGCGTAGGCAGGAGCATATGCTTCATATTAGGTATTCAAGTACAGCTTCTTCCTCTCTCTACAGTACATGTTAATTTTAGGGCTAGGGCTAGAATCAGGTTTTCAGAAAAGAAGGTAGAAAGGCTTTTTATTCCTGCATTCTGCAATACTGGCAGAGATGGGATGGAAGTTTGCATAATTGGGAACAAATTACTTGTAATTGTATTTACTTTACAAATTATTAATTTTGAAGGAAAAGAAAAATTAGGCTTAGGTTTAGGACCTAAAACAGGGACTCTTCATCAGCCAAGCACACTATTGGATTGTTTGGGACCAACAAAGATTAGAAAGAATGTTGTTTTCTAATGAATCTCAATCAACTTTTCTTCATGAAAAGGTCATTCAGCTTGATTTCAGTTTTTTTGCTTAAAAGCAGGATTTAAGAAGAAAATGATAATTGAACCATGTCATTGGGTTCGGAATAGCTTCAGTGGTAGAAAGAAGGTTAGCATCATAAATGGTGTTATTCCAACAGCTCATGGTGTTTATTCACCTTAGTGGGAAGGGTGGATATTTAGTGAGACTATTGGTGATGATACAGCTACTGCCTTCAATGCATAGCACCAAGAGTTAGTTCACCCTAGTTTGGGTTTATCTCATGTTTGCGAAGGAAAAGGTTTGACGTCGAAGCTTAGGATGATGAATGATATCAACAGCTGATGTTTCATGTTTGCAGATTCCTGTAGATATTAGTTCAACAGTTACATTTCAGCTTAGGTTAGGATTAATGTAAGTTTTAAGTGTAGAAAATGAGCCTTGAAGAAGTCAATAGTCTGTTGGATTCTTCATGTTCATATGGGATAAAAACACCTATTTCACCAAATTCCATTAATTTGTGTAAGGTTTCACCCTAGCTATTGGTTACCTGTCTATAATCATAGCCTTGTGATGGTGTAAGAACTTGCGAACTCAGAAGCACATTGTTTCCAAGAAGCTATCAGACTTCATAGTGCTGATTTTGATTAAAGTGTTTACAGAAGAAATTTTTAATAATGTACAGCAATATATGATATTCACTCAAGGATTCGAGATGAACTTGGAAGCTGGATTACTGTAAAAAATTGTTTTGGAGAATCAGTGGACACAGTTGGCAAAGAGTCAGTATGGATTTTTAAAGGTGGCTCATGCCTCACAAGCCTAGTAGCATTTTTCAGAGAAGCGAATAAGCTTGTGGATAAAGGAATTATGGTTGATATAACCTATTTGGATATAGCTTCTAAAGAATCTAAGAAGTCAGAAGATAAAAGAAAAGGACTGAAGTCAGCAATGAATGGTCAATTTTCACAGAGGAAGGAGGTTACCAGTGAAGTATCCATGGGATTTGTCCTGGGGCCTATTCTCAATGTTAATAAATGGTCTAGAAATGAGAAGGAGAAAATTTTGAGGTATCTTAGTTTGCTGGCAATACTAAGTTATTCTGAATAGAATGATAGAATCAGAATAGTTTTGGTTGGAAAAGACCATTAAAGGTCATCTAGTCCAACCCCTCTGCAATGAGCAGGATATCTTCAACTAGATCAGGCTGCTCAGAGCCCCATGCAAGCTGTTCTTGAATGGACAACCTCTTAAGTGTTTCACCACCGTCACTGTAAAAAAATTCCTTCTTATATCTAGTCTAAACCTATGCTTTTTCATTTAAGACCAATATCCCTTGTCCTATCACAACAAGCCTTACGAAAACATTTGTCTCCATCTTTCTTATAAGTTTCTTTAAAGCACTGAAAAGCCACAATAAAGTCTCTCCCTGCAGCCTGAAAAACTCCACCTTTCTCGGTCTGTCTTTATAACAGAGGTGCTTCATCTCTCTGGTCCATCTTATGGCCCTTCTCTGGACTATCTCTAGCAGATCCATGTCCTCCTTTCTGTGCTGAGGATCTCAGAGCTGGGTGCAGCAGTTTGGGTGGTGTCTTACTAGAGCAGAGGGGCAGAATCCCTTCCCTGAACCTGCTGGCCACAGTGCTTTTAATGCAGGCCAGGATACAATTGGCTTTCTGGGCTGCAAGTGCACATTGCCAGTTCTTACCCAGCCTCTCATTCACCAGCACCCACAAGTCCTTCCCTGCAGAGCTGCTCTATCTGTTCATTCCCAACCTGTATTGATACTAGGGATTGCCCAGGTGCAGCACCTTGCATTGGCCTTTGTGAACTTCATGAGCTTGGCACAGGCCCACTTCTTGAGCTTGTCCAGGTACCTCCAGATGGCATCCCATCCCTTAGGAATGTCAGTTGCACCACACTGCTTGGTAGTGTTCGCAGATATTATCTTAGCGTGCACTCAATCCCACTGTTTCTGTGATTGCTGAAGATATTAAACCGTATTTGTCCCATTACATGTCTCTGAGGGACATCTCTTGTCACTGATCTCCATCTGGACATTGAACGTACATCATAACATTGAGCTGTTGACCACTACACTCTGGATGTGACCACCCAACCAATTCCTCATCTACCAAACAGTTCATCTATCAAATCCGTGTCAAAGACCTTAAAAAAATCCAGATAGCTGACATCTGTAGCCCTTCCCTTTTTCACTCACGTATTCACACCATTGTAGAAGGCCACTAGGTTTGTCCTAGGTGAAGTTGTGCTGGCTGCTTCAAATTGCCCTCCTGTTCTCCATGTGCCTTATTATAGCTTCTAGGAGGGTCTGATCCATGAGCTCCTAGGCACAGAGGTGAATTGTGATGGGCAGATCACACAGAACTTTCCTCATGGGGATGTGACAAGAGGACATTTATTTGAAGAGGATAAGAGTTTATATAGGATACAAAACTCAGAAGACAGAAGCTGGTATTTTTCCACAGTATTTTCAGTCCTGGGTTAGTAGCTGTCTGTTTCCCTGTGTTACAATCTTCTTATCAAAGTCCCTTCATCCCCCAGGCACCTCAGCCCAGGGGGGTATCTTTGCAGACCCCTTGCTGTGTGATGTGTCTTCATCTCAAGGTTTTAATCCAATCAGCCACAGAACCTCTTTCAAGTCCTCATCTGTGGTCTGCTCTGCATTTCCACTCACAACAGTGAATACATAAACTAAGGTTTTACTGTGAAGAATTATAGAAAGCAGTAGGATATGTGAAACGAGACCACGAAGTGGCAATTTCAAAATAGGGAAAAAAGGATACTTTTGCTTCACATTGCATTGTCAAGAATCTTGCCACAATATGCTGTGGACAGAAAAAACTCTCAGAAGTAAAAAGTCCTTGGATGAAAAGAAGAAACCATTGAGAACTATTAGAGTTGCTGCATCTGGTTCAGGAATTGCACAGCCACAAATCCCTGGAGGCTGAAAAGTATTCTGGGGAATTAGTCCTGTGTAACACAGTGTTCTCATATCTTCTCTGGGACCCATTTTGGATGCCATCAGGAACAGCTGCTGGGTAAATCTGATCAAATATAATATGGGAGGGTCTTTATAAATTTATCTTGTAAAAAAATAACCTAATATTTGGCATACCTGAATATATGTATGTGTTATTTGAATTTTCCAAATACTTCTGTTACCGGTGCAAAACACTTACTATCCTTGTCGTATTTCTATATGATTAAAAACAGAAGACAATTGTTCTAGTAAGATTTGGTACTCTGCACTCTGAGAACCTTTACACATCACTTTATTTGGAGTCAAATTGTGTATTTTTTTTCCTTTTTGCATAACCATCCTCTTTCCTGAAGTCAAAACTGACAGAAAATAAGTTAATTAGAAGCATAATGTATGTTATACATTATGAGCTGTCTTCCAACATAAATTGTACAGTTGCCAATCAAGCCAGCCCGTGTCTCCTAAGCACAGAGTACTTAGGTTTAAGGAGCTGTCCCCAGTTATGTTTTGTTGCTTTTGCTGTGTATGTAGTGAATTGGCCATAGTGTTATCACTCACGCTTTAGGACAGGTCCCTGACTGTCTAAAATCAGCAATAATTCCATTTAGGCATTTAAATTAGAGAGTCAGGAAGGAAGATTTGGTCCTTTTAATTGCATGCTGAAACTAATAAAAATACCATATTGCTCAGAAATTAATGCAAAAAATTGGCAAAATGTCAAGTGCAGAGAAACTTGTAGAAACTCAGAACATGAGATTTGTCTTTGAAGCAATAGAATGATAGGTGATAGGCTTTCATTAGCTTCATTAGATTCAGCTTCTTAATTTGTACTCCTAGCATTGAGTCCTGCATCTCTATTCTCTCACAGACACTTTCTATAGTCTGGATGCACGAAGATTTGTTGTAGTGTTTTGCAAAGACAGTAGAAAGTGGCAATATTGTTAGACATGTCCTTAGATGCCCTGTGATTTGCAGCAGCAGCAGAAGTGATGATCTTGTATTTAGTATCAAACAATAGCTCACTATAGAATTTTCTAAACTAGAGTTGGCTTCTCACCATATCCCAGAACCAACCTGGCATTTCACAATAGAGGAATCAAATGTCTTTTGGCAGCGTCTGATGTCATAGCTGCTTAGAGCTTGATCTCAGAATTTGGCTGTCATGACTCACTGTATCTACTCAGCTGTGTAAAACAGGGAAAAAATGTGGGCATTAGCAATGCTATGACCTTTATACAGCTTTCGAAAGACTGAGAGAAGGAAGAATTGTTATTACTAATTTTAAGCTGTGAATATATGTTGGGCTTTTTCAATGTATGAAGCTAATGGAAGTCTATCACCAGAAGTACATATCATATCACATCACTACAAAGGAAATCTCATTTGAATCAAAGAACTCACAAGCAAAATGACAGTGGAATGTGCTTGGGCAGAAGTGTTGCACCTCTCTTTGTGCTGTCCTGACATGGGTGATGTCTTTGCTGATTTGAAGAAAGGACAGCACCAATCCTCCTTTCAGCATATTAGCCAGAGTTGCGTTGAGAAGAAAAACGTGATCATTGTTGGGTGCAAACATCACATTTGTTATTCGAAGGTATAGTTTCTGCTGAGGCCTGCTGAAATTCTATAGAAGAAAATATTCTTTGTAGTATGCAAGTATTACTAACCTGCCAAACATCTAAGGTCATTGGGGTAAAACGGGGTTTTTTTAAACAGCTTGTCATCTGGCTGACCTGGTTTGCTTGTAATACACAACATTTATCGCCTGTGAGGCTTGAATAGCAGTTAAACTGTAAGTAAATTATAGGATGATTTTACGTGGTGGTCATCAGCCACAGATAGCTATGTGAGGAAAACAGACCAGAGCATCATATCCTGATCCGTTCCTATACTCTTTTACCTTTAGTAAAGGTATGTTGCTTCTGCTTCCTGTCTTATACAGGTAGTGATTGAAGGCATTAAAGTACCTTCAAGAATAAAGTGATTGCATAAGAAAGAGAGGGTTTTTTTATGTATATAAATAATACATTAATAAACAGGAGGTGGTATATTTATTGGGAGTTGTGTGTAACATGTTGATATCTGAAAGTGCCTTCTTTTGGGAACATGCATAATATAAAGGCCATGCCTTTCTTTTAATGTTATATTTCTGACTACGATAGTTGCATAATAAGATTTTAAAATTAGAAGTTTAAGGACTACAGCATGACAAGATTTGACATGCTAGCAGTGTGAGCCCAGTCTGTTTGTGCCAAGCTTTCAATTTCTAAATCAAACATTTTGTCTGAGTGTCCTTCAGATGGTCTTTCTCCCAGAAATTGGAGTGGTATAGTTGGACCATGGAGTTACATCATTAGCACTGGATAGGTCTGTTCTGATCTGTTCCCAGCTGAAGCTGGGATTGAGCAAATCTGCAATCGCCCTCTGTTCCAAAGATCACAGTTATTTTCTGCACACCTCATGCTGCATTATATACACTCAGAACTGGAATTTATCTCTGGCAAGAGCTGTGTTTCCTGAATTATGTTTGGCACGCCTGTTCTCAGTTGTGAAGTATTTATCCATTTCCTGGTGTAAACTACTGAATTCAATGGGATTATGGCCTCTTTTTCATAAAGTCCCATCTTGTCATCTGCCACTGAATCCAAGAGTTATTATCCCTTGTTTCATGGTCTTCTTATCAACAGCTTACTTTGGCCCGTTGATCTTGAAACAGTTTCATTACACTTCAGCAGCACATGAGTTTGCTAATCCATTGTATGGCTGAAGTACAGGTGGCTCTGCCATCTAGTGATTTGGATCGATTGCTGACTTAATACAAGAGCAAAAAATGGCAGCTGAGACACTGCTTTTTCTGTAATAAATGTACATAAAGAACCTCTGCATCTGCTAACTGAAACTGCAAATTGCTTCCCCTTCAGTGGAAGTATTTCCAAATGGTCTCAGAAACAGCAAGAATAGGTGCTTGTGGTTGTTTTTCTTGGCGTATCAGTGGTATATGGAGTTATATCGGTTCTGCTTCGTCTGTTTCTGTCCCCGCAGTTTGTAGGTTGGCAATTAATTTTTCTGTCAAGTTGCAGTCTGTAGCATATGTGTTAGATGGCATCTATAATACATGGCACCTGTACGTTCCATTCTGTTTGCTTAGTTTGGAATTTGAGTGCATATTCTGTATCAATACATTATTTTTATATTCCTTTCACTGATCACTTTAGTTGATCCTTCAATGAATGGCATGTTTTTAAGACTAGCTTTATTGCTTTAAAAATGTAAAACTGATTTGCTTCCATTCTTTCTGAGATTATATGTGGGTGCCAAGAATGTGAGCTCTGTGGTATATTTTTTTTTCTCACTATCCAATACAAATATTTATTCAGGTAAAGGCAAAAACCCCACTCATCTATTTACTGTTCTTTCTAGACTCATTGAATATTTTGATGATCTGTTCTGGGATTTGAGAGCATTCTTCTAACAGAAGCATCCTGATAATCTTCCCCCCAGCATAGCGTCTGAATTTAATACTGAAGATTTTTCTCACCTTCCATTATAGATTCTGTTAGGAGACTTAATTCTCGCTTTCACAGTTTTGATGCCTGTACACCAATTTTGTTTGGAAATAGCTGGCATCACTCCATGTTGCTGATTTCTTTTGTTTCTCACCCATATTTGCCTCTTTGTAAATTGTGTTTTCTGTATTATTGTGGAACTCACAGGATTGACCTCTGCTGTCATCTTCCATATGCCACATGCTGAGTAGAAACATAGGAAAACAACACATTTCTTAAGGCTTTAAATTGAGAGAACCGTAACAGAACTGAAGCCTTGTGGCAAGCCAGGGTTCCCAGATGGGAAAGACTACATTTAAGGCCTTTGGTGCTATTAATTTTTAAAGCTGCAAAGAGTGAATAAAGTGTGAGTGAGTCCTCATGGCTGACAGGGATGGAGAGCCACGAGCTAACCATGCTACACAATTACCCCTCTCAGCACCACCGACCTTGACTTTTCTCTGGCTTAATTTTGGAGCAGTCTCAACATGAGCTCAGGGAGTCATTTCCAATGGGAATAGACTTGCCAAAATATGCCTTTAGACTCTAGTGCTAGGTGGGCAGTAGTGTGATGCTCAGCAGATGAAGGGGAATTGTTGTTACAAAGGTGTTTTGCACTGGGAGAGTTGGGATTCAGGTGCAAGGGTACTGAGCTATTTTGAGGATGTTTCATTCTTTTTAACCTATGGTGATTAGTTGATATCTGGGGACAATATTTTCATGAATTGATGATGAAATGTGATCATTTGTTGTTGCAATTCTGTCCATATTTATGAACTCCCATTTCCCTGAATGCTGTAAGAAGTAAACACGAGGGGCATGTTGCTTTAAGAGTCCTCAGACAATGGCCTACCCTAAGCCCCTCTTTCTTGCTTAATTTCTTTATCAAAATCATCCTACATGCTCTTTAGTTGTCTCTGAGGCTTTTACGCTGCCTGCTCTATCTGTGACTGTATTTTTGCCCTTTCTCATCCTTTGTGGATAGCTCAACAGAACAACATTCATTGCACTGAATTTGAACTCAGTCCCTGAGGAAAATTGCAGTGGTTGGTTCTTTTACTAGGCGTCTCTTTTGGGTGCTGACCTCCAGTATTTCTGCTCTTCCATGGAAGTGTTGTAATCAATTTTTTACATTTAGCCTACTATGTTATATTTAGTAAAATGTGACACCTAAATTCAACTCTACTGTCAGATAGCTTTGCTATAACTACTTATAAATGGCAGTTTTTTGTTGTATGCTATCAAGCTGTAATTCTCCTTTTTCCTACATATTTTTTTTGTTTCGCCTAGACTCCATGTTTCAGAATAGAAAATAATTGACTTTTAAGGTCACTCAGGGAAGATATGTAGTTTTCCCAGGTTTCTGGGTGTGGTGCTTTAGCCAATCACATTTATTCCATTTAAGAAGACCTCACAGACATTTGAACTTGACCCTGCTTCCTGCCAGTAACACCTGGCAAGAGAGCTAGATAAGCTACATTGCAGATATATTCAAGATTTATTTTAGGTAAAGCCTGTTTGTAAGATGTTTGTGTGCCAAGTTATATCTGGAGTAGACTTTTACGGCAAACACTAAATCAGAGGCAAGCAGTACAGAAAGAAGTATAAAGAGGAGTAAAATAGAAAGGTTGACAGACCCATAGCTGTAATAAAAATGGTTGTGGAGAACTCTATGATATTAACTTAGATAATTGCCAGAGTCGTAAAATCCAGATTTTTCTCTCTTCAAGGCTCCTGGGAGCTGCTGGAGATGAAGAAAATTAAATGTAATGGTTCATATATAATTCAGAATTTGGTTGCTTTTTATCATTCTCAAAAGAGTAAAAGTGACCTACTTTCTATATGTTGTAGTTTAGTGAGAAATTCCCCTGACTCCCACTGTTAGCATGCTTGTTCTGTTCTTAAGCAGGTGCTAACTCCCATCTCTGCTTTACTACTGCTGGCATAGTATGCACTAAATGTGTTGTGACATTCTTTCCTCTCCATGTACAGTAAAGATGGTTGTGCTCCTTCCCAAAATCCAGGTTTTTTAAGCTTCTGGGATTAATGTAGAATCTAAATTAATTTTCTGCATGTTAGATGTGAACCAAGTAGAAGTAATTAAAGAACAAGCTCTTCTATAAGATTTGTGTTTTTGCAATCAATATGTTGCATGTAATGAAGGCTTAAAATAAAATAAAAAAGACAAAAATCAAAGGCACATGCATAAAAAGATACCACTTCTTGTTTATTACTTACACTGTATGTTTGGAATAAAATGGGAGAGAATAATTAGAAATGTACTTGGAACTCAGAAGGGACTCAATATTAGCTCCATTCTAAGGCTGGATTTGAACTGGAGATATTTCAGTCTAGAAGATTTCTTCCAATCCATCCTTACAAAATCCAAGGAGAAATCTAAAAAATCTAAGAGAGGAAAATAGGAAATTGAACTCAAGGTTATAAATCAAGGTTGTTTCCATTTACTGCACAACACTACAGAATCATGCTAGGGTATGGAACCAATCTTAGGTTTGACCCTGCCAACGTTTAGATTGCTGGATCTAGTTCTATATGGAGGAAAAGGTGAGAAATTTAATGAGTTAATATTTTCCCATCATACTGATGAACTTAATGATTGGGGAAATTCTTCAAGTTTTTCAGTTCTTTTCCTAATATATCGTTTCCTTCATGGATGGAGACAGAAACATTTTAATCCTCTTTTGCTCAAATGGAAATTTCGTTGACCAATGAGAGATGTTGAGATGTATGATGGACAGTGCTCTAGTTACCTTTCCTAAGAGGAGTAGCTACACAATTTGGTTCTCAGATGTATATACAGGAAGCAAAAAAAAAAATAATCTTTTTTTTTTTTTTACAAAATAAAATAAATCCCTTAGAACTCTTTGCAGGGAAATATTTAAAAGACAAGCATGGTTCTGTTTAGCCAAGTTTTGTTTAGTCATTTATTAGAAGTAAGCAGTTTCATCAAGCTATGGATGTTAGACCAGTTAGCAAAAGGACTTGTTCATATATTTTTGTTTTGCTTTTGTGATCCAAGTGTTCAGAGTTGGGAGCTCATTTCCAAAGGGAATGAATTTACGTACACAGGACATGTTGTTCAAGGAGCTAATGCTTACAGTAAACAGAGGTTGCTTAACTGTTGAGTAATGCTACAATAGTTATTTCCAATATTTTGCAAGAAACAATGTTCATGCAATGTTTTACCACTAGCAATTTGTTAGTGGTTTTAATTTAATGCCAAAAAAATCTCTAAAAGCTGTAATTTCAAAAACATGGAGCATCACACATTTCTACTTTTGTAAGGTAAGACATATATGAAAGTGGCACAATTTCCTTTCTCCTATTAATAATACTTTAAAATCTAATAGTGCAAGAACAATCTTATGATGTCAAAAATAGTAAATTATATCCATAGAAAGGAGATGCCACCTACTACACCTTAAAGAAAGAGTCTTTAAAAAACACTTAGAGGAAGTCTTTCTGCAATTAATTACTTCAGGAAGGTAGGTATGGTCTGAAGTGGCCCTATTTGTCTTCCATTTTAGGAGCAGTGATGTGTTTACATTATAGTCAGGTCAGACCTAGCACTACTCCAAGTCTATACCTAAGTGAGAAGTAATTTTTATCTTAATTCTTTATACAGTGTATTACATTTATTGTGATGAATATTTGAATGGAAAGAGTTTTAAAGTGACTGAAAATAAATTATTTGTAAAGCATCTCTAGATCTGTCTCACCCTAGATGCTATAAACATTCATAATACTTCTCTACTTTGCGTATTTCATTGCAGGTTAACATTATTGCCAGAAGTTTTCCTTTAAACTAGAAATAGGTGGTAATTTCCTAACGGAGATCAGCTTTAGTAAACACTCCTATTAATGCAAAGCTCATCAAGTTCTTTAGATATCTATACTGAATAGAGACATAGTCTTGAGCTAGATTTAAGTAAAGTCCACTTTTCTCTGGTCAGACATTTGAGTCCAAAATACTGGAGGTTGAGTATGGATATTTTAAAGGGAGACTAGGACTTTTCTAATATTTCTGCCACCAGTTTAAGAACAGCTTCTTTGCTGGTGCAATCCTGTCATTATCACTTTCTTTAAAATCAGCAACCTAAAATCCTCTTGGCCTGAAGTAAGTAAATTCATGTGCATTTAATAAATATGTGATGTAATACTGTGCATACCTAAATAGATAATTGGTTATTTTCACTAACACATCTATGTTTTATTAGCTGTTGTTGGTTTTCATGCAGTTCCAAACTAATTGGTCTTTGTTTGCTGTTAAGGCAGTCGGAATAAAAGCTTAGGTGGCCTTTGGGAAGGCTTGCCTCCAGTTTGGACTTAAAATTTAAGATATGAGACACATCAACCTGCTTATTACTTACATCAAACTCACCCTCAATTAGCATCCACTTGTGAAAATAACTATAGAAGTAGGTCTCTTCATAATTTCCTTTCTCCATTCTCTATCCATTACATTTATTGATGACTAGGAACAGAGTCTGTATTGCAGAGTCTATGTGGCTACACCTGTGCCTTTTAGTGCAGAATACCCAGGAAATATTTAGGTATTCATGCTACTTTCTCCCTCTAGAACTTGCTTTGCAGATAATATGTGTCTGTAAAATACTCTTATGTTCTTTGATGAAGCATCCACAAGAGAAGACTGACTTTTCATTCAAATGTCAAAGTATGCATGGCAGTACATGGAAAAATATCCAGAATGGTTTGCCAGAATCCTCATGAGTTTTTTGATGGGATGCTAGCCTTTAGCTTAAAGGCAAAGTCTGCAGCTGCGTCTTGTCACATGGAGTAAGAGCGCAGTACTAATATATGAGGGAAAGAAGCCTGTGCTGCAAACACGTGACTTTACCTCCAGTAAAAGAGGCAGATAAACTGATGAAGTTGCTGGCAAAGACTGTGTTTTGGAGTGGAAGAGTAAGCATAGAATTATCTGGAAAATGATTGTAAGAAGGAGATGAAGACATTTTGAGCTGGACAGATTCCATCTACCCAAATGCACATCAGAGGTGTGAGTACTTGGGAGGAGTAATGGAAAACATGATGTCATCACAATAGGTGCAGAATGGAATACCTGTTCTTTGTTGTGAAAAATGGTCCAACTTCTTTTCTTTGGTTTTATTAAAAGAGCTAAAATAGAAAGTAAAGAAGATACAAAATAAAAGACTAGGAATTAGTGCAAGAAGTAAAAGTGATGAAGAGGAGATAACGAGGTGGAAGTGGTGATACAGAAGTGAAAATAATACTTCTGTAGAAACTATATACAAAAATGAAAGGAATTAAATAATAAAGCTGAATGTAATTATATTACTGCGGAGCTTAGTAGCATTCAAGGAAAAATAAGGGAAACACCAAGGAGGCAGCAGATAAAAGAAAGGTTACATTAGGGTGGTATACCACCAAGGGCATGATTTTCACACTGATTCATATATTTTCTCTAGTGTGTTTCACTGCTTCTTTACTTTCAGAACTGATAACTGTCTGATGATTGGATGTCAGAACATTTTGTTCCATGAAGGAAAAATTTGCTGATGGGATTTCATAGATTTGTTTTGTGTGCCATTACTTGTCATTAACCAGGTCTTCTTCCTGCATTTTAGATCCGACGTATTGCTGGTTTATACAACTCTTCCTAAAGAAATGCTCAACATGAGCAAGTTATGCAAATATTCTACAGAGTTTGCCAACACTTGAGGGCAGGAACACTCAGACATTTTTAAACACTTTGTTTCTAATTTAGGAGAAACTAGAACATACCTCATCTCCACAGTGTCATTTTCTCTAGAAAAGAACATTGGTTTCGTATATGAAACAAAAGGATGATCATTAAAAGCCATCTGTGGACCTCTTTAATAAACAGAAGCATTAGACAACCCAAATAATTTTTGCACAACATTACTTTGAAATTTCATGTCAGGGAAGTTTGCAATCTTCAGAGATTGTTTGGAAGTAAGGAAGTAGAAGCCTTTCTTAGTAGAAGAAAGTAGAAGAAAGCTCTTAGTAGAAGTTGAACAACTGAACTATTAAACAACCAAAAATCAGTCTATGCTCCAGAGATATGATACTACATTCCTAGAACCCCTGAATAGTAGCAATAAAATGTCCATAGTTGCATTTCTAAACACTTAAAAAGGACTTCTTCCTCTAGAAGAGTAGAGGTACATTTGCATAAATAATGAAGCCTTTTCAATATCCGCTTGATACACCCATGTTTTTCTACCCATGAATATTATTTTGAACAGTACAGCTGGTCAAGAAATGGAAAAAATTACCCAGCAGAAATACAAATCTTGAGGCCTGAACTCTAAAACATTTTTATCTCCCAAGTTAAGTGCTGCTAGAAAATATTATTATTTTAGAGTTAGTTGCATTGGAACTGGTTAAAATTCAAATTTGTATATTGAGGTTACATATAAACACTCTACCATGTGATGATTAAAAAAACACAAACTTGATGTGTGGACCATTATTAGTAAACTTACGGTAAAAAGAGCTGGTCACATAGTTTTCCTGGGTTGTCTGTAAGGTTAAAAATTCCCACTATTTTGCTGTTGAAAATGGATGACCTTTCAATTTGTTTTTCTGAAGGTGAGTGTATATGAATGAGATAAGCTAGAATGTCAACTAGCAATGGCATAGTGGTTGTTCCTATACAGGCTATTGCCCAGTAGAAAGTGCAAATTAAATGAAAAGTCACTTCTTGGTGAAAGATGTAAAAAGCTACCTTGCATTCACAGCAGATTCCTGATGTACTGATGTACTGCTCTATTTTACTGCCTTTCTCTCTGGAATACTGTAAGAGGGAAGAAAGTATAGAGAACCTTGAAATTCGGAGCCAATTATTCCTCCTAAGTTTTGCATGGTTCTCAGGATGGTGAGCAATGGGTTGCTATTCTTCACAGCAGCACAGCTGTACAGCTACTGGATATGCTTCAACAAAACATCAGCTTTACAGAAAAAATTGGCTTCAAGAAGATGTACTAAAGAAAATATGAAAAAGATATCCCTTAACATCTTTATAGTTTGTTTACTAGATATTTTAAATGGGAGAAAAAGCTTAGCTGTTATGGCAAGTTGCTATTTTCACTCTTATAAACTAATTTTATTATGCCTATTTTTTTCATATTATTGCACCACAGATAACAGTGCTGTTGTTGCAGGTTGGCAGGGTCATATTCAACCTTCCTCTTCTAAGTACTTGTGCTTTTGGTACTGTTTAAATGGCAACAGAAGCTGGCAAGAATTTATGGCTACACTGCTTGTTCTTTTAAATACTGAAATCACTCTGGTTAGCTCTTGTCTTTGTTTAGTCTATTGTTTCAGTTTCTTTGCAATGACAGTGGCAGACATTTTACAGGAGAGAATGATGGGTCAGTCTCTATGAAGTTTATTTCTGTTTGCAAACAAACTTGTCTTTTGGGGACTTTGTTGTATTATAGTAGCAATCATGGACACACATTCCCAAATATGGGCCTGTAACTCCTCCTTGGGATTATAATCACAGAAAAATAATAGGCACGAGAACTAGGAATATTGATGTGATCCCAGAAGTGTTACAAAAATAGGTCATGATGCCCTTTAAGTGAAGCTGTGACTGGAAATGTTGGGACTTACTGTCCCAGTAAACCTATTGTCCTCATTATAAGACCTCTTTGTGGCCACCATACAAACATATAACAAAAAGCTGTCTCTCGTCCAGGAAAGCTTATTTTCTAATTTACAGTTTCTTTGAGCAGCTAGTGTCCACAATAAATCTCAAAACGTTGCTTTCTGTCAAGAAACCATTAGAGTTTTCACTAAAGCAAATGCTGAATTCTGACAGCACTGACCTACACATGCTCCTGAGTGTTTATGTAGGAGTGGCTGTGTTGCTTTCACTCCGTCCTGTCCCTGACAGTGTCCTAGAAGCCTATGTCTACAGAAGCATGTAAGCAGGGAAGCAGGCAGTGATACTTCCTGAGAATATTCTCCCAGTGCTGAGACAATTTACAGGTCGGGGAATTCGTGAAAAAGAAATAATGATGTGGGTTTGAGGTGTCTTTGACTCAGTGGATTCCCCTTCCATAAACTTGTCTAGTTTTCTGTTGAACCCATGTCAGCTGCGCCTGGGGCACATTGTTTCTCACTACAATTGCATATTGTGAACATATCTTGTTTGTTTGTTTAGAGGCTGGCACCTGCTAAATTTCAAGGGTAACTAAACTTGTTAGGACTAGCAACACTTGGGATGGCTTCAGATAAAAGATATAACCAAACACACAACTGTATTACAGTAAAAAAGTGTTTAGTGTTATTATAGTATAGATAGCAGTGCCTTTTTTGAAATACGTATTTTAATAATTAAACCTTCAGTCTATAATAGCTAACGAGCATAATGATGTCAGGAAAAGTCACTAGTAATGGGAAACTCTCCCACAAAAATCAGCGGGGACCCCCCCCCCCCCCCACCCCTTCNTTGTTTATGACCTTAGGAGACAAGACACATGGAAAGCAGAAAAGTTTGTCTTTTTTTTGTCTTTTGGATTTTTGACATATAGTAGTTCAGGAATGACATCAGATCAGATGTTTTTACTCTCTGTCTTTTCTTACAATTCACTTAGATATGGTAAGTCTACAGTATGGTTACAAAAATTATTTAAATTAACCTACTCAGAACTCTGTGCTACTGCAGCTAAACTGTACAATTAATTGAACTCTTAGTTTATAGCCAGCAGCAGTCTTTCCTCTCCACTGACATAAATTGCCAGGTAAACATACACCTTAACTTCCAAAAGTGACCACAGTAGTCTTCATTTTTTGCATCTTTTTGAAAATATATTTTTGCCTAGACAATTTGAATGAGCTCATGATCAGAAACAGAACACGTATTTAGACATTCACATACCTTGCAAGTAAAGTTTTGCATGTTTACAGAAATTTACTCTATAGTTTCACATGAATGCTTAAAATAATTATTAAACCAGTCTTTGTTTTCATGCTGGGCTGAGGTTTCCTTCCACATCTGTAGTAAATTGTCCTTAGGAACATTAATTCAAAGAACCAGATTGTCTTTTAGTAGCATTGTTAGGGTAGGCAGATGAGTCATGAAAAAGATTACTGTTATAGTTGATCACAGGATAAAAAAAAGTTCTATGTCTTAAATTTCAGCAAGTAAAATACATAAAAAAATAATTTCTTTAGCACGGTCATCTGGTTTCACTGTCTTCTGCCAGCCTTTTAGCAAGCTACATTCTATGTCTGAGGAGATTCTATGAATAGATTAAATGCTGGGAAATAAAAAAATGGTAGAAATATATGTGCCAGTATATGTGTCACTTGTGCAATTTTCCATCTTGTGATTGATGGTTAAGATTTCTATATCATACATATTAACCCTAGGTGACTTTTGCAGCCTGGATTAAACTTACATGTTGTCTGACATAACCTAAGGAGCAAATTGCCCTTTCTCTGAACAATGGATCCTATAGCGCCAGTTCTTGCAAGCTTCACTCTCTCCAAGCTGCATAAATAATTGTCTTTTATGAGTTATTCCTTTACCTCTTTTTGGAAGTATTAGAGACTTCATCTAGCTTCATGATATTGAGTGAGAGCTGTGTCACACTGAAACTAAGAAAATCTATATTACAAAAGAATGATTTTTTTTTGTGGCACTGTCCTGCAAAGTATGTATGTGTGGCAGGAAAGTTACTTTTATTTCTTTAACTTGAGGCAGATAGTGTATAAAGTGAAAGTTCAGTGGAAGCCAAATTTGAACAGCCAGATTTTACACTAGAATTTGAAGGAACTAGGGCACATGAGAATAACTGGGGAGAAAAACCCAGTATGAACTAGTGTTTTTGAAAAGGAATAAAAAAATACATTAATCTGCGATAATACTTATTTTATGCAAAGGGAAATGAGCCAAAGGAGAAATTATATTAGTCTTGCAGGTAGGTATTCCAAAGAAGAGTGATGGTTATAAAAATCCAGCTACATAATTTTGGGAGTTAAGTTATGCTTTAGTGTTTGTGTTCTCTGGTAGTTCTGCCCATGGCCACATGTTACTGTGTCAAGTGAAGTCAAATCTTTGGAAACAACTTTAAAAGAAGAAGTTCTGGTTCTGGCTACATATGTCAAATCTCATACTTGCGCCGTTTCTGATTTCTGTCTTGCGTAGTAAATGGGCATTGGCCAAAAACCCAGGGTGTAATAGTGTAAACTTGACTTTCAATTTTTGGTTAAACACGTAAAGGAGAAATTTCTGATATTTTGATCTATAATGTAATCTGAAAATCCAAGTTATAATTATGCAATGATTAAATAGTCTATCCATATCTGATTTATTTTTTATTGACAATCTATAGCTGGTGTGGCCATTATTGCTGTGAAAAACTGCTCACTTTTCTTCAAGCGTTTCTCCCTTTGCTATTTTACCATCTGTTGATGAACATGACTAAATGTTGTTACTGTAAAGATACTCTCTAGTCTGGCCTGTAACGTGTGATCCAAATTAAATCTTGGCTCTCCGGGGAGTTGGAGATTTTTAGTGGTTCTGAGTATGTGTGACTGAGAATGTGTACAAAAACCACAAACCACCAAGGTCATTTTTATTTATTTATTTGCTTTGGAGACCCTGTCCCTACATGGGGAGGGGGTGCTAGAAATCTGGATGCATGAGGTAAGTTCTGCTTACATATGGAGTGAATTAGGAAAGGCTGAGAGAGAAAAATACTGCATTTTCCAGTGTCCATCATCATGAAATTGGAATACGTGTTAAGCAGCTGCCAACTTTACAGAATACTGAGGAGAATATTGACAGTAGGCTTGTCATCTTTAAGTTGCTCATTTTACCAATTTGTTTCTCTTTGTTCTTGATGGGGGGAAAAACTTAGGCAATCTCAAATATATTAAGGAGTGAAGCACACCAAGTTAGAATTGTTTAAATGGAAAATGTAGTCACATTAATAGTGCATCATCTTTTTTCTATTAAGAAAAACATAATAGCAAAGGTTACAGGACAAAACTTAACTATAACCAAGTTAAATAAAGACAGAATGGCTTCATCTTAGGAAAAGAATTAGCCCAAGACAGCTTGAGAGGAAACAAATACATGGCAGGTCTGTTTCCAGTGTCTGTAAATAAATACTAAATGAACCACTGAAAACTAAACTGAGACTTTCTCCCTGATTTTGGAGGAAATAATTCACTTATCAGAATAACAAGAGCAATATGTCAGGTGTAAGTGAAAAAAATAACTGAGTTCTTAAATTATATTCCAAAAATTACTTAAAATAATGCCAACAGTGTGTGGAATGATCTTTTGGGTTGTAGTTGCCTACATGATATAATTCTCAGTAAGTTAAGGAAAACGGGAAGATCATACTTTTCTGCATTATTTTATAATGTGAAATTAGGCCATTTTTTCCAGATGTCTTCGTTATGTATCCCGTTGGTCAAGCCAAAAGGATATTCTGCTGTTTCATTGAATAGACTTCTTTGAAAATTAAGCACACTACATTTACGAGGCATTTGGCTAAGCAGCTACCTGAACTGATTCAGACAAAGCAGATGAAATGTACTCAAAATTAACATAATGTGTTTTCACTTGTGCTAAAAAGTATTTTCCTCACTGAAATGTGAAATGTTAGTGTGAACTGAAATTAAATCTTAAGAATAGGGCATCTAGGACTTCATTTCCAAAGATATAGAAAGCAAGATAAGTGCAAAACATAATTCCAATTTGAATAATGAAATAAATTTCAATTATATTACTAGAGGTCAAATTAAGCAGTTCCCAACTGATTAAAACACCATTGCAGAATTTGAAGCAAGACTGAAGAAGTCATCAGATTAGAAACCTTGTGATCAGAGAAATATTCAGAATTCCTGATCAAGTATATTGTAAAGACAGGTCTGAATTAACATAGTTTGTAGTCTTATCCAAACTAACCCCAAATTCTGAGGTGTGTACCATTTGTGCTGTTGGTGTATCATTTGGATAACTTCTGTGATTCAAACTTAGGCAAAATGAATATTCCTGGCTTCTATTAGGAACTCTATGTCCCCTCTTCTGGACAGCAGAAACGATTTCACCTCTATACCATGTATGTTGGCATAGAAGAAACACTTTCATTTACTCTCTCTCAGTTCCAAAGTTTAACTCGAAGTGTCAAAATAAGTGTTTCCACCAAATATAAACCAGGTTTTCCACTAGCTCTTTTATGTTTTTGATTTCTCAATATTTCTTAGTATTTCTCTTGATTTGGCAGGTCAGTCTGTTTATACAGGCCCTGACCATGATTACCTTCCATTGGTTTTGCTTTTGCAGGAGGTAATCAGAACTTTGTAGAGTCAGATATTTTAAATTCCCAGAGTTCTTTTAATTGAGAGATGAAGAGAGACAGCAAACTTGAAGTTTTCTTAACAAGTACTTTTTAAAAGTTTATTTACATAATAGCAACATTCTTAATTGAGATTTTTTTGAAAAAACCACCAAATTTATCCTATATCTGCAAAACTCCTTCTACAAAAAGCAGTACTCTAAGTGCTAATAGTCCAAACAGGCTAATATAGAACACTTCTAGTTTAAAAATACAAAGCTGATGAGGTTCAACCTCGGGTTGCTTCCTGAGTCATTGCTGTAATCTACATAATAGCTGGCATTTGAAGTTCCTGGTTTCAGCTTTGTCTCAAGCATTTTGGCGTAAAAATTTTAGGGGAAAAGTACAGTCGTAATAATACAAAACCTGACAGAACTCATTTTGCTCAAAAGTAAGCAAAAATTGCTGTGGATTAAAATGAAATTTGAAAAGCATTGGCACAAACACAGCTTGTTTTAGTAATACAATTAGAATAAGTCTGCAGCCTTCATATACCCAAACTGACATCTGTCTGGAATGACTTTTGCAGAAACAGTAGTGTGGTGAAGAACAGAGTAACGTGTAGGCATCCTCAGCAGTGAAATGCCAAACAATAAAACACATGGTTTGCTTGTTCAGTTGTTAAAAAGAAACTACTACAACATGGATGTACTTCCCAACATCCATCCAGAAGGCTAGACACTGTGCAAAATTGGATAATTTAAATGTGTGACTAGGATCCATCTTTAAAAAAGCTCTATCTTACACCATGGTATGAAGTGATCTCACTGTTTGTAAATAGTTTTCTCAGATTAGTTATAATCCTGAAATTTCAAAAATATTTGAAATCACTCTGATCATATAGATACATTCTAGTCCTTGCATGTATACACAGGATAAATATAATTATAGCAATGTGCTTCAAGCCAACTGCAATCATGAAATTACTTTTACCTATTAAACTGTACAGGAGTCTGTGATTACATCCTTTTTATTTTTAATATGAGTTCCCTGCAATTCCCAAGCTTTCAAATGTTTCAAACCAGCTGTAGTAGTGAAACTTTTAATTAACTGTTGCTTAGTGGGTGACATATAGCTCCTTCTCAGTTTGAATTAGCCTTGGACAAACAGATAGGAGTAATATGAACTAAAAAACTAAATGCAGAACAGCTGTGGACAGAAATGAATGCCTTGATTGAAAACACTCTCCTGGTAGTATTCTCATATGTTGCTATGGTACAAAAATTACTTTTTTATTACAGGCTTTCTAAAGTGACAGGTGTCCTTTAGAGCAGCTTTCCTATGCTTTTACCTTCAAGTTTGAAAATCAAGTTGTTAGTTTGCAATTTACTTTTATATAGTGAAAAACACAGCATATTATTTTTCCTGCGGTGACTAAACCCCATTCCTAGTAAAAATGCACCTAGACAGAATCTTTTCTGTGGAAGGGTGTGGTCTACATTGGTTATAATTTGAGATGATTTAGATGTCATTAGGGAGCTTCTTCTAATTGAAGAAAATGAACATAAAATTATTAAACTTACTGAAACATTAATAATAAATGTATTTTTGATAAATTGTATTTGTCTTTTTAAAATTTTAATTTGGAAAATATACACATCTAGTTTTAAAAATAATCTGTGCCATTAAAAATATACCCATTTCCTTACTATAATAATATTCCATTATATATTTGATGCATTTTCACTGAAGGTAGAGAATGTTAATAGAGTCATACAAATAGATGACCTGAGCCTTCCTTCCATCAATTTTTGGGTGCCATGGGAGTTTTTAGAAAATAAACAGAAAAAGCATAACAAAACTCTCTGTGGTGGTTTGGCCCACCTTTTAGCATTCAGGAGGCAGGTTCAATAAAGGTGACGGAAAACTGAATAGAATGGTCAGTAGGAGAACAATTTATTCCAGGGGAATTAAATTAGAGACGTAGGGTAACCCACAGGAGACCCCAGAATTACATTGAGGGGCCCCCCAACACGCAAGGGAAAAAAAAAAA